>WAAD01042812.1:637971-906154 GCA_013389945.1 Fregata magnificens | reverse complement strand
CCCTAAAATATAAAGAATGAAAATTTCTTTAAAAACTGAGCTTCAAACCATCCTGATGGGAGTTCAATATCCATGGTAAGCAGTGGGTGGAGAGTTGAATTAAAGGTCCCGGTTAGGGAGAACTGGATTGAAGCTGACCTGAAACACGAGGTTTGGAGTCACTACATAAGAAGATGCCAGGATCAGTAAAAGGCCAGTAACAGTGCTTTTCTCCTGTTAGGGGTGTAGTGAGAGTTAAAATGTTAATTGCACGTACATGGTGAAGATGGAAGCCCTAAAGTACCTGAAAGAGAGAGATGTCTTTGCCTCGTTATTTACTAATTCAATATTGAAGAGTTCCACTGTACATTTCTAGATCAGCATAATTTTCCTCCTTCTCCCATCTGACACAGTCTCAACACTCACTCTCTCTCAGCTGTGGCTCCCTTCCTCTCTCATTCCTCCACCATCTGCTCCGCATGCTTTCCCATAAATTCCTGACTTGGACTCGGTTCCCCAGCTCTGAGCTTATCTATCTCAGGGTTACACGCTGGAGCCATCAGAAAGGCATCTGAGAACTTTCTGTGTAAAATGAATAGCAATGGCAAAACCTCCAGAGGGGTTCGTGAGGTCTCTGGAGGGGTCAGAACTTAATTTCTTGTTTATTTTGAGGTTTTTTTGTGGTATGAGAGGACAAGAGAGGTGTCAGGAGTTAACAGAAGTTTACATGATGAATGTTTTCATGTTTTGAATGTTATTCCCAGAGTGAAACATTTTTTCATGTTTCAGAGAGAGGAAATTAAAAATAATTAAAATATGACTAAGTGCTCGTTCCTATTACAGTTAAAAATGAACTTATTTTCCTTTTTTTCAGCCACTGCTTTCTCTTTCTTTTTAGGAAAAGTCCTGTTTCTTTCAAAGCAATCCTCCCCCTGGCTCCCCACCTCCCATATTAGACTTTTTACAGTTTGGTTTCTGAACCTGACTATCTCTGTTCCAAAAGTTTTGTATTTTTCCTTTAGAGAACTATCAAATCAGAAGAGATCTAGGGAAGTACATTCCAAGCAAATATGAGGAATAGATTTGTTTCTGTTACTCAGTTGGCAAAGAGGACCCACACGGTGGTACTTTTAGCAATGGAGATACTTTTAAGTACATTGTGCATCCCTGCTTCAGAAGGTTTCTGAAAGCCAGGGAAGTACACTTCCCAACCTCTTCAAGCTCAGCTTTCCATGGAGGCTGCTCTGGGAATGATCACATTTTCATGACGGTTCCCATGTGGCAAAACCACCTCTAACTCTTTGAATGTTGAAAGTGGTTGGATTCTGCTCTGAACGAGTGCATCTTACGGAGAAAACCACCATTATCTGTCAGTTGCTGTTTGTTTAGACCTCTCCTACTACTGCAGGAAAGTAAAAAGCAAGGCTGATTTCATTGAAAGCAAATCATACCTAGTTTATAGGATCTCTGTACACATAGTATATATGCTATAGTACATAGCATTTCTAAAGATTCTCTTTAGAAATGGTGTGTGGATTTATTTTTTCTTCTTTGCAAAAAGTATTAAAAAGGTAAAGGCAAAATTTGATATAATTAAGGCAGAATGGAATTGCACAACTTTCTACAACCTTGACCTCTGTAACATCCCTCACTGCAATAAGCCATCTAGCCTGGGCATCCCGTTCCTTGCGTTGAAGCCACCCCAAACAGTCGGCAGGGTGACGGAGAACAGCTACCCAACCGAACTAGAGAATATTAAAAAGGTCAAGACAATGCAAATGACGGCGATGATTTATGTAACCTTCAAGCATTGCAATGCCAATAGCTCATTGCTGTGACAAGGGCTGGAGTAGGAACGTGAACCGGCCCAATGTGAATTCACGTACCTGGTAACAGTCGCGAGGAGGAGGCAGTGCAGGGCAGACTAAGCCCTTCCTCAAGGCCCAGAAAAACAGCTTTGCAGCAGACTGAGTATCTCCAGGGCTGACCCCCCGATGGGTCAGTGTTACTGACGCTATGGCTTTCTCAGCTGATGTAAAGGGGCTTCTGCAAGGGATAGGAATTGTCCAGTATATGATCATCTTTAGGGTGTACCATAAGTACCTCTATGTTTTGAGGCAGTTTTGTGGTGTCAGCTGGTTTACTAAATTCAGTAGCAGTCCTCTTCTTATGATTGAGCAGTGGGTCATTTTAGGGACTTTAAAAAAAAGCCTAAACAAAAAGTATTGTAAACACTAGAAATCATCAAACTTTCTTACCTCTGGTTCCTCCTGTGCCAAATCTCAGTGCCCCTCAATCTGGCCGAGCTCCTGCTACAGCAATGCCATCACACAGTCATCCCGATGAATTTTATTCTTCTACTTGTCAGGCTGTGTTTAGGAAACCTGTAGGTACTTTCTAAATGGGAGTTTCTTAATCTTCTCTTGTATGTCGTTATATTGTGGGGTGGTGGGAATGATGCACTCAGAGACAGTGCAGGAGTATAAATCCCCTTGCTGAGGGAAACCAAGATAATAAACAAGAGTTATATCAACATTATTTAACTTTTTAAATAATGATAGACTTTTTGATTTCTGAGATGGAAAAATCATTAAGCGTGTGTACCTAAGAATAAGTCAACCGAGGGAATAATCAAACTCTCCCCAAATAATCTTTATATCAAAAGCTTCAGTCTGTCCTTATTTCAACTCTACAAACAATATATGTGCATCACAGCATGTCCAGAAGGTCATGAAACAGGCGTGTTTTGCCTGGATAAAATGAGCTATCAGATACTGAAAAAAAAATTATCCTGGAATTGATCTTTTGTGGCTTCTGTGAGCAAGAAACAAGGTTATATTAATTTTAGAACCATCGGAGCTTTGGGCGCTGACTTTCATTGGCTAAGGTGTTAATATTTTATGTGAGCCTAAAGCATGCCCAATTAAAGTGAGATCAGAAATGTCCACAAGTATATTCAAAGAGAAGCATTAGAGTTTTAGACAGTGCCATAAATTCATGCGCCAAAAAGCTACAGAGGAATAACATTAAGGGTCTGGCAAATAAAGAAATAAATAAAAGCTTGGAATGTCATTCCTGCAGCTCAGGCAAGTCCCGTGGTGTGAAAGCAAGCCTCGCCATAAATCCTTTAAAATAATTACCACACATGAATGCACCAGGGCAATAGCTGATTTACAGGGTGGATGACATTGGCAGTGCACACCCACGGTACCAGAGGACAGAGTCAAGCCCTGAAACAGACCTCAAAACGTGGGCATCAGATAGCGAGTCAGTAGTTATTCCTCTGCGGGGATGCCACACTTGCTTAGCCCCTGCGTCAGAGCTGAAGATGTTAAGCGGCTGTGGAAATTATAAGATACCGACCATCTAGTCACCTTTCCCAGACTATGATTCTTGCCGTTTCTAATACCTCCAAATTTTTGGAAGTTCCTCTTTGATTTCTCAAGGCATACAAGAGTTAACCTGGGTATGCTGCAAACTCACCAGCTGTGTTACTCTCTAAAGGGTTTTGGTGAACCCCTGCACCATTGCAGAGTCTTTAATTTATTTTTTCTTAAAGCAGCACTGTGAAAGGCTCTGGAAACATCTGGGTTGGGTGGAAAAGACTTTTACAATCATGGCCAGTTCTTGTATGCCTGTTAATAAATTCCCTTACTGCCAATGCTGCCCAACCTCTTTCACCCAAGCAGATCACCTCCATCTCTACCTGGAGGTCTCATCTGCATCCATTTGGCTGCGATGCCACCCCATACTCGGGTTTCATCACTTGATTTTGGGCCCCAGCCACCAGCTTACTCCTGAAAACTGTCCCACCAATTTTCTCTGCTTTTGCTACTGAACTAATTTAGGGCCAACTTTGTCCTGTCTGTACAGACCTGCCCTTGCAAACAGGGAAGCAGGACACAGTTTTTAAAAGTATTACATGTGTCTGATCTAAAAAGCCTGCTGCCATGGTATGCGTGTCTCTGTACATCTATGTCTCTTTAAAAAATTGGAAACAGTTTTTGGACTTTCTACAGAAAACATCTTTTCATCCGTCCAACTAAAAAAAGATATATATTGTTTATGGTCCCTCATGCAGTTTTGTGGGTGATACAGATATTTAATAGGTTCCTCCCTGCATTCTGGTAGGCAGAACTTGCTAATAGTGTGATAAAGCAGACTCCGGGCCCAGGGGCTGATCTGGATTCCAGGTGCAGCAGGAGGTGTGCACTGTCTGCTCCCCTCTGTCGGGGCAGAACGGCAGCATTGCTCCCTCATCCCCCTCTTCCACCTGCCCCTGTCCCCCTGAGTCTTCCTCTGACACCGGTGCTTCTGTTCACAATGCTCCCCTGCAGAATGAACTCTTAAATAATTATATTTTTAAGGACAATTTGGGGTCTTGAGCCTGGAATAAATCTGTAAGGGTACAAAGAAGTCTCCCTTTGCAGTTCTGTCTGACCTAAATATATCAAAAAATTAATGTCATTTGGAGGTGTTTTTGCTTGGTGTTTTGTGGGGGTTTTTTGTTTTGTTTTGTTTTGTGAGCATCCACTCTTGGGATGAAAACCCCTGGCTGCCGAGTGTCAACAGAGAGCAAACTCGTGCGGATGAACTAGGGACAGTTGAACCACTTTAGAAAAAACAAGAACCAGAACTGTTTTTTCTTTTTTTCTTCCTTTCTTTCTTTCTTTCTTTTTTTTTTTTTTTGGTTTTTTTTTTTTTTTTTTTTTTTTTTTGGTTTTTTTTTTTTTTCATTCCTCAAACCAAGGATAAACTTTTCTGAGGTTTATGAAAGTTTTGAAAACTTTTTGTGTTTGTTTTACAAATTTTCACATGCCTTAGCACTTCCTGGTTGTGCTCTGGGTCTGGAAAGAGACAAAGCAAAATAGTGCAAAAAGAAATGCCTGGTATTTGTTGGTAACTCTCATGGGAACACTTTCCTTCAAATATTCAGCTGTTTTATACTTCTGTTCCGCATCCATGGTCAGCTCAGTGTCACGGAGCTTGTGATTATTGTTAGATGTTGGTGAAGATTTAATATTACCTGCACTTGGATATTTATTGGCTCATTATCATGCCTATATGAATTAATATGGAGCTAAGGAATCTCTTAAGCCTCATGAAAGGTAAAATTATGTTTGTGTAAAATGATATTTACTTTTGTTACAGAAGGAGAAACATCGGTTCCTAATTAACAGAATGGCTTGGAAACAGATTTGCTGAAATTTTCCTAACACAAACTCATAGGCCTGCTCATCTGAGGCTTTCTGTAGTTGCAGACCTTGTGTGAGCTTGTTTAACTTGGGAGATGTTGTAAAGAAACTTTTGAGAGTGTTTTGTCCAGAGTGTGGGTATTCTTAGCTATATACAAGCGGTAATAGTTGCTTCCACATTTTGATTCTAGATTTTGGCTTCATTAGACTCTCAAAGACAGTAGGAAAAGGTGGGAAGGTGTCCTTCGAGCCTCTCTGGCTTCTGGTCGATACTGAGCAAAAACGATATTCATTGTGAGAGTGAATATATTTTATGTATTTTATGCAACAAAACAAACAAACTCAGTTACTACCAACCTGAGTCATTTCTGAGTAATTGATTTAGGGCTGAAAGGCTTGTGTCCTATTACCAATCCCTTGAGCTACGCAGTCCCTAGAGAGGAAAATTCTTGTATTTTTCCATCCCCTGTCTGCTCACATGAGCAGAGAAAGCAGGGCAGAGGAATGATGTGACATTCATGTCTGTTTTCATGTATCAAAGCAAAGCTGTGAGGTCCAATTTTAGTCTGTTTTTAACTCTAACCATGTCACAGGGCCTTCAATAAATAATAAATACAATTTGCAATTGTTTGCAATACAAAAAGGTTTGAAGTCTGAGCGGATCCTCTCGCTCTTCAGGTATTGAGAGTTTCTCTACATTTACGGTATTTTGCTCATCTGCAGCATTCACGAGCCTCTTGTAAGGTCTAACCCTGGCCTCAGTTCTGCTAAACATCCAGACCAAAGGTTTGTGCTTTACCTAGGTGGTTCAGCATACGAAGTCGCCTTTCCTCAAGGACTTCAGGAGTCTTCAGATGCAGGGTCTTGCCTGTCTTTGCCATGCACAGCTATGGGAGGAACACAATAGATCTATTCCTGATGTGGTAATAACCAAAGAAAAAGATTCAAAGAAAACATGTGAAAATACCTACCTCTTACCTTCTTGCAAATGTCTGTCATGGTTTAAACCACCACTTCAGCTTCTTTGGTCTCATAGGTTATAATTTTCTGTTATCAGGGTAAGGATGTTTTAAACAGCTTTTTGCAGATGATTAGGTATTTGCTGATCATTCAGGACAATTTACAAAGATAAATATATGTTAAATGGGTTTCTTGTTAAAACCAATGTAGAAGTAACCCCTCGAGGCCAGACAGTAATTACTCCTAATAACAAATTAAAGCATTACCCACTTCTTTTCCGTTTTTCATTTTGAAGGGGAAATTACCTTACAGAACTGAATGTATTCAAAACTGTAGATTCACATTTTTTGATAAAGCCACTAAAAAAAAGAAAAAAATGGAGAGGGTAAAACGTTCAGGGAAAAGAATGGCTCAAACACATTTATTTTTGCAGAAATTCTGTGTAGCTTTTGAGGACCTCATTGTGTCCCAGGTGCAGCCATAACTCTGTTCACTTCCCAAGTGCAGCTGGTGGTGCGGCCCCATCCGGGGCCGGTCTGTGGGTCACAGCTCACAGCATCCACCACTGCTCCCCAGCCGCCGTCCGAACCCGGCATCTGAGCTGTCCCCTTGGGACCTGTGCCCGTGGATGTGCGTCTGCCTGTGGATGCGTGTTTGCATGCAGGGTGTGAGTGACAAACCTGTCTTCTGGAAATAGAAGCAATGATTAATTCTGTCTAAATAAATGGGCAGAGACCTTCAGAGATAGTTAGGTACTGTCTCGCTGCTTTTAGTTAACACTGACATCAGCAGAAATTAAGTATCCAACTCTTTTTTTTTTTTTCCCCAGTAAAAAAAAAAGGATTTAAAAACAATTGTTGACAGGCATGAACTCAGGTCAAGGTTTATTACCCCCAGTGCCTGCCTCCTTCAAGCTCTTCTTAGTCACTACTCGAGTTTTACCCTGGTTCTCCTAAAACTTTCTCTTCTCTTATTTTAAACCTGCCATAGATTTCTTCTCTCTTCTTTTGTTTGGCCCCTTGAGTCCGAACCAAAATGTAGGTTTGGCTGGAAATGCCTCAGCCATTGGCTCTTAATTTCCCCTAAAATGTTTGCTGCATGGCGGTTGTGTTGCATCCTCCTTTTCCTGGTTGCTTTTCTTACAGTTTCCTATTAAATTTACCAAATATGTTCAGGATGTAAACATCATGACTATCAAAGCAATGTACGGTATTCATAAAAGCTGTAGCTTTCCGAGAGCTTATACAACTTCTCTGTCCATGGATGAGTTGTTGATTTGGGGGCTTCTGGGACACCGGAATGGCAGGTCCTGTGGTCTTCTCCATCAGTGAACTGTGTATGAAAAGGGACTTCCCAAATCTTCGGTGCTTTTTTGATTGTTAGAATAAATGTCTGAGACTTAGTGGCTGGGGCACTTTTTACAGCTTTCATACTTTTCTAATTTATACTGAAAGACAAGGCAGTGCACACCTCATGGTAAATCAGGCCAATGTGTTTGACACATTTCCTCCCAAGTAAAGATGACTTTGGCTCATCTAGTTCATTTATGTATAACAACTACTTCAGATGTTTTTGAAGACTCTATAGAATTTGTATGAGTAAGACTTTTTTCATGAGTTTCTGTCTTTTCACTTAAAAAGCATTTTCTATCTAGGTCTTGCCATCTGTTTGCATAGCTGTCTTGCTAGACACTCACTTTAAGCAAATCACTGTGGCTTCTGAACCCAATCATATCTTTCTAGCTCTGTCAGAATCTGTCCCAAGTTTGGCCAGAAGTTGGGCAAAAAATCTGTGTGCCTGGAGATCTTTGATACCTAATTCATCAGCATGTACTCACTAAGGTGCACCGTGCTATGGGTGATAAGAAGCTTGGCTTGTAATACATAAAATTAGATTCAGTTTACCAACTGTGGAAGTTCTTAAGTAGGGGTTTGGTTTTTTTTTTTTTCTTGTTGAAGTTTTTACAGAGCTGAGGTGTTTCCAAAAGCAGAGCCACAGGGCTCCGTGTGGATGCAACAGAGTACACATCTGGCTGTGAAATAAATGATAATTTCTCGCAAGTGTTGTTCGGTGACAGCAGAGCACTGGCAACGTTTTCATTTGCATAGTGCAACATACTATGTCTCGTATAATCTGTCAGAAAAAAGACTGCATGGCAACTCTTTGGTATCCGCTTTTAAATATTGTCCCTACCTTCTAAGTGTGGAAATAGAGACGTTGGTTAAAAAGTTTGTGCCAGAGTTGGAAATCCAGGTTTCCATCTCATAAAGCCTTGATTTTGACAGCAAGATTCTCAAAAGTGATTTGCCCCTTTCTGAAATAACAGTGTTTTGAAGGATGCTTTAGAAAGCACTTAGAAATATGTTAGTGTGTCTGGTCAGTTTTTCCTAGGATAACTGCAGCATAACCTGCATTAATGAATTACAGCGTTGTGATCAAAAAGTCCAGATGAAAATGTGTCATGCGTAACACAATTAGTTATTTTCTCAGTTTGTCTTCAAATGTACCATTTTGTTTGGGAATATTGCAGATATATGTCACTCATTATTGATAGATTTGTCTGACTTCCTGTCAAATCTATGTACATTGACAAAAATCTATTTTGTTGTTTTTGTCACAGAAATCTATACTGGCATTTTTCCCCATGGAGATTTGGCTAGTCATTGTCAGCATGAAGTGCCAGCTAGAGCTTTTACTGTTTTTATTGTGCCAGCTGCTTTCTTGGCTTCAAATCTTTTGGTTCAGATTGTAAATGGGGGCGAGACATCCGTATCTAGCCAGCGTGCTCGATGGAATATGACAGGGACTTGATTTTTTATTTCTTGCTGCCTTTCTTAGTATTAGTAGAAGATGACAAGGATGGCTTTATCTTCTGACCAGCAGAGATGGTGAAGGAATGGGGAGAGAGAGAGCGTGCGCGTACGAGGGCCGTGGGAAATGTTAAAATACAAATTTAAAGCTGCTCATTCCTACTGGTTTTTTTTTGGTGAGGATCTGTGAGGAGATCTTGGAGTTCAGAAAAAATAATTTCCAAACCTTTTGGCTAATGTTAAATCAGAATTGTTGCGTTCTTTTCATAATAGTTTTGGCCTGAATTATTGTAACTGAGCACACGCTCTCTGAGAAATCAGGTCTTTTTGAGGTGTCTGTAGTTTGTTTAGAGGTGTCCGGAATCACCAGCTAGTTTGACAGTGTAGGATTTAGTTAATAAACAGTTCACGTTTTAGGCCAAATTTGGGAGGATTTTTTAGGCATTGGCAACTTTTGTGATTTTAGTACAAGCCTTGTGATATTTGCTTTTTTCCCTAAAGCCCCAACTGCTGGAGTAAGGTTTTTAGTGTGAACTTGTAGTCCTTTTACAAGCATGTTTCCAGCCCATGTTTTTACTAAGAAAAAGCTTAAAAACATGAATCTAGTTGCAGCAGACCAATTAAAACCAACACAATTCTTGTCTTTTGAACCGCCATGATTTTAAAGCCAATATTCTGACTTTGCATTCTGGCTCATGATTTTTAAACACTGAGAGCTGGCACCCCATTTGCATTAAGCTATTTTCATTTTAGATGGCAGCCTTGTGACAGTCATCCAAACTAAAGAACGGGGCTGCATATTACATTACAAATCCATACGAAGGCAGGACCAAAGGAACATTTTTACTCTGTTGCATGTACAGGATGCTGAGGCACCACGCGTCCCTGCGCACCCCAGTGGGGTGGCTGGAGGGTGCAAGAAGCCCGAGCCTGTTCCCCACAAGCCATCAGAGTGGCTACAGCACGTGTAGGCTCAACTGAGCTGGTTTTAATTCAGCTTGCAGGTGTGCCAAAGGCAGTGGAGCCATATCAGCACGGACTTTGGTTCAGGCCAACTGCCTGAGAAGACATCCAGGGTCCCAAGCAGGCTTGTGCAGCTCGCGCTGAAGCCCACTGCTGCCACAGCTATTCTGCTGCTGGTACCCAAGGTAGCTTGATTAAAGCTAACTTGGATACGTAGGCGCATGCTGTAATCATTCCCTAAATGACTGCAAATTTGGCCTTGTTGATCTTTTAAATCCTTGCATTTTCAGAGTGCCAGTTCACTGTAAATCACAGACATTCTCCATTTTCTTTATTTGATTCCAGAAAACTGTCTCTGTACTAAAAACAAGTCTTTGAAAAATGCTCATGTACCCTGCTGTCCTCTTCTACTTGGGGTGATTGCATAATTAACCTGGCCAAGTATCAACCGTACAAGAGTTGAATGCATCCCAAGTTCAATTGGGGAGGTTTTTACCATAAGAATGTGCCTGTCCTGAGACTAAAACACAGGTTAGATTTCCAAGTTTCTGAATATTGCTCAATGAAAGAAGAATATGTTGCCCATGAGAAAAAAAAATAAATCAAATGGTGGAGTAATCTATAATCAAAAGCCCTAATGGGCACAAAGCGTTTTAGAACAAAGGTTTACTGAATCTGCAAGGATATTAAAAGTGTTAAAGTCTGAACAAAGAAACGTTCTTATTTACTAAGTAAAGGAGGTTACTAAGGCACAGATAAAAAGCTCATAGGGCAGACAAAGCTCTCTGAATCCTTTTTCTTTTCCTGCAGTCAGATATGAACATATGATACATGAATATTTATCAGAACTGCAGATAACTAGTAACTACAGTTGGATTTAAACTCAGCAAACCATGGCTTGCAGTTTGTGTTCACAGGGGCTTCGTGCAAGTTTTTTTTTGGTTTGGTTTGGTTTGTTTTTTTTTTTTTTTTTTTTTTTTTTTTTTGTACTCCATATATGTGGGCTTGTCTCCCCTAAGCAGTCTTTTGATTCCAACTGAATGAACCTAAAAATACAGCGAAGATCTTCAATACAAAACATCTAGTGCATATCAACTAAAGGCTGACAAGGTTTTCTACATTCAGGGTTGACAAGACTGACTTTCAAGCTGTATGTAGTCAAATCCAGAAATCTCCAGATTTAGACCCTGCTTCCTTGTAACTCTGTTCAGGTTATGTTGAAACATTTATGAACCTCCCAGAGCCTTGTCTTGCCTCAGTTTTGTAACAGTGTCTGCAAGCCAGTGACGCAATGGCAGTTTCACACTGGTGTAGTTGCAACTTGATCGTCTGCTACCCACAATTTTGAACAGCAGAAAATTGGAGGTTCTTCAGAGGAAAGGGGAAAGCTGTTTTATTCCCATCCCTATCCGCAGGTAGAGCGATAGATGGTAATTATAGGAAAGCAGCTATGCACTCGCTCTTCTCTCGCGTGCTTGCGCGCGTAGCGCGTGCACCAGCATCTCGTGGATGGCTCCGAAAAAGATGTGGTGTGAGCAGACAGACGGGAGCATCGGAGGTGCTGGTTGCAGCAGGCACCCTTGACAGCGAGAGGAGCGAGGGCTCACCCATTTCGGTTGTGAAAGACCACGCACTGACGAAGCTTTCGCCCAGTCCAGCCCCATTCAAACACTAAAAGCTATGAATGCAAGAAAGGGAGGCTGGAGTACAAGGTGTGGCACTCCTTTTACCTAGTTTTCCACTGGGGTATATTGCAGTAATATTTTTTCCCCTGTGTTTCAGACAGATTTGCAGAATTGTGGCAGAGGGCGAGACGGTGCAGGCGAGAGGTTAAAGCAAGAGAGCGGGAGTCAATAGGTCTGCATGGCTTTACGCTGGCGGTGCCAGTCTGCTTTTATTAAAGATTAGCGAGTGATCTTCAACTACTAATATAAGAAAGGGTGTTCTGGGCCAAACCAAAATTCCCTCTAGCCCAGTACACTGTCTCTGACAGTGGCTAGTTCGGGAAGCCGTATAAGAATAGGACTTTGGTATGCCTTCCTGGCTTTTGGTAAGTTGTGTTTTAGGGACTTTCTGAGTTTGCGGCTGTTGGGGGACGACTGAATTTTTAGGCTGATCATCCATAAACTTGTGTAATCCTTTCTTGCGTTCACCAATGCTTTTTGCCACTTTGTTTCTTAATCTTAGTTTACTCAAGTGTAACGCAGGTTAATCGTTCTTTTGCAGTCTCCTTGTTTTCCTCTGTCTCTGAGCAAAAAAGGCAGAAATGTGAAACAAAAACTATTCCCCTGTTACGGGAACATGTCTTTTTCTAGCTAAGCTGGGTTAGCTCTTGCTCTGGAGCCAGACCTATGATGACTTCTTTTTCGCGTGACAATACTAAATATTATTTTTCCTTTCATCTGTTTTTTCAGTTACTACTTTCTCCATAATATAGGCCAGGGTCTCCACAAATGCACTACCGAGGGAATAGAAAGGTCACTAACGTGGGATTTATTCTTTGATCTGTTGTTTTTATTGTGGGGAAAAGTGGACAAAATCTGCAGTTTTGAGCCCAAACCTTTATGAACTGTCTAGTCAGGGAAGGAAAAGCAGTTTTACATCCCTGGTTTGGAAAGCGTTGCCGTAGTTTATAATTATGAACGTGATAAAAAAATGAGAAAGGGTCTATTTTCTGCTTTGGTTTCAGATACGGCTGAAATCTCTCAAGGGTCCAAGGTACAAATCCACTGAGGGTTTTAAAGCAAGTAAAGCAATTTTGACTTGGGTGGGATGTAGGTCATGTGTAACAACGCATGAGAAAGCATATGGCAGTATTCGTCTTGAGCTAGAAGAGCGATAAAACTGAGGCTCAGGCAGGACAAAGAGGGGAAAAAAAGGTATAAGACAAGGGGAAATTACAGAGCATAGAAGAGGATTTACTCAGAGGTGAACTCAGGAGGGAGGTATGCACAGGAAATTTTGCAGAGAAGGTAATAGGCAGACTTGAAGAGCTAGGAAATGCGAGAGGGGAAGGAGATACGCTGCATAATGTAACAAAAATTGGCCGGGTTGTAGAGGGGAGAGGTTTTTATTCGCAGTCTTAAAGTAAGATAAGGGTCATCTGATTCATCGTGACCTGACTAGAACCAACTAGGAGAGCTGGACTAGCTCCATGTGAGTCATTTTCCTGCATCCTGAGCCATTATTATTCTTATTAAACCAAAAAACTACACTGCGTTCACATGATAAGATTTTGGGAAAAAGAAACAAGAGAAGCAAGGATATTTAGAGTTGAAGGATTCGGTTTGTTTACACTTGGCTGTCTCCCTGCCCAAGCCTGTGAAATGAGATCAGCCACCACTCAGGGACCACCCCCCTCAATTCTGCAGCGAGTGGCACCAGGGATGGAGCTGGAGCTGCACCTCGGCCGTGCTCTGCCTTTCTGGAGAGGTGGGGTCAGATCATGTAAATGCTGCAGAACTTTGTTGTTGTCCTGGGCGGCTCTCCAACGACCTGAATGCCAAACTGAGCTCAGAGAAGCACCCAAATATGCAGATGTTTTATATGAACACGATTTTAGAGCTACGAACTTCAGAGGCACAGAACTGGGCTGGAAAACTTTCTTGTGACTCAGCACTTCACTCACACTTGTGAATGCAGAAGCATACAAAAGTCAAAAACCATGGCAAAAAACCCAAACCAGTGTTTTTGAAATCTCAGAGGGAAAAAAATATAATTTCCAATTCTGGTTTAAGGCTTTGGTTAGGTGTTGTTTAACAAAGCTGGGTCACAAATCTGCGTAGTCATCTGGATTTCTGTGGGCCTCACTTTTTAACTTTTAAAATAAGATTTATTTTAAAATCTTTAAGGATGGTGGGTATCCTTCACTGAAAAAACCTGCAGTCTCTGAGCACGTATAGTAGTGAGAGGGAGGAAAAAAAAGCAACCTCGGACATCATTGCTCTGTGGTCCTTCACAAGCAAAGGATAGTGGAAAGGGAGCAAGGATGGCCAGCAGGTATTTCGGGATGGAAGAACAATCTTTCTGGAGACTGACAATTCCCAAATTAATTGGTGAGGTCACACAAGATGGGGATGTACCCCTGCTCGCCTCTGGAAGGAGCAAACACCCCAGGGCAGACGCTGAACTCGATTGCCTGAAGCGTTACCCATGGGACTGGATTTGCTTGAAGGCTGGTTAGTGATACCCAGGGGATCTGAGAATACATCCCAGGGTCTCTGAGGCTGTGCAGATTGATGCTCTCGGCAGCTCCTATGTAACAAAAAGGTTGATGAGCTGAAGACTCACCCCAGGAGACTTGCCAGTGAGTCCAGGGACCATCCAGGTCTCAGTGCAATTCTTGCCTTTTTCCTTGGTCGCTATGGCAGACTTAAAGTTCTGGATGGTGGGTTATGGGAGGTAGGAAAGTAATGAGTTAAGCTTTTCTTCCCCTTATCTGACCATGTTTCCCCCGGATCCACAGCCAGTGGGTTTTATCAGTCCTCCTGTGACTCAGCCTCATCCTCCCCCACTTTATATCCTACCTGATAGTTATGATTTCGTAATCTCCTGCATGGGAGAGAGGAACAGATATAGTCTCGAAGCACCCAAAGTCTGTGAAGGCACAGATTCGGCAGCGACCAAGGGTGACTCAGAGCCCCATCCAAGGTAGACAAATCTGAAATCCACCCAGCTGACTGTGTGGGAGTCCTGTGGATCAGACTTCGGAGACCAAGATCCTTCCTCCTCCTCCTCTGCATAGCCAGTAGATATTTAATGCCTTTCTTTCCTACAAAAATAACTTAGTACCAGTTTCTCTGGTCAAATTTTCCCCCTTCTCTGACTCATGTGTTACACTGCTATTGTTGCTATTGTCAGTTTTCTGTCACTGTCACCCATGGAAAAAGTCTGAATTTTCTCTGCATAAGCAGAAATACTTTATGGGCATTTAGCCATATTACCTATTTCCATATGAAAACCAAACTCAGCTGCTCAGTCCATATTACCTCCAATCTCAGACTGTGGGGTTGTTGGAGCACTTACACAAACACTGGACCCGTGGTCTACAAAATGTGTTTCATGATTTAAAGCATGTAAGAGGTAAATGAAAAAGATTAAGAAAAGCGTTGCACATATGTTGCAGGACGTGTTCAAATCTATTACATCTCTTCTGATTTAGTGGTTGGAATCCTGACATTTCAGGCTCGTGAAACAGCAGAAGTGTCCAGTTCAACTGGACATTACATGTCATGCCCCTGCAATCGGGTGGATTGCGTAGCAGGTAACACATCGCTACCAGAAGCGAAGAGCCAGCCTCCAGCTGTGTGTACGTGCCTGGTCCTCAAAGGGTTGATAGCCCAGGTTTACTAATGTCAGTGTTCGCTGTTCCCAAATTCACAGTCAAAAGATGCCACCTCTTCTGAATGTGGTCACTAAGTTGGGGTTAGTTAATGGCTCCGTAAAATTGCTATGATCCACCGCATGAGGAACGTGCTGTATATAGCGTAATCCCCAGCACAGCTCGGTTCCTGGGGTACGGTTGCACCTGAATTCTCAGGGTTTTCTGCACTTACCTTTTCATTAGGATGTGCTAGAAAGGCATATGTTGTAGCATCAAGAAGAAGCTGTACCCAGACATTTATTTTAAGCTTGGAGCTAGCCAGAGAATCATCAATATTCTATACGTTGAGAGTGGGTGTGCAGCACAGTATATGTCTCTGCAGTTTCTGTGTGGCTCTAGCAAAACTTACTGAACTATTTGAGAAAGCACATATGCCCTTCAGCTCACCTTAGCTGAAGTTCTTTCACACCACTTGGGATGTGATAGGCCAAAGCACAGGCCAAGGTCATTATCGCTACAATTTCTATACAAACATATTTTTAGTCTTTCACTTAGGGATCAGACAAAAGGGAATACTTGGAGGGGAAATAACTGGGAAAAATGAGTAGAGATCCATATTTTTAGTTTACACAACTCACAGTGAGCTTTAGGTTAAAGTATCTAAGGTTAGCAAGACCCAAGATGCATCAATGCAGGCAACTATTTGGAGGATTTAACCTCACAACATTTAATCCCTGTGCCAAAAATATAGTTCTTCTTTGTTCAAAGAGTAGGAGTTCTATATAATAAAAGGAAGCTTGCAGTAGGAGATTCCTGCATAGGTGGCTCTGTTTGACATTGATGCATTTGTTCTAAGTTGAAAATTCAAACATGTGTTTGATATAATAGTTCAAAATACACAATTGACTTTAAAAGTATAGAGAAATGGTTTAGCTTACAAATGAATTGTGGGCATGTAATGGCACATCTGTTCAAACATGCTTTCTTGGTGCACTGTCTTTCCTTTACAAGTCCTTTTTTTCCCTGTGGTAATTCACTTTGGGTCAGATTCTGCCATTTTTATTCATATTGTATAGTAGCTTGTTTTATGCATAACCTTGCTGAAATAATGAAGACAGAATGAAGCTAAAATTGACTTGAGAAAGGACAAAAAAAAGGCATTTCCAAGACTTGTCAAAGATTAGAACCAAGGTTTCAGGTCACTTCTCTTAACATGAAACTGCCTATTTATATATTCAAAATAGCTGACCAGCAAAATTTGGGTTTTAATTTATTTTCATATAGTATTTGCCTTTGGGGAAAGAAGGCTTTTTTAAGTTGAGTGCTCAGCCCCAGAACCGAATGCTTTGTCTCAGTTTAAAAGTGACTTGTAAGGCACTGAGGATCCAGAACTTGATTTTGGTCTAAAACGTAGCAGACAGTGCAAATACCCACAACATATCTTGTCAAGTCAACTTCTGTGCGAATAAAAGTCGGAACCCAGGTAAGGTCATGCGTGCAGTGTATCCGAGATGAGGATCCCACTCATATAATTAAAATAATTACCAAGGGAACAGATCAATATTTTCTTTTATGACCAATAGCGGAGAAATTTGTTTTGTTTGTCCTTTAAATGTTGAAGTATTACCTGAAGTCATTATAAATTCAAGACTAGCTAAAGTACTGGAATTGCTACGGCCTTTAACTTGCCTTCATTATAGCTTCCATGATCTATAGCTTCATTTTATGTAGACCACATGCAGTTAAAAATAACTGGAGTTGCTGTATTTTATATATGCCTTTGTAAGCATTTCCAACTGCAAAGGGATTTTTTATAAATACAGAAAGCCCCAACAAGTTTTATGTTTTCATTTCACCTCTTCCCTTTTTATTTTTTATAGAAATGCTACAAAGGGGAACTTTCGATAAGTATTACCAGCAAAGCCCAGTATTGCAACACAGTTAACTGCTGCAGAGTTTCTATTTAAGGTTACCTGGCATAGTCAGCTCAGCCAGATGTACTTCTGCTGTTGGATAATCTGATTTGCTGACAATGTGCACTGCCTTAAAAAAAAAAAAAAAAGGAAGTGCCTAGGTGACTTATATCCAAATCACACATATTCTTTTAGTTAAAATGAAATGTGAGCCTGAATTTAGCCTTTAATTACATTTCCTTCCCTACCTCCAACAAACAAATTTTTATAACCTTTCCAATGAAGAAAGTCATATTTTGTGAATTACTTGCTTGGAAGCTTACCAGGAGCAAAAGTTATTTAGGAAATTTTCTATTATTTGTATCAATCAAAGATTATTCTCTAGGTTTCCGACTATTCCGTAAGATAAATTATCCTTTTTGAAGAGTTTTGTGTATAAGTTTATTTTTATTTTAGAGCTTTTATCTGAGTTGCTATCTGGCAAATGGAAATTATGCTTGTGAAGAAGGAAGCATAGCATAAAAATAGGATCCATCACACCGTATTTGGGGGATATATAATAGAGCTCTTACAATATGTTAGGGACTTAAATCAACTCAAAATCTTATTTTTATAAGAATTTGTGCAGTGCAAGCTGTAATATAAATCAACAACGGGAAGAGAAGAGTTTTGTATGTATTTGAAGACATAAAATAGTACTGCTTAAGTGAAGCATTAAAAATAAGTATTACTTAAATTATCTTCCCTAATAAGATATGTCTGTCATTTTTTCATCTAGCGTTGGCTCTGAGGAGACTGCATTGTTCTGTCAGGATTAAAATATGAAAAACCCGTCCACGTTTGAGCATGTGCTTAAACAAGCAAGACTAAGTATTAAATCTGAGTCCTCTGTACTTTGAGAAGCATTTTTACAAGTGGAAAGTTGTTCAGCTTAGATAGTTCATCCATTTTCCAGAGCCTTTTAAACCTGCATAATATATTGAATGTCAAAACGCTATAAAATCTCTTTAACTATTGATATCTATTTGTAGATAGCAATATAAATTCTGCCATAAATTTAAATAAGGAAATGACTTTATCTAAACAAAGATTTGGCGCAGAGCTATACTGTTACTACGACAGTGTTGGCTTCTTCAATCTAACACCGTGGGGGTGAGTGGGTTTTTTTGTTTTGTTTTGGTGTTTTTTTTTTTTTTTTTTTTACCCGGTCAAGGCTTCAAAATTATTGCCATTGGAAATCAATATCGGGCAGTTGCTAACAAAAATATTATGGAATGCATCCTTTATACAAACAGCTGCAAATATATTATTGAATGTACAGACAGAGATTGCGCTTATCTCCAGAGCTGGGCTTCGGTGCAGGAATCCACACGTTTGTAGGCTTGGTATATAATATCAACATATATTAAAGCAATTTATTTCCCCTATCAGCTGAGGAATCTTTATTTTCTAGCGCTGGATGATACGCTTGTGGTCATTTCATGCTTCCTTTTTGTGGACTGTTGAGCTTACTTGGCAAAAGCAGTGGCAGAAAACGGGTTTTGAAGTTGTCAATGTTTATGAGCAAAATTTCAAGTTACCCGTGAAATATTTGTGCCACTACTGTTTGCACATTCTCTTAAGTTAGCAATGTGCTCACGATAGCATTTTTGAACAGTTGTGTTTAATTTATACCGTGAATAAAATCAGTAACGTGTTAATTATTACATTTTTTTAAAGAATGCACTAAATAATGACCAGTATTGGATAGTCCGTGCACAGGAAAGAATATACAATCCGTGACCAAATTCTTAACCGAGCCTTACATATTTTACACCCTTGAAAGTCGTAGATTAGACATCCTTCATGTTTCACAATCCTGTCCACCCTCTTTTACCAGGAAAGCAAACCCTTTGGTTTTAAAAACACTTAATGTGGCAAAAGTGTATAATAAACCAAAACAGAGAGAAGGAGGCTGGCAGGAAGCTCTTTATCCTTTTACAGAAACTGCCTGTTTGGCTGGGCAGCAGTGTTGCTGGAGAGCTTTAAACATTCTTTTACATGCAAAGGCTCTTTGGCTTCATTTTGGAGCAGACCAAACCCCTTTGGTTTCTGGTAGCTGCAGCCACGTTTGAAGCATTCGTAACCGTTGCACGCAGGTCAAACACTGCGTAGACCTTAAGATCGTGCTTCAAAAATCAGAAATCTGATCCTGTTACCTTTGGGACACGGCACTCTCTTCAACCTGTAAAGAAAATGAGGCTTGAGCATCTTCATTACTTAGAAATAAATCTTTATGCCTTTTCTTTCTTATTTTTTCCTTTTTTTTGCCCCACTCTGCCCATTTGCACCCCACCTCCACATGCTTTTTTTCCAGACAACAAACAGGAAAACCACAAGCCTTCATCAGCAAGCTGTGCTTTCCTCTCGAAAGCCAAGATGCTGAAGTTCAGCATACAAATCACATGCTCGTGCCTTCGCTACTCACAAAACACCCCGTAGCTCGCTTCTGAAAATTATTAAACTTAGTAGGTTAAAAATAAATGGACCGCTTCGTTGGGGGGGTGCTACCTCAGGATGCAGTGCATGTTGGCGTGGCCAGGAGGGGAAAGAGTCCTGGGGTGGTGATTTAAAGAAAAGAGAGGGAATATTTAGAGAATATAATTATTTAGGGAATAGCATGCAACAGTTACCTCGCACACAGTTGTGCAGATGCCTCCGAGAAGTTTATTACGAAACAGATAGTATTACAAATTGGCAGCACGGACCGTTCACCATCACCCAAATAGCTGGCAACGTGTTTCCATTGGTCCCTGATCTTTTTGGCCACAGTTATATCTATTTACTACAGCTACTTACAGGGCTGTCTTCCTGTCATACCTGGCAATTGTTTTTAGTGCATTTCTTCTACATGCTGTTGTTAATCAGATGTGAAAGGAAAATGCAGTGAGGATAAGGCCAAACAGCAAGCCACTGCCTTGGCCAAAAGTAAAGTATGAGAGCCTGGCTTTTCCGTCCTCTGCTTCAACTCCGCTTTGTAAATTATTCTTGTTTTCCTTCTTTTGGCCAGAATTCATTCCTGTACGCTGTGAGAAGAAGCGATCATAGCCTAACATATGTATAAAAAGAATTAAAATGGAAATCCCATTCAAAGCCTCAGGGCTCGAGCATGGCGCGCCTGTGAGAAACCAGCACCAGGAATGCAGAAGCAGCTCGAGAGTCTGCTCGGAGACAGTTGGGTGTATCTGTGCCATCGAGCCTGTTTGGCCCGTCTTGCACGGGGGCTCTGGTGCCCGGTGCTGCCTGCGCCTTGGGCACATGTGGCATTTTCACCCGCTCTCCATTCGCCCGATTACTTTCTGACGAGGGCACTGAGGCACTTCCCAGGGAACAAATGTGCTAGGACTGGTGCCAAGTCGCTCTGCGGACCTCCATGTCCCACACCCCGCAGTCCTCCCTGCTACATGCCACTGCAGAGGATGACGGTGAACTATACCAACGCTGCAGGTTTCCTTGCTGAGCTCAAGAGCAGCACGGTCTGCTCTCCTCCTGAGCATAGCACAACACTGACTACACGCAAGGGCAGGCAAAGCCATTTTTTCAATTTGTTCTTGATTTTTTCCATGTTCTGTTTATGGCGCATTACCTTCCTTCTCCTGCGTTCAGGGAATGTGACTGTGCCTGGCTCCTGCTACAAGGGCTGGGTAATGGAGAAGTTTCATCACCTCTCCCCAGGCTACATAACCATGCAGGACCCATGCTCAATCTTTCTTCTGTCAACACAAAATACATACTGTTATGATTATAACAGGAGGACAAGGATCGTGTTTTATCTCAAAGAATGGAAAGGTTTACAAAGGGTTAAAATAATCTAACCTCACTTTTTTTTCTTTTTCTCTTTTTTTATGTTCACAATGGCAAATGTTATTTATATTAAAGGGAAAACCAGCACAGTGTTGCCAGATCGAGCTCACTTCTCTTTGCCAGCTAAAACACAAAGCAGAGTTACTGCGTTTTTGGTACCTGCAAAACAATCTGAACACAGTGTTCTGTCATCCTTTCAAATGGCAAATGGAAGTCATTTAAACCAGATGAGTGACTGAACGGGGAATTACTGCACCTACAGCACAGGATATACAGTACTCTGCACCTATTTCAAGAGAACTAGAGTGGGTGGCCGGAAGAAAGGAACTTTTTTCCTCATTTAACCTGTAATTTGACAACATCTGCAAAGAATTATCCCTAGTACTGGCATTGTAATTGTTGTATCTAACATCAATCACCGGGTAGGGGAGGTTGCTTTAAATAGACGTTAGCTGCGTTACAGTTTCAAAACATGAAAGCAAAAAAATGAAAGGAATGAAATATGTAAATTGGTATAGAAATTAATTACTGGAAACTTTGACACTAATTTATTGTTTAAATAAGACATGTAACTGGCCAGTGTGGGTGACTGTTTTGGTTTGACCCCGTATGCTTTGGCAAGTGTTAGAAAACAGAGGCCACTATATTCCAAATCATAAAAATTGTAACCTCTTTTTTCAAGTCTCTACTAATGCACAGAAGAAGAAAGGGATTAAAATGACTAATATTTTACAGTGTAAGGACAGCAAGTAGGAAAGGTTCCATAAAACGTACGTCTTTAAAACAAAGTCCTTCCTCCCCAGCTCTTTCAGTGGGATTTTTGTCTTTGACTTCATCAGAAATATGATTACAGGGAACAAACTATGCACGTTTTTGGAAAGCAAAAATCGTAATTCCAAGCATGCTCCAGATTTCCAATAGCAGCTCAGCAACTGCAGGAGTAAATTCATATTCACAAGTTATCAAATTTCCAGCATGTATCCAATTTTGTATTGGGTTTTGATTCATATTTGTGGCTAGATGTGAATCACATCCAGTATTTGTTTCTCAGAAATGTCATGGAAAAGGAAATCATTGGGTGCACTGGTATTCACAGCCAAATACAACGCACAGTACCTCTCTCCAGTCTGGGAGCCAGATGAATGATTATGATGGTCATGGGAATTGTACTTAACCTGGGAAAATGTTTTAGAGACAGAAAGAAGAAAAGCCTTTCACTGTAGTGTCTCTAATAACCACCATGCTATATATATATATATATATGTATACATACGTGTTCAGCCTGAAATATTGCACCATATTTTTAGAAGTTAGGGAGTAAATTGTGTTCTTTTTCCTTTTTTTTTTTTTTTTTTCCCCTTTCTCTGTCTGTTTGTCTCTTTTTTCCCTCCATTTCTCTGGCTGGGCCATTGCAGAGGAGACACTGATAGGGCTTCCTGGATTCTCGTCATCAAACTCTGCCTGCTCATTTTACTCACCTGAAGACTTGCCTATAGGCAGGCTTCCCAGCTGTGTCTCACATTTATGTATTTACAGGATAGGGGACCTTTCGCTCAGAAGCTGTTGCTCATAAGGAACCCATCATCTTCAACAGGATATCCTCATAAAACTATTTACGTGCATATGTGGAGTAAGGATCTCTTAGCTATGATTCTTCCTGTAACATCTCATCACCTGTAGTTTAACATATTTCACTTCTTTAAAGATAAAATGGTATTTCTATATATAGTTGCCATTACCTATACATCCAACAATTTTGGATATTGGTTGATGGGGATATATTATTGCATAACAGAAGTATATTATTGCTTTAAAGTCAATCCTCACAGATTTCATTCTTTTTGTCGACAAACTTCATAAAATCACCCCAAATGATACAGCTGAGGAGGTAGAAGGGCACAACTCTGTCACAGCAAAGGAATCCCATAGTCATCACATTGCGTAGGTGGTCTTTTGAATGTGTTTTACTTAAATCGTGTAAAATGCTGCCATTTATAGTGAGAAGGAACTCATAAAATGCTACCCTGTATGCCAGGTAATGTTTACCTTATTGTTCATATGGGGCTTAGGATTTTGCTGTTCAGCTTTTATGAAATCTTTAGCTTCCACTTAAAACTAAGCCTTATAATCCTACATCCTTTTAAACCTATTCCAACCCGAAAAGTGTGTCACTGTTTGGGCCAGCTGACCTATGCCAAGGGGCTCAGAGATGACAGGCATGTGAAGGCCATGTCATGTCATGCAATTGGCATCCTCCTTGGCTGCAGTGCTTTGCCCTGGAATGAGCCCTTGAAAGCACCATGGCAGTGACAAAACCCTGTATCTGGTTTGGGAGTCAGTTGGTTGGTTGTTTCGCAAAGGTTAAGAAATTGCTTTGTGAAGAGCAGACCAGAAGGTGGATCTGGTCCTAGCATCCAGCCGAGAGAGGGGTAGGAGAAGTCAGTGGCCTTGCATGGATGGTGCCTGGGAGCCCTCCTTCACTTGAACGGGATTTACCTGAAAAGTTAAAATTCACCTATTTTTTTGTCTCGGAGTACCTGCCTGAGGAGAACACTAGCCTGGCTGCTTGTGGGCTGTTTTTTGTAGCTCCAGGCTTTGGCAATATAAACTAGTTTTCTAGCTTCAGCTAAGCAAACATCTTTAATTGCCTAATAACTTTTCTTCCTATTTGATTTGTTTCCTGAGGTGAAGGACAGCAAACCTATATGTGTATAATTGTCATGTGTACATGGGGGAAACGGTTGCAGTATGCTGTTCAGCAGCAGGTTTGTCTATTTGTTTTGAAGTTTTGTAGTAGTTCATTAGCAAAGTTTGACTCGGTTGATGCGTACTGTGACTGGTGTCAGTATTTATGTCATGTTTTTGCAGAGAAGAGACCAGCCCAGCTGTGTGTCTGGTAGTATGAGAAGTACTTTCACCATGTGGGCCAAAAGGACTTTTGAGAAGGGAGGGCAGCGTTAGGTGGTGTTGGCTGCTTGAAGCCTCTCCGGAGTAGGTCGGGAGTGAGAGCTGGGTGGGAGCACGTTAGAAGGGTGAAGGCAATGGCCAGGGTGTAGTTTGGCACAGCTAACCTTCGGTATCATTGCAAAACACAGGTACCCAGAGACCTGTGGGCATCCAGAAGTACGCAATGGCATAGAAGACTTTTAAGAGGGCTTATTTGTGCCCAAATCCCATTTATCTGCTCTGGAAACATTTATGTCCTGCTGTTCTCAGACCATCTGGAAACTTCACCACCTTCTGCTATTTTTATGCACCGGAGAGTGCTAGCCGTGAAGGGTCGAGCAGTTTTGTGCAGAGACCCTGGGACAGCACAGGGTTCATCCTGAGCCTCTGACCAGGCAGCACTGCTGTCCTTGTCACCGCACGGTCACTGTCCTCAGGGGAATTTCCTTCCCTGGGAGTGCCAGTGCCTGCACGCGTGCTTTTCTCATGTGGCCCTAAACTTTCGAAGAATACAATTCTATGTATAGACTGACCGTAGTGCCAATAAGTCATTTATTTTCTATACTATCATCATAATTCATAAAAATTCTCTTCCTCCTGAGGGAACGTTTTCTCATCTGATAAGGGGCAATAGCAAGCCAAAAATATAAGGCCTTTACTAAATGATAAATACAGAATGACATAAGCTATAAAACATAAAAGAGTGAGCGTGTATAATACATGCCAAGGATGGCTGAGGATCAATTTAAACTAAACGTTTTCTGTTAACATGAGGATTTTTGTAAACTGGAGAAAATGAGAGGGAAGAAAAGAACGATTTATGGAGTAATGTGTGGGAGGCATGTAGTGTTAAAACAGCTAAGGCTGGGGCATGTTTGTTCTGCTGTCTCAGGAGTAGTTTGTCCCATCCTTACTCTCTTTCTGGCAAGCTTGCTGATGCCTTTTGTTGGACACATTTGAAAGTTGAGGTTTGAGGTATCTGTATTTCCTTTTCTGGATGAACTTGGAAATGGAAAGCGTTATTCAGTGAATTAAGCATCCACCTGACATAGCCTCCCGGATTAAATCTGTCTACTCACATCCCTTTCTGGTGCTCACGTCAATGCTTTGCTGAATTTATTTTCCATCTCCCTTTCCTGTGGGATGCTCACCTTCTTGGGCTGGTCTGACGGCACCGTCGTTACTCACGGCATTGAGCAATATCTGTCTGACTCCTCGAGGAGCCTCATCTTCTGGCAGCAGTGCCTCTGAGGATGGCGGTGCTGCACATCGCAGGGGAGGCAGGACCTGGCCATTTATCGCTCAGGATTTTCCAGCAAATTCATCATCATGCTTTAGGCTTGCAGTCCACTCCCACCCCCAAATAAAATCCATTTTCTGATCCATGACCTCATTCTGCATATACTATTTCAGCCCAGCTGCATGGTTGGGTCCCGCATTTGCAAAACTGTAATTTCCCTGCCAGCTCAGCGCCTTGCTCNTTTTTTTTTTTTTTTTTTTTTTTTTCGGGCTCAACACTACTTTGGCTACCTACATGGATACAGTGAGGCATATCATGAAGACACAGACTTTGAGCCAGGAGAAGCAATCATATGACCTCTGCAAGGCCAATTCTCCAAAGCTTCCCAGCGGGGAGCACAGATCGCTAATCATTGCAGGTCTATTTATGAGTTTGGAGAGCTTTCCAACTTCTAAAAACTTGCTGAGTTTATTTCAGGTATGTGTATTTCCAGGCCCATAAACGTTTTGTTTTAATGTAGCTGCATCAGAGAAGAAAGTGAAAATACTGCCGTGTAAACGGTGAGCGGTACTTCAGCCCCGCATCTCCCCTTTTAAGTGGGTGCATGGGCACACGAAGAGCGAGCGATTCTTAGATATATAGCCCACCTAGGCAAAGCACTTTCAAATGTACTTCATTTATTTATTCTAGGCCATTTTTTGGCCCAAAATCATCAAAAATTACTGTCTCTAGTTTCATTCTGCCCTTTTGAAATTGTCCAGATTTTGCGCTAAGAGTCTAAAGCCGCAGCAAAGAAGCAGGCCAAGAGGGAAAGCTTTTGAAGAGTTCCCACAGCTGTGAAAACACGGGCCTCAGGCTGTGTGTAGAGTTACTTCAAACAGCTGCTTCAGGTGACTAAACACCTTGAGTCTCATTCATCAAGTGTTGTTTATACTGGCTGACAGACCAGACTTGGAGAATTAACTCGGAGAAAAAAAGATGTACTACATACCAAGTATGGGAAAGGAACCGAGTTCCCTAAATAAGAAAGAAAGAAAGGGAAAAAAGGGGAAAAAAAAAAGGGGGAGAGGGAGGGAAGAGTCCCTTTAAAATAAAACAGATGAAGGCTAATTTTATTTCATGTTAATAGGCCTTTTGATGCCCTTTGCATGTTTAAAATCAGAGGCGAAACAATATCGATGGTTTGCCACTTCGTAATCATGCAAATAAAAGCGATTTGAATGATCCCTGTACATTGACAAAAAGCTCAGCTAACTTGGTATAAAATCTGAATGGTTAATTAGTAGCCCTGAATAACCTATTAAAATAAGACTCTTTTTCTTAACCATCCTCAACACAGAATATCAGGGAAAAAATGCCCAGTGCCGCCACCGCCGCCTCCCTGCTCCCATTTAGCGTCAGATTGTGCAGATTCCACCCGTAGTTTTGGTACAGGACTTATCGCTCAGCTTGAGATAATATTCTTTCATCTCATATCCATATGAGAAGGTGACATGATAAGATATTTGCAGTCGTGTAACTGCTTTGCATGGATCAAAAGAGGAATGAAAGAAAATGACACGAGTCAGTGTCAAGTGAAGTGCTACTAGTTAAGTAAGCTTTAAATATTGAAGGGGATTTTTAATATTTCCTTTTAATCTCGAAATCTGTCACTTGGTGATTTTTTATAACATTGGAGTTGTTACTAACAACATTTTCCATGGTTTCATTCAGTCCAAATGTGAAAACCCACCCCATCTCAGTCATGGCAAATGTTGTAATTTCTACTGGCAATTTCTCATCCGCAACCCGGGCAGATTTCAAAGAAAAGGACATGTTTTTCAGGCGCTGGGATACTGTTGCGTTCCTGATGTTTGAACACTGGCACTAGAACATAGGCCAACAGTGAGATTTTACTGTTTTTCTTGTTTTTTCTTAACAAGCAGTCAGACTGCGAGGGTGAATATTCTTTAAGAGACAAAAATAGCGTTCAGAGGAAGAATTTAGCAGTAGAATATTATTTTAAAAGAAGATTGTTTCAGAAGCTGTTTCCCTGACAAACTTGGTAAATAGTTTGGCAGATACTGAAGCTGTTGGATTTGCATATGCATATACAGGCACTGAAGAAAAATACCAGGTGGTTTACTTCTTAGCGCTTCTGAATAACAGAAAGTTGATCGCAGTAGATTTGCATCTTACTGTCTGGAAAAAAAGTTTCTCTGAGAAACAGGATTGCAGAAAAATAGGAGAGTAGCATGCTTAAAATTGTATGCGAGGAATATTGATGGACCAGATTCTCCCTTTACTTTGGGTGAGATATGCTGTTCACAGAGAAGGATCTCGCCGTTGGTTTTTACCTAGACTGAAAGAGGCAAACCTAACTGGATTAAAAAATCCCTAAGTAGTCCGGCGTATATCCAAAATAAGAAGGTCAAATGACTGGAATAATATCTTATCCTTTTCACTCTTGAAACAGTGATATCACTGGAAAGGATTAAAAATTAAGTTGTTTAGATCCCCGGCTAACATGGTTTAGGAGAGTTTCCCACATCTTTTATAGCGCAGTAATATTGGGCTTGTAGCTGATACCTACATTAGGTAAAAATTGAGGGATGCTTCACCTGGGAATTGAAAAAGCGTGGAAACTGCAAGGTGCTTTCAGCAGCAGGGGTGCTATGGGATGCTGCAGCAGTGACTTAGCAAGGTCGTGGCTTGGAAAAAGTTTTCTATTTAAAAACAAGCAGCTGGAGATGGGCAAGGATGGTTGGAGACCTCAATAATGAAGGAGTTCAGCCCCATCCCTTTCCGAGCCGAGGAAGGTTCGGTGCCTCGGTGCCCCCTCGCTGTCCCAGCTCCGCTGTGGTGGCAACGCTGAGCAGCGGGGGCTCCCCGTGCCTGCCCTGATCCCTGCTCCGTACTTGCGCCTTGCACGAGGGGCTCCGCGCTGGCTGAGGGCATTTAGGCCCTACTGCAATTTAAATTACAGAGATTAATGTATAGCTGTGGTTGTACACGAAATATAACAGATGAATATCGGTTCTTTTTGCAAGGCTCTGGGGGGAAATAAAATAGATTTGTAACGTTTATTTTCAATAAATTATTTTTTGAGTCCAAACAAAATATTTTTTTTTGTTTTGCTCATAATTTTGGACTACGCAGCTACTTTCAACTTGGAATGGGTGACTTTTGGCGAGCCTTAGCAGCTCAGCTCACGTTAAAATGCGACGGTCTTACAACTTTTAATCAAAGCCGGCGCTGGGCCCGTTTGGGGCACAGGGATGCTGTGCGTGTGGCCCCACTGCCTCCGCTGCGACCTCCTCACTTCTTCTCCGCTGCGTTAGTGAATCTCTCATAAAATACTCCCACACGGCGGAGAACCTGCGATCCCAAGCCTTGGGAAAGAGGGTAGGCAGGCCGACACGTTGCCCAGGTGTCACTGTTTTACGAGGTGAGTGCCTTTCTCCCTCCTTCCCATCAACGCTGCTCTCCCTGCCAGGTTTCGAGTGCTGCCACCCCGTCTCTTCATCCGGACGGGGCTGCCAGGAGCCACTTACGTTTCTGTCCCTTGCTGGGAGTTGAACACTCTCCAGGTCCCTTGATTTCTTCCCCCTCCTCCTACTTCCAGGCTGATTTTTTTTTTTTTTTTTCCTCTCCCACTTTGATAATGCAAAGTTTGTTTGTTTCCTTAATTAAAACTGAAATTTCCCTGAAAAAGCAAGAGTGCCTTCCAGGCTCGCAAATATTCTGTTTGCTCCATTTTACTGTTGCTGCTAATTGCAGTTGTGCCTTTTCTATGAATCTGAGCCATGACATTTGCCTAAAAAAGAATAATCTGCCCACTGGAGTGAAATTAAAAGAAACCGATGATAATAAGAATCACCATTAGTAGCAACTGTGTAAATATGGGATTTTACAGAGTGTGGCTCCACATTTTGCAAGGGAGCTGAGAAATAATCAGATATCTCCTCTTTGGACAGCTCAGAGGACAATTAAAAGGTAACGATAATCTGAGAGATAGTAAATAATCACCCTAGAGGTATAAACGAGCCCCTCTCCTTTATTGACATCACAAGAGCCCTGGCATCAGTTTATAGCAGTGCAGATCAACTTCAGTGAGATGTTTGCCATGTTTCATTAGGCTGAGCTTGGTCCACTGGTTAAACAAAGAAAACACAGTAATAAATTATCTAGAATATACCTGGGCTCACGAGAGGCCGCATTAATCTTTCACAGCTTGGTATTTTTTTCACGTAATTTCTAATTTATTTTGTACTTTAAAAGTTTGTTTTGGGTAAGATTGAAATTTAATTTGTTCTTCAAAGAAACATAACAATGGAAATACAAAGAGGAAGCTTTTGTTCTCTCCCTAGGAGTTCTGAAAGGTAATAATTATGAAATGATAAGATTCTAAATGAAAATGTCACTTGCAAAGGTTGAGGTTGAAAACAGCATAGACCTATGTAAAGCGAGAAAAGTCACATTTGATTCATGAACATAAATACAAGCAGAATGATTTAATTTTAAATCATCTGATGATTTATTGTATAAATATTTTATAATTTTGAAAGGAAATTCTTCAAAGCACGGATGTCTGAGAGAACACAATGCAGCTTTGGAAAAACAGTACTCTTGTATTATTAATAATAATAGTAATGGTAGAAAGATTAATAAAATATCATAAACATAGACTAGAAGAATAGTTATTTGTATAAATTCTAACAACTGCTATTCAACAATACCCTAAATCAGATGTAGGAGTAAAGTTTTAAATTGTCTCTGTGCTCCTTATTGTTAGAGTGATCAGCATATCAATGGCCCTGTTTCTCCAGCTTTTTTTCCCCTAGTCAATGAGGGTATTATGCCTCAAGGTTTAAAACAAATATATTCCTTCAAATTTAGCTTTATAGACTGTATTTCCTGATTTATCTGGAGAAATTTAACCCCTTCCACTTTGTCTGCTAGCTACCTGTCTTCTCTCCTGGTTTTATTCATGAATGTAGATGTTTCTGTAAAGGGTGATTCATTCATGCTTAGGAAATCTGTGTTTGCATACACATTACCTGTCTCCTTCTGTACATCTTAATCAGGCAAACTCTTATTGTCTGCTTGAGCAATATATTTTGGTGGAGTTTTCCCATGAATAATATATGTTGGGTTTTCCCTCTAAACACAGGAGTGCATTTTACAATGAAAACATTGGTTCAGCACTGGGGTTAGTATGAGAGTTATTGCTGCCCAAGAGAATGACCTGATAATGCTCATGCTGAGTATCTCCTACTGCCTTGCAGTGACGTAGAGCTCCCACACGGGTATTAAATATTTTCACAAGGAAAAGTTTCAAAAGAGGGTATGTTGCTGGGGGATGTGAAGTCAGATGTAAAGGAAGAAAGGACATGGTGGTCTGCATTTCCTTGCTGACAAAAACATCTCTGCACTGATTGCTATCTACATCTCATTTCAATTTTCCCTTTGAAAGAGATCAGACAATATTATCAGCTCCTTCTCGGTTGTTTTACTTCCTCTGAAGTCTGGATATAGCCGGCGACCCAGCTCTCCTCCCAGTGTTGCAGCCTCATTTTTTGGCTGATGCATTTATTTTGTCATTCGATGTCGTGCTGTCAGTGAGGCTGAAGAAACCACCCTTCTTCCTGAACTGCTCCTGAGCTAAGGTTCTGTGAGATTTGACTTGCATTAAAAGTTTCTTTTTTTCAGTACCCAAAGCTAGATGTCCTGGGATGCTAATTTTGAGTGGACAAAGAAGGTTTCAGTTTCTGTTCCTGGGCTGGTTGGATAAGCCTATGTAGAATAACCTACCTAGAGATGGGTTCCCAGTGGGAAATTCATTAGTTCTAAAGCCATTTCCTGTGTATGTGGATGCTTGTAAAAATTAAGTGTTGTCAAAGAATCGTGAGTACAAGAGCAAAACTGTGGTGCAATTAGAGACAGTAATATCTGTTTGTGAGGTTCATAAACCATTTTTTCCAACATTTGTCCAGCTCTACCTGGGCTATGGCCAAGGGACCAAAGGATACCTCCTAACTGGTCATGAGAGGTGAGATGGTCATCTGTCCTTCCTTCTGACAGAAGCTTTCTGAATATTCACAGTTACTCTCTACAGAAACACTCATGTCTGTCTGCAAGTATGGGGAAGTTTCTCAGTAATCATTCTTTAACGGAAACGACAAGTGGTTTGCGCATCAGCTTTCATTCTGTTCTTTTTCCTTTCTTATACTGAAGGACAGCAGAGTTTCACAAAAACAATGAAGCTACCAATGTTGTATCACTATATTAGTTGGAAAAGGGAATTTTATCTAAACAGTCTATATCTCTGCGTTGTGGGATACTGGGTGTCGATTAGATTCTAAATTCAACCATGGCATATGGTATAATTCTTACTTGAACAAAACCACTTATGATTACCTGAGCTAGTTCTGACTCTAGTATTTTCAGGCAATTTTGCCAAAACAAAACAAAAGGCAACACAGGTATTCATTCAAATAATCAAATAAAAAAAATGCTCAAAGAGTATTTGTACTTTTTGTGTTCATTTTTAAAAATATTATTTGAAAAAGGAATATTGTTAAAAAAAGGAATTTGCTGGAACGTGTTCTCATAGAAACTATTTTAAGAGCATATACTCATTAAAAAGACAATTTTGTAGGAGTTGTATTGGATACCAACTTTTTAAAGGTTTTACAATCTTTGCTTACGAGATTACAAGCTGCTGAAATATTTTGTTCTATCACCATGTGCAGTGGTAGTCTAGAAAATCTAGTAGACTTGCAATGAACTGACCACAAATCACTGATGGTATAAAGGAGAAATTGGTGGGGGGGAATTTAATATTCACATTTCATTTTACCTTCTCTTTCAATTTTTTTAAAACATTTTTAGTCACAGTTATAATGCACTATCTACCTCTATCTTTGCACCCATAAAATAGGCAAACTGTCTTGTTGAACACAGGTCAAAATGTAGTCAACGTTTAAACCTCCTTTTCCTAACATGTACGTTAGCAAGACTTTTGTTGATTAAAATGGTGGACTTTACAGTATGGGATACTACTGTTATTCCCAGTTTGAATTTAAAAATACAGAAGAAAAGCTACATAACCTGTATAATTATTCTTAGTTGTATTGCATGTACTTTAGATCATTATTTATCTTGGTTAGCAGCAGGTTAATGGTCACTCTATTCATTAAAACAAACTACTGTGGAGCATTTGCACATCTTTTGGTGCAGAGTTGTTTCCTTCCAAAATGAAGGCTAGTGGTAGGGGCTCACGAACATACATTTCTCTTGCAATTTGAGCAGTGGAACCTAAAAAAATACCCGCAAGACTTTTCAATGGGCCAGGTTGACAGTCTCCCAGGAAAATAACCATGGTGATCAAATGAACCTGGAAGAAAGACCTCAGAGTGGACAGAAATTCTTACCTGAATTTTTCATCTATTTCATAGAAGAGGACAAAAATCTAGAAACCTGCTGTAGGTCAATAGAAGAATTTCTTATTGACACCGCTGCAGATTATAGAAGTGGAAGTTTTTATGTGGGCTGTAGGAAATATTGCTGTAAGGAAAAGAACGACCTCGCATTCAGACATGGTTATGTTAACTCCTAAGTATTTGGCACATTTAAATACTTCAATAGGCCTATTTTTACATGTGAAGAGTAAATAAATATTAGGGGAAAAAATCTTTACCAAAAAAGATGCTAAAACAAATATATAGGTATTGCATTTTATGTTGGTCTTAAAACAAGCCCAAGGCATTCTCCCACACTTTTTTTCAACATTATCTCCACCTGTAATAATAAAACATGTCTTCTGATTACCGTGCTTTCTATTATCTCATGTCTGCATCTAATTTATTTGCTCTCCAGCCTTACTTTTCCTGTGTTAAAGGGTTCTTTCTTTTTTGGTAATGCAATCTAAGGTTGTGATTTAGTAGGTGGACATGCCCCTAGCCCCCCCCCCAATTTTCTTTTCTTGCTGAAAAAAGTTTTAAGTTGTAAAATGTTTCAGAACGGGATGTGTACCAGACTAGAAAATGAGACTACTTTTAAATGATGCATTTTTAAATTCATATAAAGGGTGAGACAAAATCGCCACTTTAGAAATACGCAGTTGCAAAAGCCCAAAGAGTACAATAAGTTTTAACGCCCTTCAAAACATAATACCCCCACAATGATTGCTAAAGTATTAATGCATTTAGAATGCAAAGTTACTCATAATTTTAATATATATGTTCTCAAAGTTATTGGGACTACTTATGCTCCAACAGTTAAACTCGTACACAGATTAAAAAAAAAAAATCAGAATATTAGAATGCACATATAAGACTATCACTTAAATTAGGAGAAATTTTCCACAACATATTTGCAAGGTGTGAAAAATGAGTAAATCCTTTTTTTGTCCCAGTGTTATATGATTTTCTTGCATGTGTGCATTCATTATATAGAGTTAAAAGTACGGACTCTCATAACTAGCAGAAGATCATAGGCTTCAATATGTTTCTTTGGTAAAAAGCTCACTGCACGTCTTGTTTTAAGACCTTTGTGGTCTTACAGCCAGATGCAATATTCACCCCTTGAAGTTCATGTCAATGGGAGCCTTTCCATTGTTTTCCATGGATATTGGAGCAGGCCCTTATTATTCTTCTAAGGCAGAGTCTCCTTTGTTGACCCAAAAAACGTGATTATCAGGACAGAGGAGATAGCGTATGTGAGTGAGTGATTTATGCTTTGCTTGGTTCTGTTGTCTACAGAACACGGGTTTGCTACAAGATGAACTCTGATTTCAGGAAATTACCCACATTGTCAGCAAATTTGCTTGTCCTTCTTTAGCATTATGAACAGCCCATTTTTCATGTTTTTAGAAATATTTTAATGCTGGACTTTGATATATTATTACCACATGGTTATATCACAATAAACTTTCCACCGCACACATACAGACTTGAAGATTCTTAAAAAAATAGTATCAAAGGAGCAATACTCTTGGGTCCCTGCAGAGATCCAAAGGAAAAGCTCTCCCTAGAGCTGGCTCAGTTTTACTTTTCCCATAGATAATCACAGTACAGAGGAGTCAGAGGTTCCAGTCTCAAATTTACCCTGAAGAATGAGGAATTTTGGGAAAAGCAACATACAGGACGGGTAGTCAGAGAGAGAAAGATTCAAAGGAAGAAGTGCCAATCTGCATAAAAGCAGTAAGACAAAAATATCACAAAAATCTCAAAACAGTCGATGTGCCTTTATCTAAAAACAACGCATACTGATATCAAGGGGGGGGTGTGTATATGGAAAGGCTATGTAAGTCCCTAATTTGTTGCATGAAAACACACACCATAGAAGCTGCATTTCTGGGTCTTCTGTGCTTTGTTTAATTTCTTTTTTATTACCTGAAGGGAAATTATGAACCTGTCCTTGAGAAGAAGGCAGGGGTTTATTATCTCCCTTGTCAAGAGGAATAGGGATTTGCCTTTCCTATAAGTTTTGTTTAAGCAGACAGAAGTAGAGAAAGGGCTGATTAAAATTCTCCAAGAGTGGAAGAGTTAGTTCTGAGCCAAGTCTGATGGCCAGCTGTGTAGTTTGGAAAACACAGTTTGGTTTTGGATGGGTTTTTTTTCCTCTCAAAGTCCCTGTAAGTAACAGAACGGTGGTTCTCTGAGCTGATTTGTACCTGTGCTGAGAGCAGGGTTGTGTTAAGAGCTGAGATCGCTGCCATAAGGGCTTTGTTTTCCATTATTAGCTACAGGAAAGGCTAGTGTGTCCATTTGAACTTAACTTTCTTTTTTAGCCAATCAAACTATCAGCCTGAGGATCTGAAAGCCAAAAATTACAAAAAAAGAGGCTATTATTTTTTATCAAGCTTGAAATTCCTCTCTTTGAGGCTGGTGAAGTACTGGAACAGGGGTCCGGTGGGGATGTTAGGAGAGGTTATCCTTGGAGATGTTCCAAACCCAGTTGCAGAAGGCCCTGGGCAACCCTCTCTAACTCTGAGGTTGGTCCTTCTTTGAGCAGGGATTGGACCAGATGGCTCTAGATGTGTCTCCCAAGCTTGGTCATTCTGCGATTCCATGACAAAATGAGCCATGCCAAACCCAGACATATGTGGCTAAAGTTCGTATTGGTCTTCCATAACATTTACTGACTTCAAGTATGTATTTGGGAAGGAAAGTGAAACTAGGTATTTTCTATCTATTAGACACTAATAGTACTCATATCTTCCCTTTTAGATATGTGACGATAGGAGGCATGTTTGGCAATTTTAAATTAACCTGATAGCAGCACTTTCTATTAAATCATTTTGCTTTCTGCTCTGGCTCTTTATAAACACCATAAAATATTGAAGCGCAGCAGAGAACCACCAAGTCAGAAGAAATTAATGCAATAGGTTGAAATAATGAAAATATCACTAGAATCAAAGAGGACCCCAGTATCTCCCATAGCCTGCAGTCTGGAAGTTTGCAAATGCCACTGAGCAGGTTGGCTGTGAAGCAATCTTGCTAAATAGCGCTCAGTTGCAAAGGTAGCCCTCACCTCTCCAGAGTTGGCAATGCCTCCCTGCAGCATCAGATCCTTCAGCTTTCAGAGCTCTGCTCTGTTTTTCTTCAAGCGGGTTTCAAACTCCGCCGAATTCGCTGCCTTGGGTTCAGTACCCAAGCAGGCAAAAAGAATCTCTTTTCTAATTTTGTAAAAGATGGAGACTTAATACACTGACTTTAAATGATGAGGTTAAAGAAATAGCTCAGATTTTTTGATGGAGGGAAGGATACCGGGACCTTTCTTTTTATATCCCTCTAATTCCTTCTGAAAGCACAAGCTTCCCCTTACAAATTCAAGATTGCTCCTGGAAACTAATTTCAAGGTTTCCACTTGCTTGAAAAACCTGTACCCAGAATCCTTTTTACCATGTTTTTGTTCCATGTAACTTCCCCTGTCTTGAGTTTTTCCATTCGGGAGAAACCGAGGGATCGTTTTGGCAATTATTATTTCCTCATAACTATAAAGCCTCATCCCCCACATCTTACAGTCTCATGTGTAACGGGGATAAGCTCAAATGAGCTCACTGCATTAATATTTTTAGACCTGATCTGCATATTTTGCCCTGCTTCTTTGGTGATACGAAGCAAATTTACTTTATAATGATCAGTCTTACCTTTCCCTGTGTACCTTTATTACGAGATTGAATATTTGTTTTGAAACATGTTACAAAAAAAGCTGCATGGATTTCCAGGACACAGGACATTACTGCTATAGCTCTACAACCTGGCTTAAGGTTATAATGTAGTAAGGGAGGAGAGAAGAAGATTTTGCTTATAGCCACCCAACCAGAATCGACATGTTCTTCTAGCTTATTGGTATCACTTAGTTTTCCGAATGGACAGCTCACCAAAATAACATTTCTTCTGAGGTTCTGGATATTTTTGCTCCAGCCTCTGAATGGAAACCTCTGATATTCTGTGATTTCTTTGCACTTTGGGTTCTGTTTCTTGCTGGCAAAACTGAAGTAAAGAAGCACCTAGAGGTTCCTGGGCAGTTGGAAAGAACTGTGTTGAGTTTGGTTATGAATCAGAGAAAGGTTCAAGAGATTAGAGCACGTTGTTTTATTTGAATTAATTGAGCTCAGGAACTCCAATAGGCTATAATTTGTACCTGGCATAAACAGGAGCATTATTACGCTGTCTTCTCCCTGGGAGCCAGCCCACTGCTTTCTGCAAGCAAGGACAACTTAGGCAGAGGCTTTAGACCCTTTTCTTAACAATTCCCCCTTTGAATCCTTATTGCAGGCTTGGTAGTCTACCTTTATTTGCATTTAGCTGCATTTACCGTCTACTTGCTACTTAAAAGATCTAAATCTTTCTGTGCAATGCCGGAGTTGTTGATCCTGCTGCACGGATTAGCTGTTTGAAAGTGTGTTCTTGGCTGTGCAGGTTCGGGTATCGTATCCATTTCTCTAACTTTAGGAACACCACCCATTGACAGCAGGCCTCATCAACAAGTACAGTCAGAAAATGGCCAGGAATGTCAAATATTTATCCCTTTTAAAAAATTTAATATGTTCTCCTGGGGCCTGATTACAGAATTTTTTAATGCTTACAAATTTCTTCAGTGCAACAGTACTAGTTTGTTTCCAAGGAAACAAATGTACTTATACTGCACTGCACACATTCTTAATCATTAAATTCTATAATCTCCCTGGCTCGTTCTTTCTTTTTCTCTCTCTCTCCCCGTCTCTCTTTGAATGGGTAACTTCTAAAAATTGTTTGTTTTTTTTACTGGAGTCCCCAGATACAGTTTAACTGCAGGTAAATTTTCAAATATGTTCTCAACAAAGGATTGTTTCAAATTACTGAACCTCCACCCCCCCTAATTGTCAAGAGCTTTTATGAAATCATCTTAATCAAAATATGTATTCTTTATTCTTCTACTATTTAATGTGCAAATTTATTTTTCTGAAGCAGATCTTTAGTGTGGTTTGATGTGAAATGTCTGGGTACGAGTGATATTTAAAAATCAATCTCACATATATATTTTTTTAATTCAGGCTCTGCAGATTGTGTATGTTTATGCAACACCGTTTCTGTATAGGAAAAAGTACGTGAGCCTATATGGTACATTACAGATATACATATTTAGATGTAAGATATTGGCTTTGCATTTTTCATTCAAAATATACTAAATATTAACTGAGAACTAATAGGAGCTCACTGGAGGGATGACACATTTTTAAAGTGACATTTTAGCGTTCAAACCATTCATATTCTTCAATGTGAATGTAATTTTTATCTAAATGATTTCAGAGGAAAATTGATTCATTTGACTATAGTGCTCCTAAGACCAGTGGGAAGCTCATCATCTTAATATTGAATCTGTAAATCCTTTCCACTAGGGATGATTAACAGCTTTGTCAAGTGTTTATTTTACTTTAAGAAGAATATGTAATTTCCTGGCATAACTCAGACAGATTTCAGTCTATTTCTTCTTTTGCATGTCACATTCATGCGGCAGGTTAGCATGATCTAGCCTACCTCTATTAGACTTCTATTTTGAGCAGTAAAAGCATAGCCTAATAAGTTTTCATAGTTTAATGAGCATACATCAGTTTGCCCTATGATTCATTTATACTTGATAAATAAAAAACCCTCAGCAGTCCTGATAAGAAGTAATAACGGGGAATTACTTCCAGATGGCACTTTTGCTATACTACACGTGTGGTCTGAGCTACCCATGGGATATAAACCCTGTATTACTGCGGCGATGTGCTGCTCACATGCCTGCTATCTGGAAAGCGGTGGTGAACCCTTCCTAGTGGCAGGACAAGGACGGGCAATAGGGTTAGTGGAAGTCTTTAGCTGTGCAGTGACATTTGCATGCTCAGCTTTGCAGGCGGAGTCCAGGGGCAGACGTAAACAAAAGCTAATGCAAAAGACAATGTCCTACATGCAACCGTAGTGTTGTGTTAATTAAGATGCCTTAGCTGGACTATCTGATCATCTACAAATTCTTAGTCATATACTGTGTCAGCCAATAAAAGGTCATGGAAACATGCACATCCCCTAAAAAAAAAAAAAAAAAAAATCACACTCGTATAATTTCCCATGTCTAACAATTTAAGACACGTAGCCCTAATTCCTTTTTCGGGGATTTCATTTGTGAGGTTTTCCTTCTTTAGCTGCTCATATAAAATATATATCTGTGTTTTGGCCACAACTTCAATGTTGAGGAAGATACTGTGTAACAAAGGGAGTAAGAAAAAGGTAAATCAAGAGATTCCTATAAAGGTTTACAGATCTGAATTATTCTCCCTTGTACAAGAAAGGGGAAAATTCTGTCCTTGTGCTGCTGTTTGTCCAGCTAAATCTCAGCTTTTTGGGGGGAGTGAGGTGGGAAATGTGCATGAACAGTTTAACTTTATAGTGGCCAGTAATGAGCTGTGTACGGTTTGAACCTTCTTGTGCAGATCGGCAAAGTAACAGACTTCAGGGGGAAAAAAAAAAGTAAGTTTGCTAGAATCTGTAGGTTTCTCTTCCAAGATGAGATTTATTACAGCCAAAACTATCAGTGAATGCTCCTGCTTTAAGAATAAATGTTGTGAGCATGATTGCCTTCAAACCAGGAGTGACACAAATCTATTCTGCTTCTGAAACGGTATCGTCAAGTTTTGTTTGGTTTTGGTGTTTTTGCAGAAAGTGCTATGTGCTCTTTTCTCTCCAATTTCCTGCTCAAAGTCTAAAATAGAAATTGCAGATTAGAAAATCCTTTGAGAATGGGGTTCAGCAAGTGAAACTGTTTGAAGGTAAGTTTCATACTAGTTTGACTGAATTTAATGAGCCATTGTTAGGAACCAAGCAAGCAAGTATTCTAGTGAGGCAGGAGGTATACACAAGCTGTCTTTTTAAGAAACCATTGTACATCTGATAACAAAGAGAGCCTGACTTTCTCCTTGAATTACCATGTTGACAAAACGTATACTGCATGCACTGATAGCAAATGAGATACATTCTGCTAGTAAAGAAAATTAGACCTTAAATTTAACTCTATCAAACCTAATGTCTAGGGCAAGGGAAAAGCCAGAGTCATGCTGAAAAGCAAGCTGTTGCATCAGCGTAGAGTGAAACACAGGCTGTGTATAACTCCTTGTTCTGAAACAGAACATTTTGTGCAACTTTGCTGTATGATTAACAAATGTATTTTAACGGAAACTAAAAAGCACAGGGAGACAAAAAAAAGCCAAAACCTCGTAGCAAGCTGTGTCTTTAACCAGTAGGGATTAAACAATTCGCTTTGTTACCTAGGAGGCATCAAGGTAAAGGTCTCTGGTTCTGAGGGGCTGTGCTCACTCCGTGCTTGCTAACCTTGGGCTGGCTGCTTACAACGTGTATCTTTTCTTTAGCCTTAAAAGGGTTTTTTAATATTTAAAATTATTAGTTTATAGTATCCATGTAATTTCTTCAGCCATAGGGCTTTAATTTCTTTGATGTGCATCTCTGTTCCAGCTGGTACTCCTACCACTCCTGCTGTCTCTTAGCCCTAAGTAAGGTTTCTCTCTGTTGAAGCTGGTGCCACTGATTTGTCTTCAGCTCTGAGAAGGGCTTTTATCCATTTTAAAAGTGACACTGCTGAGACAGCTTTCCTTTGCCCTGAGAAGAAGATTTTTTATTCATATTTGGTGGTTGGTTGTCGGGTTTTTTTCTTTTTCTTTTTTTCTTTTCTTTAAAAAGTATCTTTACAGAGATGTGTGTTTCTTTTGGGCTGTCTGTGGGGTCCCTTTACACTGTGTGTGTTCCCAGCCAAAGAGTTTGGGGGAAAACAGCACATTTCCCTTCTTTCTGGGAGCGCGGCTCTCCCCACCCCACCGGGGGCCACAGGCAGTATTGCCCTAAAAAGAGGATCTTGGCTGCACCAGGGTGGAAGACAAGAACTGAGAGTTTTCTCATTTGGGGTATTTTGTCAGGGAAGATTAGCCTGGACATTTCCCCTTAAACTTTTTGAACTATGTTTCCTCCGTACATGTACTGGAGCCAATAATTTCCTTGTGAATCTAGCTCATAATTTGTCATTTAAAGTAAATGCGTTGAGTTTATATGTTTATGGCTTCCTGGACTCGCCTTCCTAGACTGTTTTCCACCCTTTAATGTTTATCATCTCTTCTATACTTGGTAGTTTACCTTTTTTTTTTTTTTTGGAAATGCATTTAAAATGAAAATGTTTTAAATTACCTTTAAACAGATAGCTAAAGGCATCTTTTGAAGTCATCTGGTCTTGCTTGGTGACTTAGGTTGCTGGAGCACCCCAGGAACACTTATTTTATGTAGCACATTTCATGTAGACAAATCCTAAAGTATTTTATATTAATCTTAATAAAAAAGAACATATATCAAATACCTGAAAACTAATAAAATGCAATAGATTTAGATTTAAAAGATCTTATAAAAAGACTGCAGATCACTCTTAAAAATAGAAACAGACTCTGAACATGGAAGTGCTGGCCAGGAGACCTCAGAGACTGGACACTGAAGAGAAGACTTTTTTTCACAGGTTCCTGTAATACCTGCAGCAATTCAGGATCTATTAAAAAAAAAAAAAAAAAAAAACCAAACAAAAAAACCCCAAAAACAAACAAACAAACAAAAAAAACCCCAAAAAACCCCACCAAACAACTTTTTTTACTGTTAAAAGTAGCAAGTCATTCCACCAAAGACAAAATTCACTTGTAACTTACTATCACCGAAAGCCCGCTGCCATCTACATGCTGAGAAAGAGTTTCAGCCTTTTAACAGTTTTCTTTTTTGGACTCAGTCAAAATTATGAATGATCTGGAATATCTTATATTGCCTGCAGACTAGACAAAATGCTGTTATGCAGGCCAGCAAATAAAGCTTTACACTAATCAAATGCTCTGCTGAATAAAATATGAGCATGTTATTTTGCATAATAAATAGCAAGCCAAAATATAAATTGAACAGTAGTACTAATAAATAAATAAGATCATCTAAAGCTGGTTTTGAGAAAGAAAAATTTCTAACTCCATCAATTATGTACGTACGTGTGTGTGCATGTATGAGTACACGCGTGCGTGTGCATTAGTGCGTGTAAGGGGAGAGGTGAAATGGTGGCAACGTATGATTTTTTTCTCTACCTTTTTTTGTGTTTCTCTCTCTTTGGATCATTGAGAGTTATGCTGGGGAAACAAGAACCTTTGGCAGTATTTTTTCTTTCTTTCCTGATATCTTGCTGCAAATGGAACAAGGCTTGGTGCTTTTTTTTTTTTTTTTAATTTTTTTTTTTTTTTTAATTAGGAGTAAGTCTCTGTAATGTGAGGAAGGTGGGAAGCTATTCCTTTCAGTAGTGGCAGGTGCTCTTAATACAGAAAGAATGAGTAAAGGAACCCTTCTTTGCTTGCCTTGCAAAGCCAAAACCATGCGCTCAGTTTCTACTTTCCTGAAACAAAACAGATCCTCTTTGCATTGCTAAAAAAACATTTAAACTATTTCATTTATGGTCGCTGAGAGTCTGGCCCCAATGTCTGCATGTAGGCAAATGAAGAGAGACCGCAGGATGGCGGGTGACTGCCCGGAGCATCACCGCCCAGGCGCCTGTGCTCCCCGGCTGGGCATGTGTCTGTGTGTGTTGGGGGAGTTTTCTCCCCACCAGGGAAGATCAGAAAAGGGGAAATATTTTATTTTTCAGATTGCCAGATTTTCAATGACATAAGAGACTTTCAAGGAAAAACAAGCCTATTGCCATAGTGAAGGCCTGTTATGTGTATTAACAAAAAAATCTATTGGGACAAGGCATTTTCAACCAGTTCTAGCATAAATTTAAGTCTACATCTCCTTTATTTTCCTATCTAAATGCAGACTATATGAAGAGGTTTAAGCAGCCCAATGTCAAACTGGACTTTAAATTCAGACTAAAAGTCGATGGGACAGAAGGGCTTTGCAGTACCCCTGCCATAAACTATGACAGAAATTGAAACAAATGTAAATAAGGATTCTTTTTTTTGGGGGAAGTCATGTGTCACCTGTCACCACTGACTACCACCAAAGCAGTAACAAAAATCTGAAGATGTCAGCAAATTTTCGGTTACCTCATTTCCTCTTTTTTTGTTTCCAATCATGGGAGAGCATCTGCTTATTTTTGGAACAAATATCAGGAAACTGCTTTGCCTCTTCTCTTTGCTTTCAGTTTCTACTCTGAGGCTACAATGAAGTAGCATGACTGGAGCCAGGCAGGGGTCTTTCCAGTGGGCTGCAAGGGTTTGTAGGGGAGCCCACAGCTCTGTCCTCGCGCCAGACTGAAGCTCTCAAGAGGACAGTGTCCGAGTCTCCAGGGATGGAGGGAGCAGAGCAAGCAAGAAGTTGAACCTGTCTTAGGGCTGCACCACACTGAGTCCGTTCCCGAGTTTGTTCTCAAAAATGATGCTTACTGATACCCACAAGACATATAAACCCATAATAGGAAGATTATCTTTTATTCCTCTCTTTCTTCTTTCCCACAAAGCCAGGCAATGTCCAAGACCATCTTCTGGTATTTCTCAATGAATCTAGGGTTGGGTCTTTTCCTAAACCTTACAGCTAATGCTTTCAGTTACAGCTTTAAATTTTCCCCTCTGATAACCATAACCACCACCTTCCCCTCTTCTTTGGGATATTCATTCCTTCCACATCTACCTTTAGGAAAAATAGAAAACCACTTGAGATTTCTTACTTTTTCTCCCATTACCTCCTAATGCAACAAGTTTAATCTTCATAACTGTTCTCCCAATTTATCTCAACTAATTCCCATCTGCTATTCAGGCGAACACCCTCGCCCTTCCTGCTGTCAGTGGCTTGGATGTCTATAGATAATTTTGCATCCAAATCCCCGAAGTGTCTGACTTTCTGCTTAGAATCCATAATTCACAGCACTAAACATCTCATTTTCCATGTATATTCAGCTAAGCCACACTGGATGCAGAGTAGCCCAATGACTATTTTGCTGTTTAATACTTGGTTTTTTGAGAAGTCATTTTGAGAACCTAAACTTTAGGCTTATACACCTCAAGTGATACCTAGGTGTTTAAAGCCTCCCTGAACATCTTCCTGAGCCTGTTCCTTTATCTATAAATTAATGTGAACATTTGCCATAGTGGCAAATACAGCAAAACTAGTGAAAATGAATAACCCGTGCTCGTAACAACCATTTTCTAAAGTCAAGGTTCCTTTTTCCATAAACTGTTAATCCCAAATGAACACATTTATAATAGATATTACCTATTTGCAGGTAACTTGTTAATAGAAAACAAGGTCCATATTTGTCATGTAATTTATTCTCAATTAATAACTCAAGCATGTCTTTTTTCTCTCTGACCCTCGGATATGCTAAAAAAGAGTAACAAATAAATCTGATTAAATGAAAGGCCTCATATTCACATTCCTGCTGTCTACTGAATACGTTTTCCCTGAAAACTTCTTGGCTTGCCTATTGGTGTTGGATAACACCACATTTTATTAAAGATCTGTGAAGTGTTTTCTAAGATGTTACATAGCGGGGTTTTTTTTTTTGTAGACAGTAAGTTTTACAAAATCTTCTTGGCTTTGCATAGGTGATAACAGGAAAGAAGAATAATGAGATAAAACCCCTCCTTTCAGGTTTTTTAATTGAGGAACAAATTATTTCATAGTTTCTCATTAGTTATTCCCATGGATTCTAATGACGAGGTGCCAACTTTCACACTTTAAACAGGTTAATTAATCAGGTAGTAGTGAAATTGGGTGATACCTGCGTGTTGGTGTGCCACAGCTCCTAATAACGTGCTTAAATGTCTGTAAACCTGAAGGGACATTTTCAGTTTCAGGTCTTCTTAGCACTGCATAAATAAGTGCTTGCTAGCTAATAGGCAAACTATTTTTAAAGTTACACTTTGGTTACCATTATTACTTATGTCATATAAAGTAGATGTTGATATTTCTGCTCTTTTTAAGACTATAAAGGGACACCAAGAAAGCTGGAAGACCTCACAACTGAAGTGTTTATTTTCCTTCTATCCACCGGCCATATGTGTTAAATATTTTAATGTTATNCTATCCACCGGCCATATGTGTTAAATATTTTAATTTTATTTCTTTCCCCTGGAAAAAAAAAAAAAAAAAAAAAAGGACAAAAGAATTGCACTTTCATGATCTTCTAGGATAAAATCAATGCAGGAATCCAAGCAAGTAGGAAAAACCAAGATTAACAAAGTGGCATGCGTGCACAAGGAAGGAAACACATTTGGAAAAGAAAAGAAAAGAAAAAAAAAGAAAACGCAGCAAAAATTGAGTTTCAGGCTTCTCAAGAGCAAATATAAATAAATGTGTGAAATACCTAATTTAAGAAATATCTTAAGAATTTCATAGAAGTATCCTTAGCTGGAGGAGTGGCTTATAGCCAATTGTGCTAGCAAGGATGTAAAGAAATGGTTGAGTTTAATTTTTGTATTTGAAATTTTAAGGCACGGGTGGTTAAATTATTTATGACAAATAAAATATTCCACAAGTTTTGTGTTCTTGCTTGTGATTTGCTCACGCAGCTATTCTGATTTCTAGGAATGTATTTGTTATTTTTAAATATTTACTGGATAGTTTATGCAAACAAGTGTTGGACTTATTCACGCACTGATCATTTCTACCAGTCATTGTTTATAATACACAATTTGTCATCAAAATCACATGGGCATTGTATCCATTCCCTTACTGGATATCTGACTGTTTTTAAAATGGGGAATAACAAGGATGGAAAGTGAATGAAGAATAACAAATAAAGTCCTTCCTCATATGAATTTTTGAACAAATAAACATTTGGGCCAAACTTAAAAGGTCTTGCAAATATTTGTATGAATAAACCAGTCAGGGCTCAACTGAACACTTGCAGAGAGCAAATAACATGACCCCACAGAAAACAGCAAAGCAGATTTCCAAGACATATTTGTAGAAGTAGTCTTCAACAAGTATTTTGGATTGTTTGACCACATATGTCCTAGTGTTTACTCACAGTGAACAGGCTACTGAGCTTGAGGGCACCTTCTGAGCAAATGAGTATAAATATGAACTAAATTCACGGTGTCAATGTTATATAGTTTTTTAATAAATCTCTTTTTTTTTTTTTTTAAACTTAAACAGTCTTTTGTTTTTCAGGTTAACTTCTGAGTAGTTTTTTGTAAGCCTAATAGAAGATTTCAGCAAAATTCTGTTGACTGATGAAAAACTCTGCTATGGAAAATGCCAGTAATTTTCTTTACTTGCTCTAGTGTACTCTTCTAATAACTTTTTGCTCCATGTTTTGTTTGTTTGTTTGGGGGAGGATTGCTTGTTTTCTTGCTTTTAGCTGGTAGGATCGTCAGTTGGGAACAATTCTCCTTCCTGGGATAGAACTTAATATAGCTGGAAGGACCAGGAAGTCAGCAAGTAATTGATAAATGCAGTGAGTAAATGGTAGCTTATCCAACAAAAACGAAATTTAAGTTCTCAGGACTAGGTGGTCTAAAAAGATTAAACTGCACTCTGCTGGGGTATGCTGAATAATGATTCAACAACCAGTGCATCTCAGCCCTGCATCTCCCACTCTTTTTATTTTACACATTACAATTACCAGCCATGATCTTCATTCATGACTTATTGTGGGCGACAGGCCATAATCCTCATTCATGACCAGCTATAACAAAAAAAAAAAAAAAAAAACCAAAAAACCAAAAAACCCAACCCACCACACAAAACAAAAGCCCTTCATGCTACTTAGAGAGAACATGACATTATGCAGAGTTTCCCTCATTCTAAGCACAGTACAGAGATATAACAAATGCCACAGCAGAGATGCTTTTAAAGCATTTGTTTAAAAAAGATGCAGCTTTCCTAAGTTGTTGTCAGGAAGAGAAAAAAGAGGATGGAATTGCAAACATGTATATCATTACTGCAACTGCATTCCATTTATTTTCCTTTGCAAAATAAATTGCATAAATGGGGTTTGTATTGTTAGCTATTCTTCATCCAGAGATTGGGGTAATTAGGTTTCAAATACGGTGATGTTTTAAAACACATTTAATTTAGTAAAATTGGTAAGGAAGCTACAGCAATTAAAAATAAAGGACAAAAGTTTCTTTTGCCTTCCTGGGCAATTCGGCGTGAATTTAGACTATGGCATTAGAAGTACAAAAGGTAACTAAAAATGCCATTAAATGAAATGTTCCAAGTCCAAGCAATTTCCTTCTTAACAGAAAGTAAAATGCAAACAGAGATTACTAAAACCCTGCTGTGTTTAATTTAAGTGTATGTAAGCCTTTTACTCACAGTTATTTTGTCTGGAGATAATCATGTAGATCCTCAGTGGTCAGAGCTGTGAAGCGTGTGTTGTCAAAAGTTGCTCACTCTTTGATTCCCCCTCGCTTCTGTCAGCCATGGTTCACATCATGCAAGCTCAGCTCATTCATCTTCTGACAGGGTGGGATTCTCCCATTTCTGTCTCCATCAATTTGTTCCTGTCGCCTCTGGATTGCTTGCAGAAATACCAAAAAAGTGTGTGAGTTGTGTGTAAATTATTATTATTTATTCAGCTAACAGTACCATACTGTAGGTGCGGAGCATATTCTCTCTTACAGCGCGGCAGCAACAGGCAGGGGTAGGTTTTTAAACTGAAGGGAAAATCTGGCATCTACTGTAGATTCATTATTCTACCAAAATGAAAGAGTTGGAGATGCATTAGATACAGAGCCATACAGTGACAAAGGCTGTGTTCTGGAGAGGTTTGATATGGACATCTGAGAAGCAATTACATGCAGCAAGAAATTAGGGGCTGGCGCCTACAATACAGTCATCTCTAGGGCAAGGAAGTCAATGGGAAGTTTTGCCCACAAAAAGGGGTGCCGCATGGGAATTTTCTTTTGTTGTAGACATATTTTGTATTGATGCTTTATATTGGTACCTTATATCTGGTCTAAAAGTGCTCCAAGAGAAGCGAGGGCTTTTTTGTTGCCCAGTGCTGGAAACGTCTTGATTTGCAGCGAAGTGTTCAGGTGGAGACACTGTTTAGACGGTCACTGTTGCTTCCTTAGGGAGCAGAAATTGTATTTAATGCGATGCAGTGGAAGCAGAGTAGATGCAAAATGGTTTGCATGTGCCAGTCGTAGAGTGTTGAATAATTACAGCAGCCACCAGCTGGTGATGAGCCAAAAGCCCTGATGCATCGGAGGCTGATGTCCTCCTCGACTGGCAAAGCCAAAATTGCAGTACCCCAGAGGTCAGGATTCAGACAAAGCAAAACAAAACAGGGAGATTTAACTGCAGCCTGACTGCCAGCATGGGCACCTTGCTGCCAGCATGTCCCATCCTGCAGCCTTAGGTAGTACCTCAGACCCATCAGCTGCTTTTGGGTTGCCCTGTTGTGCCTCCTTACGTTGCCCTTTGTTTTCAATATATGCCACTGTTATAGCTGCATATGGATTTCGCAGCTAGGCACGAAATGCAGCATATTTTTAGGAGCTTAGCTCCTGTGCGACTGGAATGAAAAGACAGTGCACCAAGCAATGGTCAAGCAAGTCTTTCTCAAACATACATTTGCATCTCATATTCCTTCACTGACACAAAGCATGTTGTACTCTTTTGTACAGATCATCAAGCAAGTGAAACACAAGTTACTCAGCTGCGTTACAGTGATATAAAAGCAGATGAAGTGTACTGAAAGTGTGCCTTCCTGTATGTGTTTATTTCCACTCATATCTGTACTATGCTAGTTGTTTTGCAAACGGGAAAGGAAGAACATTTCAGTGTCTCATCAAGTCAGCCTTTGCGGAGAGATGGAGGTCTGGTGCAGGGAGGGAATATGCCTTATCCCCCACTATAGTTAAACTAGTTGTAAGCCAGTTAAATTTGTTATAAGACAAGTCGTGGTGGTATCAGCATATAATATGCAATGGTATAAGCGCAGTTATTTTTGTAGCTGTATAATGTTTAAGCTGTCCTTTATAGCTTCCTATGGGGACCACGGAGGAGAGACGTCTTTTGGGAGCCCGTTAGTTTGGCAATGGCAACATTCATGCCTACCGTCACAGGGACAGTGCATACTGGTGGAGCGCACGGACCTCCAAGTGAGGTGTAAGATCAGCGTCTCTTCTGGTGCCCCTGACTTAGATCCTGAACGACACAAAGATTTAGTCGCCAGCCTCACCTCCCCAAGCCACAGGGTGCAGGTTGGGCATGTGGAGAAAGTCAGCTGGGGTGAAGCATCAACTTCCCACTGCCCCAGACACTTTCCAAAGGTATTTTCTTCCACTAAAGCTGGACATCTTTCCTGAGCAAAACTTCTTTTAAAGAAAACNGGGGGGGCCTGTATGTTTTATTTTATTTTGCTTTTCTGTTGAACATGATGATGCTCCTTTTTAATTTATAGGCTACTTCTCTAAACTCAAGCTCAATTCACTCCCTCAAAAAAATCACGTCTCCTACCCTTCAGAAAAAAGGTGTTTCCCTCCATCATCTGGGCAGGAAAACACAGATGTCCATGATAATAGACAAGACCTTTATATCTTCTTAGATTTTTTGTGTTGTCCTTGGCACAGTGAGTGAAGTAGCTCTGACATGTCTAGTTCTTTTATTATGAGAGTAACCAGAGAGAGAATGATGGCAATTACCCCTCTGCGGGGAAGAACCTCTGCTGGGAGGTACCAAGAGCCCTGTTCTGACTCTGCTCTTCTTTAATGTGCTCTGGGAAATTGAATATGAATTAGTTGGACGCAATGCACAGTCTGGCTTTCCATTTCACCTGGCCTGACTTTTGCAGCTCAATGCCATGCCATTACCCCTAGCTGGGAGACGTGACTGACAAAAAGAAAAAAAGGAATTTGTATACAAATAAAAAATAATGACAAAATCTGTATTAGATTAGTTGGATATAAAGCAATCCCAATAAAGCACTTCTTTTTTTCTACTGCAAGTATTGTGATGGGCTTTTTACCTTATCTTTGAACGGCTCAGGATAGCTTAGCTGCTCTAGGTCTTCCACAAACTTCCCAGTGCTTCGAACAGGAGATTTTTCTCAGTTACAGTCATTTGTCCTGTAGTAATCCATCTGAGAGCAAAACTGAGTAGAAACACAGCTTCTGTAACACACTATCTCCCTGGCACGAGGAGACACACTGAACATATGCAATAGCTGTTTGTTAACTAAGGAGGTATCAGAATTCAATGTGAAATCTGTCGGAGAACTCTAATGTCTTAATATCAGCGACATCCTGTAGAAAGACGATTTTATCAGCGGTACAGAATCCTATTGATCTAGCTGCTGTGAGCAAGGGTGGTTTGGGTTTTTTTGTGCAGGGAGAAGGACAGGCAAGTAAAACAGTTTCATTCTTTCATGAAACATTATCATTATGGTTATGAACAGGAAGGATTTCTGTGCCTGTGCTGCTATATTGTCATGATAATCTTGCAGGGAAGAGTTACAGTGTGTGTCGATGAAAGGAAATGCGTTTCTGGCCAATTAGAAAGAAATTATAAATGCTAGCAAAGTATATAGAATATTATGAGTCCTTTGCCAATCTTTTAATATTAAATAGACTACTATTTGGAGAGACACGGTTTTATATGGTGCCACCTCTGTGCTATTATTTTGGTGTATGCATAACGGTCATCTTAGTCCTGTCTCTAGATTTTCATGATGTATTTTATTTTTGTAGAGATTTGACAGAAAAGCTAGTATCTGAATTCAATTATCTGCTAGAGAACGCAAGCCACTTGTGTGTTTCAGGAAGACTTTGGATTGCTATCAAGATATGTTCTAACCATAAACTACTAGGTTACCAGAAAACTAAACTTGGAGGAGAGTTAAAGCTTAAGGATCACAAGTACCAGTGACTACCTTTAATCACAGCCTAGTCTGCCAAGAAGAATTTCCTTGGTATAATGTCTTTTCTTCTGTGCTGAATTATAGAAGAGTATATGGTTTTTTATACTTCAGGAAAGTCTTGTTGTTATTTCCCAACATAAAATGTTATTTTCTACCTGATAAGTATTGCCTGAATGAAAATGCAAATGCTATATTGCAGCGATATTGTTTTTCACTAGATCACGTATCATTAGACATATTAGGCTTATTTGTGTTAACCTAAAAAAAAAAAAAAGCCAACCCTGTTTATAGTTCTGGAAATGAGGTTTTATGGAATGATATGAATTATGGTTATGTGCAGACACTTGGAATCTAAAACTGTTTCTGAGGAACTAAAGAAAAAGTTACAATATTGGAAGTTTATAAAAAGCTCCAGTTTGGATTTAAAACAATCCTTTCCCTGCCTGCCGCCCTCCCCCTTGGTCTCCCCTTGGCACTGGGAAAATCCTTCTGACGGTGGAAGTCAGAACGATGAGCAGTTGGTCATGCCAGGGAAGTCTAGCAGATGCAGTGCGAAGAACTTGCTGCTCTTTAATTAAAGTGGGGATTAGAATCAGCTTCTGGATGTGTCAGAAACCACCTTTTCTCTCTATGAGAAACAGATCTCTCCCCCCTCATCATATTCTCAGACACCTAGGACTCAGGATAGCTGAGCTTTCTAATAGTCTTAGAATTAGATGTTTATGCTAAATTCTGCTTCTTTCCAGATATTCCTTGTCAAAATATTCTTTGTCAGTCTTCAAATATCTCTTTGCTCAAATTGCTGTTTTCTGAATCAGAGAATTGCTTGGATCACTGTTGAATAGCTAGTTAAATTGCTCGTTATGAACAATTTTCTGGTATAAGTTTTTTATATTTGGGAACCGATCCTGATTTCTGTGAATGCCCTAGTTATTTTTAGGTACTTTAGGAACATTAGCTGTAGGTATTCACATATTTTTCATTTTGACTGCTTCCTATTCATCCTTGATTCTTGATGTACGCTATTGGTCTCCTAAGACATATGATGTTTCCCCCTCTCTTCTTGATTAGATCATTGAAGCTTTTTTAAAGAGGGGAATAATTAATAGTGCTTAGTGAATAATCAAATGAGAAGGCAATTAATGAATAATGCGCATCCTGCACAAATTTTCAGACATTGATCATCTGTTAATTTTGTGCAATCTTTCGAATTCACACATAATTTCATTCATAAAATCATGGTCACATGTGTATGCAGGGCCTGAACGCTGCTGGCCAATGAATGACAGAAAAGAAAAATCAGCATATTTCTCCATTAAAAAAACCCAACGTAGCTGTTTCGTTGTTCCAGCTCTTCTCGCTAGGCTTTGGTGACTCAGTTTTTCTATTCTTACCATCACCTAAAAGCACAGACTAAAGCAATATGTTTTACAATGTGTTACGCAGCCACTGGATATCTCCGTGTGCTATACCCGAGTTCCAGGAACTTTGTGGTTGCTGGTAAACCTGGGAAACAGCACTGGGACGGGAGCTGCCTGGGAGCCTCTGACCACGTCTTTAGTTAACAGTTGTCTCCTTTAATAGATGGCTGGTTTTGATGGACTGTGCGTCTCTGCTTTGTGATACATGGAAGCTTTGCAGTTTAGGTGGTTCTTTTTTCTTGGTTTTTCATTTCTTCTGATGTGCAGCAAGTTGGAGAACTGGAAAAGCTTAAAATCTCTATTTGGAAAATGACGCCGTACAAAATTTTTCATAGTTAGTCTTGCAGGATCGGAAGGGTTTAACTTTGCTCGCTTGTCTCCACCAGGTCTCTCCTAGCTCCTCTCCTAGGAGGTCCTCTCAAGCAGCGTGGGGCAACTCTGTGGCTGGGTTGAAATGTGTCCTCTCATCCATGGTTGGCAGAAACACTGCTGAATTTAGGCATGTGACCACCAAGGGGACCGTGATCTCTGCCCGGCATTTGATCTCCTGGTGGAGTAAGTGCATAGAAGCAGTCGCAGTCTCCAGAAGGCTAAAATCATCAGCCTGCTGAAAAGCGATCTGTCTCCCGATAACTGATGGGAAATACTGAGTGGGGAAGTCCTATCCTACTTCTACTCATCCTTCAGCCACTCAGCGTACACAGCCCTGAACCCTTAAACCAGAGCATACACAATTTTTCAAAGGCTGGACACACGCCTCCACTATTCTCTGCCTCTTTAAATAGCAGTTCACAACCTAATGTAGCTAAAGCCATATATGCATGAAATAATTTCAGTTCCCTCCTCTCTTCTGGAAATTCAAGCACATCTACCAGCAAGTGGTCAGGACCCATTGCTGATTTCAGATGCTGGGAAAAAGCAGCGTTGGGCTCTGGGTCCTGCTGCTGGGTGGAAGCCTCTGTGATTGTTTTGCAGGATTTGAAGGACTATTATTTGGGATACTTCTGACGCATTTTATGTGGCACCTAATCTTTGTGGAGCATGTGAGAGGTGAAGCTGCTTGGCTTCACCTCCAGGTGAAGGGGGGTGAAACTAGGGTGGAGAAGGGGCACTTCCTAGCTCTCAAGCCAGGCCAGAGGTACTCAGCTCCGGCAAGCCTGGGCCAGCTCTGGGCTGTGCAGCACAGCATCCAGCCTGCACCAGCACCAGGGGGAAAATCCTGCCCAAGCTCAATCCCAGAGCTGCTCCAGGTTAAGAAGTCAGCTAAGCAGTTGAGGACCAAGGTTTAGGCTTAGGAATCTAAGTCCATGTTGGCAAACTCAGACTTTTGGGTACTTTAATGGACCTGACACTGCGCATCTTGTTTGGGATGAAGGACGCTATTAAGGTACAAATTAAATCTGTTCTTGCTGGATTTAGCTGTTGGAATGTTTTTATGTTATGCTGTGCTGGCTTCCAAAGAGAAACTGTTGCATGGGTCTTCTTCTCATAGCCTAGGAAACCCTCCAGACCTCAAACAAGTGGAGTACCCACAGGGAAGTCTGTGTAACACCAATAGACATACCTTTTTCTTCCCTCCTGCTTTGAGATTCCCATATTTTTGCTATTTTTGCTGAATGTGGTACCAAAAAAAAAGCTTTTTCGTTTTGCCCAAATGAGTTCTAGGACTTTGGAGTGAAGTTGTATATAACACTCCACTCTTCAATGATTTTATGAAAAATACATTGCAAAACTTTAAAATCCAAATAAAATATATTTTGGAACTTTATTAGCTGTGACTAATCCACATAGCTTTGAACATAGATTATAGTGAATATGAATAGACAATTTATAGTTTTTTATTTATCGTGCTCATCTAAATGAGCAATAATTTATTAATACAATAAAAATATAATGAACAAGTAGATGAAGTTTGTTTCTTTTAACTGAAAATACAATTAATTTTAGCATTACAGAAGCTTTTCACTCATTTACTTCCACTGGCCTGGTAGTTGCATGTGTATTTATCTGAGTGTATGCACATATATATATAAAGTAGACACACACATAGATACATATACTTTTTTTTTTTTGCTATTTCAGTTGTAATTCATAACTACTGAGCTACAGTTTATTACAAGGTTACTCAAGACAAACTGTTCCATTTCCTCTATTATCCAAACAGAATGGTTTATGGTCAGCCTGGTCAGGATCAAATTCAAATGGCCTCAGAGTTCAAAGGAATGGTGATGACTCGAGCAAACCATTTTTGTAATCTGTAAATTCCATTTCTACAAAAATAAATTGGCTAGAGTTTGTAATGGGTATGGCAAGATTTTGCAAGGTCAAGAGAAAAGAGAGCGTTATGTGTTTTGACTCTGTCTCAGGACAGACAGTGCATATTTGTAAATGGGTTCATGTTACGCCGTTTCAAAAGTTTTAAGTTTTGGGGTTTTTTTCCCTTCTTATTGCTTAATGTGTAAATATGTGTGTGCGCGTGTAGCTGTGCCACTGCAGTAAGGGTATAAAAGCCCTGATTTAAATCCCAACAGAGCAATCTGGAGTCTTTTTGCTGGACTCGTGTAGGGAAGCTCATACGCAGAGAGGGGAAAGAGCTGTACGGAGGCTTTTTAAGGTTTGGTTGTTATGTGAACATACACTGTGCCTGGGCAGTTCACCACTGGGCCACTCCAGCACGAGGAGCCAGCACGATGGGGCTTCTTGCCTGAAGGGCATTTCTGAGCTGTTGCTGTAGCAGCAACTTAGTCTGTATTAGTATGTGCACGCAAGTACATTAGTAAAAGCTGCTTTTACGGCTACCAACCCTTTATTCACATATCTATCGCACCTGTCTTACAGATCGTCTCTTCCCTTCTTTGAGTTCATCCCTCCCAACCCATGCCCACGTACGCACACATTTTTTTCTATAGTAGAAAAGCAAAAAAGGTCTCATTCTTACTTGTGTAAGCAAAGCTACAAGTTGTTCTTTCTTCTTCTGTGACTTGTCTCAGACTTGGAATGGTGAGTCTTTCAGACGCCGGTACCTCAGAAAGCCGTGGAGTGAAAGCACCCTTCACTTTATCCTGAAAAGATAAAGTCAGGATGCTGGAGAAGGAAGATTTCTCTCAGAGGATCTTCTCAAAGAGATTCCTTACAACCCAGAAGAAAGTTCCCTTTGAACAAAATCCTTTCTGAGGCCTGAATAACTCTTACAGCCATCCACACGAACATGGAGGACAGTTCTCTTTGCCTTGCTTTAGACCACAAGGATTCAAAATACAATTTTTAATACGTATGTGTATCAACACGGAGCCTAAAAGCCCAAGTCCCACAGCAGGACCTGATTCTTTCAGGCACTGTGCAAACAAAGAGCTGAAAATGTTTTGTATAGGACAAAGGACTGAAGCTGGGCAGAAATAGAGAGGTAAAGAGTTGGAAATCAAACATGGGAGTCTACTGCCCATTATGATAAAACTAAGCTCAAGAGGCGCAATTTTTGTTTTCTTTCTTTGTTTTTGGGTTTGGGTTTTTTGGTTGGTTTTGGTTTGTTGTGAGGGTTGTTTTGGTTTGGGTTTTTTTTTTGTTTTTTTTTTTTTTTTTTTTTTTTTTTTTTTTTAACCTAAGCATGTTGGGGGGAGAAGTCCTACCTTTTTACAATAATGTAGGGCTTAGAGTCAAGATGCAGTGTCAAGGGCTGGAAATCAGGTCCCCACTCCCATACCTAAACACCACATTAATGATCCCCTCCCCTTCCCACCCAAGGGACTTGAATTACGCCGTTCGAGGGGCAGAGCGAGCTGAGCTCTGCAGCTGTGCTCCACGACACAGGGCAAGTGCTGGAGACCAGCTGACCCCTGAGAACACTGAAGCACTGGCCAGAGAGAGGCCTGGTCCCACAAGCACACAAACCGAAACACAGGTTTCCAAGGGATAACCAGGTCAAAACCATTGACATGTACAGATTATGAGTCCCTGGATGTTAGGTGCTGGTTTACTGGGGAAGGAGCATGGAGGATCAGCATTTTGAACATAACCTCCCCAAACCTGCTCTTGTCTCACTTGAGGCACCTCTATTCCTCTGTGTGTCTAGCTTATAGGAGCATCCCTTTGAGCTTGTCATGTTGATTGATGATTGCTGTTGTAACCTGTCAGATTGTACTGGGCACGTTGATATAAAATATCCTTCTGAAAGCAAATTAGATATCTGCTAAAGGTGATACTCATTCAGAGATGTTTTAACAAGTTGCACAATTAAGTCACCTGCAATATACAGTGATCTTAAACATATTTAGCAGGCACTGCTTTATGAACTTAGCACCATTGCATTGCACAGTTTATAGTAATGGTCTACAAACCTGCAAAATTAAAGAATATTGTTAGAAATAATACAAATGGAATTCCATAAAAAGTTTATCTGACTTATTTCAGGCTTGCTTAGAAACTGTATAAGTAGATGAAAGAAGAAAAAGATGTTAACTTCTTGAAAAACTGCCTTTGAACTAAGAAACATTAGCATGTAGTTGAAAGATATTTTTGAAATTTCCAGGACCTAACTACTAGTATCCTACTGTAACTAGTAATTACAGCTCTGTTTTGCTAAATACTTTTTTTTTCCTTTAAAAAAACCAAAAAGGATTTAAAAAATGTTTTCAGCCCAAGATATTTTGCATTTGACTAACAAGTTTTATGCATGGGGTTTGTCAGGCTCAAAATTTCTTGAGATTGGTTAGACATTACCAAGATTCGGATCTTATAAGCAAGGTAGCAGCATGTGTGGCCTTAGCTAGTGCCTATTGAATCTAATGTAAGCTGAGCTAATGGAAGTTGACTTATCTAAATTTTTTCATCCTAACACCTAATGACTACATTAGGAATCTGCCCAAGATAAAAAAGTGTGAAATATGCCTTCTAATTTATAATACAGGTTTTTGCATAACAGGATCAAAACTGTTATCCTGTTGCGAATATAACATCAGAGTAAAACAACAGGCATTTTACCAGTTAACATGCAAGCTAATGTGACAAAAGCATTTTTACATTCATTTACAGAGTGACTATCACCCTCAAAAACTCTTGGGAGATAAATGACACAAACCAAAACAAAATAAAACTTTAATCATTTCCATAACAAAAATTAAACAACTGTGACATACATAGGGAGGCTTAGAAGGAAGAAGAAAAGGAGAAGGGATAAAGAATGAAAGATGGGAAAAAAAAAAAAAAAGCCACTAAAGTTCAACAAAAACTGTCGTGACAAGAAAACAATGGTGAAAAATTACTCATTCCTCAGGAGAACAATTGTAATGAGAATGGGAAACTGGTACTGAACCAATTCTCTTCTCAATCTTCAGATCTTAATCATGTGATCCTCTTAGGATGCCAGAATCTAGTTTTCCTAAAGGCCTGTATAAGCATGTTCAGTGGAAAATCTATCTACCAGCAGGTGTCTTTTAACTTTATTTTGTCTTCAACATCAAATAAAGATTAGAAGAATGGCATGAATTAGTTGATAAGTATTAGGAAAGCAGGTGAAAAGCAGGAGGATTGTGTCACAGTAAGGTTTCTGGCTTATCCACAGGCTGCAGCATTTAATTAGGGAGTTGGCCCCATCCTTCTGTTGGGGAATATAGCTCATTCAAAGCTCATCTTAATAAAAAATGACCAAAGATTAAATTGTATATATATAACTTTGAATTTGGGATGCAACATTAAGTCATAATGAGCTTAATGAATTAATTGCATGAAGGTCTGCAATGGGTAACTAAAAATATAACTGATGAGTTACAAAGCAAATAGTTTTGCTAGGAGCATCAGGCCATTCTGATTATTTCAGGAGAAGGAGTATGGCTCTGCACAGATAATTCTGGGGCATTTTTCCTCGAGGAGGCAAATAGATGACAATTTTTTTGTCCATATATCCAGCAGAACGAAAAAGGAAAACCATGTTATTTTCCTTTCTCTGCAGACCTTACGAATATTCCTCTCTATCTCCCCATTACGTTGACAAATTGGGTACATTCATTGAGAAAGTGAATCAATAAAGTGGATTTAAACACAATATTTGTTTTGGCTAATAACATGAAAAGCAACTATATTCCATGTAAAACTTGTAATGATTGTTATACCAGAAAACAGGCCTTGGAATATAAAAAATATATATTAAAAGGAGGTGGCAGGACATAAATACATAACTGAAACCATTACTGCCAAGTCTAACAGCGGGATATAGCAGCTTAGTGTACAAATTGTTTCAAACTATAGAAGCGTAATGGTAAGCCTGTTTTATTTTAAGCAGCAGAATATTTTCATTGGGTACTGGATATCTTTGGGTACTTGGATTTGAAAGGACTGAAGAGTTTCAAAACGAGAATAAAATCCATATGTTATCATGTCACTAAAATAAAAGATGTAAATAACCATGTTTGAATAGCTGTAGTAGTAAACCCGTGATCATTACGGTTCAGTTGTAGAAGTAGGTGAAGGCGAGGGATTTTTCCACCCACCGCACTGGCCTTAGCCTAGCAAAAAATTGGTCAGCAAACGTGGCATGCTGACCAATTTCCAAGAAAACTTGATCACAATTAGCATATGCAAAATAGCTGCAACCATGAGTAATAGCAGAATGAAGCTTTTCCTTAAAAACACACGTTTAATAAAGGCATTTCTGCTCCAACCGCTAATTTGCATAAATATCCTTTATCCTCGGGGGTATTTCTTCTGCTGGAGAGTGGCCGGTGCCGGGGAGCTTTGTGGGTGGGGGTGGGTCTCCTCCTGAATGTGATCAATGAACTCAATTACGACCCCATTCCCGAGACTTTCAGCCTTAGTTTACAGTGATACATAGTTGCCGCCATCCCTGACACTTCTCCCAAAATCTCTTCAATAAAATAAGAGGATACCAGAGAGCTCTGACTTTGTTTCTTCCCCACCACCACCTTTTTTTTTTTTTTTTAACAGCTCTTCTGGGTCCCCAGTTGATTTTCTTCGCAAGGTTAGTTGCTAATACATTCCTAGCATCCATGCATTATTAATGCTCACCGCTCTCCAAGGTGGCAGTGACAAATAGGGAGCAAAATTCACTGACTAGTGGGGAATGTACTTTTTAGTCATGCTTGAATTTTTCAATCCATTCTGCTTGTTGAGGATTTTTCAGTGGAGGTACTGTAGCAAAATATGATATTTTTTTTTTTTCAAACCTAAGAAGCACTCTAGTAACCAGTGGAAAGCTTATGAGTCAGGGCTTTTCCCAGGAGGCTTTGAGGGGGAGTAGTGCAAAAAGTACCTTTGATGTTTCCAGTAGCATGGAAGTCATTGTTTTTCCTCCCATGTAGTAAGTGGCAGTTTTGACTGCAAATCGACTATGCATGCAGTCAAGTAAATTATAATATTTTAACTAGGCTGTGCATGCCAGCTGTAGCATTCCCAGAAATAATACCAAGTGTGTATCATGAGAAACATTGATTTTTAATGTGCAGATTTGTTTCTTCAGATATAAAACTCTATTCATTTTGCAATATAAAGAAGCAATCTGTGAAATACATTCTTAGACCGTTACTGGTTACTATAAATCCCACTAGTGGTACTAGCACACTTGTTTAATTCAGAATTACTTCATTTAAAGTATGATTTTGTGCATGTGGTGGAGGTGCTGAAGATTTGGCAAATACCTCTTTAACATAACAAATAGCTGACTGTAAATATTACGCTAATTCTTCCTAACGTTTAATAGAGGGATAACTCACTGGGCAGAATAATGAATTCTTTGCTAATGGCCGTACGTAGGGGATTAACACCTTCACGCAGCCGTCCAGAAACGCACTAAAAATATGTTTGTGTCTATTTTGGTGACTCTTGATATTTGTCCAGCTCCAAACCATATGCGTAGTCTGAATCAGGCAGCTTTGGAGCAAGATTTGCTTTCAGGCCCTGAAGGGCCCAGGTACACAGAATCAAGAAGAACTCCTAGGCTAGAGCCAAGGAAGGCACAACGTAGCGCAGAGTCCACAGCGCAAATTCTCGGTCCCTCCACGGCCAACTGTGTGCCTTTTTAAGTCAGAAAAACTTACAGTTGCCCCCAGCTGTTAGCCCCTTCCCCAAAATCACAAACATGTCGGGAAATCACAGAAGTAGCTGCTCCCTTTGCAGGTCCTACCGTCCCCCGCTCCCAGATGGTTACAAGAGGACAGGATTGGGATACAAGAGGAACTCAGTAAAATCTGACATGTCCTGCAGTATGATGGTGGATTTTTGGCCAGATATGACATCCTTAAGATCAAAATATTTTTTTTGCCCTCTGTGATAAATGGAGTATAAGGATTAATCTACCAACCTTACTAATGCCTTCTCTTTCCTCCTTACCTGCAATCTGGTTTAAAGACTAGCTTTCCTATCCTCTCTGCCAGCCTAAAGCTGGTAGTTGATTTATACGTGCAATTAGAATAAAGAGTAGCAGATTGGGAATGACAAACATATCTAGGGCCCTCATTGATAGGCTAGCACTTGAGGCTACCTTGGGTTTGAGTTTGTTATCTGAGCCACTGCTCCTACACTGAGGTCTGCAACTGTGAGTTTATGCAAAGGAAAAAGCTGTTATGGTGTAAGTGGGAGCTGAAATTATGTCACTTAGGAGGATGCATGGGGAACTGGAGAGCAGTAATTTTGAAATAAGAGCAGGAAAGGGGTTATAATTTTTAACACTGATTCTCAAAGATGAAAATGAGTTTGGGATGTGAAAAAAAAGGCATTCTGCTATTCTTGCACATCAACCTATACACAAACGCATCTTTATACTTGCCAGAAAGGCTTTTCCCAGAAGGGAATTTTCTTTCCCGGTCCTCAGAAGTCTCCCACATTTCTCAATACATCCTTCACAAAGCTGTGTTTCTCCTGTGTTTCCCACTCTCCCAGCTTCCACGTTGCCTGTCATCTCCACTCAACCACTCTTTCTACCCCGTGACATCCTGCCAGTACAGCAGTGAAGTTGTGGGGAACCACAGCACGTGGGTAAGACTGTGAGGATGCATCAGGAGACACAAAGTACAGGGAGGAGAAGAGTAACCATGAAGGAAGCACTCAATTTTTGTATGGTCTTTAGAGTAAGGGGAAATTCCTGTACCTACATGAAAAACAGTGTGACTTTAAGGTTTTCCTGAAGGCTGGTGCCTTTTCTTCCTTCTGAGATACTTTCGTGTATTCAGTGCAAAGCCACTTGCATATTGAAACTCAGTTTTAGGGCAAAGACAGTGCATCCTTTCCAACGGTGATCCATAAAAAACAATTAAGAGCTGTAAAAGCAAAAGAATCAACGGTGTTTCAGCGAATTACGTGGCACAGGAGTTGATAAGGAACACAATATAAGACAAAGAGATGGGAGGAAAATGCAAAGTAAGAGTAGAAAGTGAAGGTGACAGAGAACAAGCGGGTGGAAATGAGGGGTGATAGCTCAGGGAACATTATATTAGAAAGGGATGGAAGTGTCAGAAAGGAACCAGAGAGCAGCAGATTGGCTTAAAAAAAAAGTGTGTTCAGGAGATGTTGATGGAATCCATCCAACATCTGAACGACTCAATGAATAGCAGACTGTTGAAACTAGATGAGACGCTAACTAATTTAGTTCAGGCTGTCAATAATTTAAATCAGAATGTTGCTGTATTCAATGCTAATATGAAGACTCTGATTTCAGAAGCTTAAGGTTTTAAGAAGCTGAAATAAATCTGTGCCATTGTTCTCCAGTTGTTATTGTTTAGAAATTGTTGAAAGAAATGTTATCGATTCAATATTATTGCTGTGTATAATTTTTAATATTTAAAGATGTTGTTTGCGTTTTTAAGCTGTGACCTATATTATCTACTTCGGAGGGTGCTGTGTACGGTGGGAAAGGGCACAGTTTCTTTAATACTGCAATAGTCCAGCATTACAAGTACAGTCGCTATAAGTCCTCAATTCCATAGATTGCTGGTATGAGGGTGAAAAAAAAAAAAAAAAAAATCGAAGTCCTGTCTTTGGCAAAGCCCCTAGCTGCTCCCTTCCAATCTGCAGTGTCAGAAAACTCAAATACTTAACGAATCCTCTCATGTCTGTTGGCTTCATTTAGCAAACGTCTGTTCAGTTATCATAGATTAAAGGAAAATATTTATTTTTAAAAAACATTTTACTCATTTTGGAGATACAGCGAATATGAGTTAGAAAGAAATTCAAAGATGGATTTATTTTTTAAAAAAATTGTAATTTATGTTACAGGGACATGAAGTAACGTAATAGCAACAGAAAACAGTTTGTGGATGAGAGATTTTAGAAGGGGAAAAAACATTTCCCCCAGGATAAATGTCTACCAATAAAGAAAAAAAAAAACACAGAAAACTTACTTAGGCTCTGGGTTGTATGGGTAGTAAGGGCAGAAAAATCCGTGTCCAGCAGTGAGCAGAAATTGGAGCATTACCATGCCTGTTGAGCACAAATCACAGTGTAACTTTAAGGTATTGCTCTCGATACCTTCATAATGTATGGATTTTCTCAATAATTCTTCCAAGGCATGAATCTGTTGAACTCCCTTTTAGTGTCCATCTAAGTTGGATTAAGAAGATGTCGGAAGATGTTGCAGAGATATGGCCTATGCCTTAAAAATTCAGAAAGCAAAATACTGAAAGTAGAAAGCACCAAGGGAAAGCACAAACAAGGTGCTAAGGCATAGACGCATTAGAAAACTCTGTATTTTGCGCTTTTCAGGCCATAGCACATAGCTCGACCACCTGTCCTCCAAACCCACCAGGCTACGACACAAGGGGTCGATCCCTGAGCAGCTTTTCCCCATTGGGAAACTCTGGTCTGATGAAGCCAGCTGGGGTTTTACTTACCTTGAAGGGCAATGTTTCACCATCAGGTTGGCTCCCAGTCGGATGTCACGTTTCCCAGCATAAAGCAAGGATCTCAACGTGCAGCAGGCTTTTCTTATTTATATATAGCTGCATGGATGTGTGTGGAGTTTATTAAAAGATCCAGAGACCTAAAACATTTAAACAAGACACAATGGCAGTTGGAAAACAAGGGTTATATGGAAATGAAAAGCTGGAAGGCATGAAAAGAAACCATTTCTGGTTTTTTTGGCTGTTTGCAGAGGCGTGAGCTGCTGCTTTTGTCTTTCCTCTTTCCTCCAATGCATTCAGTCTCCACTTTGAAAATAATGTTTTATCTCGCTAGTCCTTTATTGCATTCAGCTATGCTAATGTGCTTATTTTTTCATATGCTTTCTATATACCTGTGGGATCTCCTAGTGCCTACGTTGTTAAGTGTGTGCTGATATTTTTCCGAGGTGTGTTACATACACACTGGGTGGGGATGAAACCTCCTTTACATCTGCAGCACTGTATAAGTCATTCTCCAGGACACATGCTATGGGCAGGAGAAAAATATTCTTTGGAAAAATGCATAATGCATTCAGTACTTCCACTTCTTCGTGTGTCTGCTGTGCGTACCACTGGGACCTGCTGTTACCATCCATATGCCAGGACTAAGGACTCTCTGCTTGGTGCCCGATGCCATTAGGGGTTCCTCATGTTTGGTGTCACTCACAGTTCACTTGTGAGATCCAGGGTGTGGGTTTTGGTTTTTTTCCTTTCAGTGTGTAAAAGCCTGATGCGTATTTTCTTGCAGGTAAATAAATAAATAAATAAGTAATGAGCTGAAATCATTTACAGCCGTGTTGGCAGATGTGTCTGGGTTTAGCCCGTGAGTCAAGATCTCTGACGAAGCCTCGCTAAGAAATGTGGGTTATGATGACAGGATGAGGAAAACCCCAAATCCAAACCACTCGCTGGCTGAGTCACCGGCGCAGGAACACAAGAGCCCCTTTCCTATAAGACCTTATTTATACAAGAGGTGATAGTTTAGAGACACCAAAGTCACCCAGAAGACAAAACAAACAGGCAGAGGACAGGCTGCTGCGAGTGCTTCGCAGAGTCGGTGAAGTAGCAATGGTCAAGGGTAAATACATCCCCTCACTTTCTCGAGAGTTTGTTTGTTCTTTGTTTTTCCTTCTGCTGGCTATAATAAAGTTTTGCTGCTCTGGCCTAATCTCTTTTATGAAGAGCAATTTATCTTACTCCCTCTGTCTTCATCACATCAGGGGGACAGGTGAAGTAGCTGAATTTCCAAAGGCAGCAGCGATGCGCACCATGTATCATAGGGCATGACCTACTCCTAGCTCTGAATTTCTCATTTTTACCAGCGCATACATAGCTGTTAGCCTTATTTTTCAAAGGCGCTTTATTGTACACATACAATTATTTAAACAATTTATACTTAATTCAGTTTTACACTGACAAATCTCTCGAAATCCTTTGTATCCATATATCAAAACAGTCTACCAAAGGAAAATCTATAATATCAGCCTAAAATGATACAGCTTCCAGTAGAATATAATGCTATATCCTCCAGAATCCCTACAGTGATTTGAAAGACTGTTGTAAAAAAATTCAAATACCATTCTGTTGATGATCAGGTTAAAAACCAAAATGGTATGGATTAATAATGGGTGGGTGAGATATGGACCACATTTTTGCCAGGATGAGTTCAGCAGTTAGAGGATTATTAAATCACCTTTTTTTTTTTTTTTTTAAGCACTAGTTTTTCTTACAAAACAATAAAGACGTTTATTGAAAATTACTACTTCTTGGTCTTGTGTCTTGGAGATCAGTCTATATTTAGTCAAGTTCTATTAAGATGTGGTATTGATAGTTTAAGAAGTATATAGCCAGACATCCCTTTCAAAGGCGAATTACTTGCATAACAGGCAGCAGCAGCTCTTTCCTGCCCCGTCTTAACATTTTGTATTGAAGGTATGTTGAACAGTTTTGAAAGAAATGTTGTTACAAAATTTAAAGTTTAAACTCTAATAGCTTGTCTGTTGCTTTTACCAGAGGAGAAAAAAATAATTATTGAAGGCTTCTTCAAACTTCAGGTAACACAAACTGGTGTGGCCGCATTGTGTGTACGAGTTGAATCATCGTGAAACCAAATTAAATTTCCATTTTTGTCTCGCGAAACTTAGTGAAGACCAAAGGCATGCTAATACAGGCCAGAAATCTGGCATGCCAAGTTCCATTCGGGAGATATTTTTTTCAGATGTGGAATACACTCCTGTGAACCAGGATTTATAGCAGAAATGCTGACAGACAATATTGGTGATACTGTTCTAATTTATTTGTGTTGAATGGTTTTTTCATCTCTTTCCCTTTTAATGATCTAAGTCTTTTTGCATCTGGCAGTATGTTTCCTCACTGTTTACCTTTCCTGCCAAAGCAGTATCATCCATCTATGACTATGCTTTTCTTGGTTTCTTGCTCTCTGTCTTTAATATTTGGAGCCAATTTTCCATTTATTCTAGGACTCCTGTACCTCTGATGTTGCCATTAACTTCTAAAGTGGAACCCTGTCAAAAATACTTTCAAGATGCAAGTTTTTTATTATGAAATATGCGGTTATGTTCTGGTATATTTTTATCATAAACACTGAAATATCCTACATCTACTCTTAGTTGGCATTCGCCATTAAAAAAAATAAGCCTGATCTTGTAGATGCTGAATGAATGTTTTGTGCTGCCTCTGCCAGGTAACGTTGCCAGGCATTTCTACCACTTACGGGGTGCTCAGGACCCCTTTGTGCTCGCTTTACCAACTGCAAGAGCACTGGAAAANCACTAAACTGATGATTATGTAATTCAGTGACATTTACATTTTTGGAACATAACCTCTGCCATCACACTTTGCAGTAGCAGTAATAACTCTTAAATCTGTGATCAGATGAATATGCTTCCATGGCAGTTGAAGAGAGAGTGGATCTGTGGTTGTCCAGGTTTCTAAAAGCTGCAGGCTACAGGCAGGGAGCAGGTTGTGGCCGAACGTACTATAATACAGCACTAACATTTCTCCTTACCGGTCTTCAGATCCTTGTAGGGTTTCAGAGGCATCTCTTGGAAAGAGGTTTGGGACAATAGGAAACATCTTCCAGCCAAGGAGGAGACCGAGGGCAAGACAAGGGTCTTCCTTTCTCTTCCTTCTGTCTCCCACGGTCTGCCTTTCTGGGACTCGTTCCTCCTGCCCTCAGCTCAGGACTCAAAACACACCTTCCCTTCGGTGTACCCCATGATTGCCTCTGGCCTCTCAAAGGGACATCTCGCACGCACACCGCCCCGGCTGATTTTGCCGCCTCTCTAGTTGGATGGAGTAAGCGGTGGGGAACATGAGGCGGACAGCCCAGGTGGGAGACCTGCAACACCACGTACACGCAACAAGGGCTGGCTTTGTAACTGCGCTGTCAGGCAGCACACAGGTCTTCTCCAGCGCAGCGGGGACGACTGGCCATGCCCAGCTTCTGGCATGCTCAGAAATTGCTTATTTTTATTCAGGTTTACTAAACAGCAATGTCCTGAAACAAAAACACGAATTACAGGTAGTTAAGAGGGTGGGTAACCTACCTGAATAAGGCTCTTTGGTTTTGAGACTCTGTGACCAAAACTGAGATCAGGCATTTTAAATTGGCCTTTTTTCCGCTTTTAGTTTGCATGAATCATGTTTTTTTTCCTGTTATTCTCAAGTATTGGCCACTTCTAGTTGGACATAACTCTCATAGACAAGCCCTTAATTTAACAGCTCATTCATGATACTTCATTTAAACAAAGATTATAAAGGAAACTGTAATCCTACTGATTTGCAAATTGAACTGTTTTGTAGATGTTATTTAAACAGTGCCACTACGACTGTCTTTCATGAGAAACATGGTACAGTGAGAGAGATCAAAGATTCATAAGGAAGCTCTTTTTTTTGAAAGCTGATGCTCCTGGCTTCTTTAACTAATTGAAAAATTTTCTTTACAAGAACAGACCTTCAAGCACTCTGGCTGCTGCCACGAGCCTTATCATTACAGAGTTGTTACTTCCTCCTTTAAGGGACTGAGCTGGAGATTAATGGAAGACTGTGCTGGCACTTTAGGATGAACTTTGTCTATTTTCAGTACACTATACAAATACTGAAACACAGGTGATTATCAATGGCCTCAGATCGAAAATAAATGAATGCCTCCCCATTTTTTCAGCTCAGAGGCAGTGCTTCATAATTTCATGGGATGTCACAGTACTGAACTGTATTTTCTCCTAACTGAGGATGAATTTAATGATGATGAAAGGCAAGAAGGGTAGTACTGGCTTGATTTTTGAGGTGAAAGCTTTGCATGGGGGAGTTGCTCCTGGGCCTGACTGGTCTGCCAAGGGACCAAGGTAAGAGATATTCTAGTTCTGGCTTTGGCACAATTTGCTCATTAGAAAGATGTTCAGAAAAGCTCTGATGTCTCGTAGAGCTACAACTGTGGTACTGGAGTGCTGTGAATGAAGGGCAGTATCCATCTAGCTCTGCCACTGTAGACTTCACCCTAAGACAGTAATTAAGTTGAATTTCTTTAAGCATGTGTCTTAATTTTTTTGCTGAATTAGAAGTCGTACTTCAGCCTTGGTGCTCCACGAGAGATGTGTGTAGTTGAGCCAAGTCTATCAGTTACCAAGCGTGTCTAGTGATTTTCTAAAATGAGAAAAGGGGCAGTAAATGACTACCTTTATAAACAGAAAACCAGCTTATATGTAGCCGGTGTATTTTAAGGGTAATATGGGCTATTTACAAAGTAATGGATTTATAGACTTAGGTTAAAACCATGGAAGCCTTTTGGTTTCAGCTGGCAGAATACAGCCCATGAATGTTAACAACTATCTGTACTTCTAGAGGTTAAAACATAACGATAGAGACCCATCAATATTTATGGATCATATGCTGGCATCTGAAGCCAGAAAGAGTCCACGGCCATAAGTGAGAGACTGATTTGGCATTAAGTATGACCAGCTATCACTATCACTTAGGCTTGATCATACAATAGCTATACATTTGAGCGCTGTCACTGTTCTGCAAAGAACTGAGCACCAGCTTAGGTGCTAAAACCTGGCTGTTATGTTTGATAGCTTGTAAATAGTCAAAACCTTTGCACTTAGTGTACTCCAGGATTTACCCTCTAACGTGTTACATTCTCAGAATTTACTGAGAAATAAAAAGAGAAGGATTCTGAGGATAAAATGGAAACTTGCTATTGTAATTAATTTTAACCTTAAATTGTCGATATTTGAACTGGAATTGAAAGTCAAGTTGTTTTTGGAAAGAGCTGCACACAGTACAGCCGTCCCAGGCTGCATTTTTCTGTATTCAGATCTGCATCAGTGATGCACTTCAAACCTTTTGAAGTAGAACTGCGCTGGGTTGCTCCGTACTGCTCCGTGTGAGCCGATTCCTGATCCCTTCCCCCCTTTTAGGGGGGGATTTAAGCTAAATTGGCCTCCTTCATTACCATCAGGTGAACGGTCTTTGAATTCCAGGCAAGAGTGAGCACCTTCATTAAAAATGTTCTAACTCTGCTCCTGCCAGTGGGGAGGCAGGTGTGAGGAAACCCACTTTTAACCCTCCATGGTTTGTTTAATTGCACTAGAGGACTTAATTAAGAAAGTACAGTGTTTGCTTGAATTTGTGTGTTGTGCAACAGAAACTTAAGCATTTTTCTCGTTAGTGGCACTTTTTTTCCTGGGAACACGAGTGCAACATTAATAGCTGTGTTCAGCAGAAAACTTGTGAGTGGGCCTCTCTGGCAAGAAAGAGTCACGTACATTACATTACATTGTGTGCCAGTGAGGAAGGTATATGTAGAAATAAGTTTATATTCCATGAGTGAGGCTTTTATCTATTTATACCACCTCCTACATAAAGCTACCCAGGCCAAACTCCCCTGCAGAGGCAGCAGTCCTGGGCACCTCGCTATGCACGTGGTAAGGCAGAGCAGCCAGGAAGGGCAGAACATCTTTTTAATTCAAGATATCCTTATTCTAGTCTAGTTAACAAAGTATCTCAGGAGCATGGTGTAGTAAACGAAAGCAGACGTTTGAGTCAGGCGGAGTAGCTGGGATTTTTTTTCTCCCCCCTGTGCCATGACTGTAATTTTCCAACCCAATTAAAGATTGGAAACTTAAGCAAGGAATCATAATTGCAGCAAAGAAGGAAAAACATAACAGGCAAATTCCTGTCCTTCCTCCTTCGGGGAGCACTGGGGCGTGGGGACGATAGAGCCAGACCTGCCTTCTGCCGCAGCACAGGGACCCCGCACGGGGACCAGACCCCCCTGGGGCTCAGCCTGACCAGACCCAGCCCAGTGGCTCCTCTGAGCTGTTTAACCTCTCGGTACCCAAAGCTGTAAGAGGGGACTGGCGTGAGGCTAAATTCGTTTTGCTCAGGAAGTGCTCTAAGATGCTTATTAGAAAGGTGTGATCACACACACAGACAGCGGAGGCCTGGGCTGAGCAGATGTCTTTCCCCAGTTGCCAGAATACCAGTCTGTATGGCAGTGAATCCAAACCCACCTTCTTCCCGGATTTATTAACTGAGTAATTAAGAATACAACACTTATCTTGACTCAGTTGTTCCTCCCAAGCTTGTTTCCCTCTACATAACTTTACATGCCGTGCGCGGTGCTGATAAGATTGCCACGTTAAACAAGTAGAAATAGTACTGCTGCTGGAAAACCGTTGATGACCTGAGATATCAAGGGATCTCCTTCCTGGCCCTTGTGATTAATGCTCATCAGTTCCTAACCAAAGGCCCTGGCTGTCTGGCAGTGCTGGTCCCCGAGGGTGGAGGCAGAGGTTGACCATTTCCTCTGCCTCCCTGCCACCGTGGCGTGGCTATTTCCCCTAGCAGCATCCACAAGCCTGAATTTGCACTCAACCTTTTATTTCTTAACAAGGGCGGGGAAGGAGGGTGGAGGAAGTCAGGTGCACTGGTCTGTGATGTTCCTTCCCAAAGACAGTGTCTTTCTCAGTCAATTAAAGCAAGCTTTTGTGTGTCCAATGTTAATCCGTGTCCTCCTCTTCACCTCTAAGAGGTACCGCTGCTCATGGGACTGTGTAATCACAGCATTCCCCCTTAGTTACCTACATGTGCCAAGACAGAAAACCTCCATAAGATTCTTATGTGCTTCCTACGTTTTTGCCAGCAGAGGTTTGTTTTTCAGACAAATGGTTGCTATACAGCTCATTTTGACAAATTACAGCTCCTGACTTCCTCGTTGGCTGAAAATGGGTGGAGGATACTAACTAAACTGATAATAAGATGCCAGTGGGTGGATGTGGAGGCAACATCTGTACGTCTGATCTCATGTGCTGATCTCGTGTACTGGCAGGGACGTGCATGACACTTTGTTATTCCAGAAGTATCTCAAGAACATAAAATTCCGACAGCTGGAACCTGGTCTGGAGCGTCTGCGTTGTAAAAGTGCTCTCTCCTGCAGCCACGCTGGGGCTTTCTGGCATTAACAGAACAGGAAAAAATGCCCTTATTTTTTCTTCAATTAACTTAGTGCGCAGCATGGGTGTGTGTAATGCATGAGAATGATGTAAGCATGTATGTATGCATGCATACAATGCATATATATGTGCATATAGGTTCCATATTTTACTGCAGCTGGATGGTTGTAGACCATTACCTGAGAGTGAGACAAACAAAAGTTTCCTTTATGTGGATGAAAGACTATTCCACCTGGAACAAAAGCACTGCCAAAAAGGAAAACACACCATTGGCCATATGAGTTAGATGGCCCCCGTCCATGAGTATGGTTGAATTGCTCTGCACTATTCCAGCACCTGGAAAAGCAGCTTGCCAGTCTTCCTCAAGCCTCCTTCTGCCTAAAGGGAAGAAAAACCCCTTCAAGTGCATGGGCAGTAAACAGCATGGATTTCTAAAACAGAAACCTTGAAAAAACTCCTTGTATTTATGTAAAGTGCAGAGTGAAAATGCAATAGCTGTAATACCTTTGCATTTTAGTAATGCTTTTTGTGCCTCATGGCTCAATATTTGCTTCAGAAATCACTTTGGTTGAAAGCTAGGAGAATGACTGTGCACACAAAAGTAACAGTACAGGGGAGTGTGTGAACAGGAACGGTAATAGCAAAGTTAACACAGGGACCCGAGGTAGGTCTGATGGTATTTAAGGTTTTAATTATCTAGACATTGCTGCACTGACATTTTCCAAAAAAACACCCAAATCTGAGTACATAAAGGAATTGGTGAAATAAGGAAGACAGTCTAAAGAAACATCTTTTGCTTCTGACGTCCTTTAAAACCCTCACTGCCTTCAGCTCTTTCTCTTCGGCTTCCCTAACCAGTCTTCTGCACTTTGTAATTTGGAAAACAATGATGTCATTGGAAGCATTAGCAGCAATAGTCATAGCGCTGCAGTTCATGCAAGCTGTTATGCTTTCTGTACAAGTAGGCTTTAACCAGGAATTTCCACTTTCTTTTTTCCTTTTTAAATTTTTTTAAAAAATTATTATTTTTCCATATTGTGGAAAAGGCTGTCAGAAATGAAGCCTTGCCAAGGTCCCCGTCGCCCCACTGCCACCCTGGAGATGCAGGGTAACAAGTGATGGGTGGGAAGGAGCAGGGAAACGGGCCTCCAGGGGGAAAAGCTGGGAGAATTGCTGGTTCTCACCGGGGAAAAAGGATTTTTCCAAGCTGCCCAGAGGAGAGGTAACAATGCTCATGGCACAAGCAGCTGGGAGGGATGTTTCTGGCCTTCCAACATGGGAATCAGAAAGCTGCCTTGACCCAAGCCCCCTGGTATCTTCCAGTGTGAGAGGGAAGAAGTTATTAATAGGAAAATACTGAGCTATCTGCAAATACTTTGCTCCTCTGAGGTGCCAGTGACAGATACTATGTGGGATTTTGTGCGTGAGATGGTGGTTTTGTGATGGGAAAAAAACTGGAGAGTTATTTAAATATAGGTCACGCTGCGAAAAAAGTTTGAGAAGCCTGAGCTGAATCAGTTTTCCAACGCCTTGGTATCCCACTAGCAGGTTTTTTTGTGATAAATGCTCCCAGCCCAGGTTGGAAGGGGCACCTAAATGGGTGACTCCTTTCTAACTGTTGGTATCTTCCACCTTGCAGAAGGGACTCCTCTGGAGTGCTAATCAGATGCTAGCAGCTGGGGTCTGCTGGCGCCAAGGGTTAAACCCACAGAGAATCTGACCCCATCATTTCTAAATAGGCAATTATGATTGAAAATATACTTGCCCTTAATACCCCAAGAGCCCGAAAGTCTTTGCTCTTAATTCACTGGGAATTTAACTCAAATAAAGAGCCCAATGCTAACACAGAGAGATTTTGGGGTGGGGCAAGCTATTTAGGGTTTTTTTAGCACTCTTCGGTGCTAACATTCTCTTCCCATCGGCTGAATCACAGATGCTTTTTCTGCAGCAACCTCATTTACCTCTATTCCTTATTCCTTCCTTATTTCTTTCAAATGTCAACAAAATTATAACCATTATAATCATAACAAACTGTGATCCTATGCACCAAATTAAAGAATAAAGTCTGGCTGCGTACACAAAGTAAAGGTCTAAGACCACATCGTGCTTTAGTTGCACAATCTAGGTTCTCATAAAATGCTTTAATATCCTTTTTGGTTTTTTCTCATGTCACTTTTTTCTTTCCTTTTTTTCCACTTTTTTTTTTTTTTCTTTTTGCTTTCATATAATTAACATGGAAGTGACTGTTTTGTTTGAATAGTATTTGGCTTTTAGAAGAAAAAAATGGATACACTAGCCTGCTGTGATAGAAAAGAGTTGAATTGGGTTTTAAACGAGGACAATTTCTGCAGATCTTTTTGACTATTAGATAAGATGCAGTTTAATTTTCATTGCTCTAAATTAGTCCTGTAGGAGGAGGCCCTCCTTTAAAGGCAAGGCCGGTAATGAAACTCGGGGACTGACTCTGGGCTGATATTAATGTACACTAATTCTGTCACATAGAGCTACCTCGGCTGAGGAGCTGCCCCCCGGTTTTTGAGAGACTCTCGTTTGGTTCTCTAAGCTATAATAGAAAAAGCAGAAAAACTCATAAGCCAGGAGTGAGTCCAAAGAAATTATATAAATCATTAAGAGTGGAATGAATTGTTTCCTGTGATCTGCAGACAGCCAAGAGGCTGTTCCTGCCGGCGCGGTGCTGGGGCTCTGCCATCTCGGTGACGTCCCCATGCTTGACAGGTACCTGCTGTCCATGCAGAAGAAGCGCGGGGGAGCCGAGGCAAAGCAGGGGGAAAACCCAGAGAGGAGGAGACACAGATATCTGGTATTTATCCTGCTCTGAGGCAAAATTAGCCTCCTTGATTAAATTGTGGTGTGAGCTTTTATTCCATCTGTGCTCGAACGCGAGGTGGTCTGCGCTGTTTGTGATGGCTGGTCTCTCCCATCTGAGGCAGGGAGTGGGTATCCAAACCTGTTTCGTGGTGACATTATATTTCCTGAAAGGCACTGGGAAGGATTAGGATCTGGAAGTGGCCCACATTTGCAGCTGTACTATTGTGATGTGCATTTATAGGTTCCTGCCACCTTATGAATTCGTACATTTTATCACAGTGAACCAGCTTTTCCATTCCAGGTAGCAGATAATAAATAACTCCTACATCAAATAGTGCAGGGAAATATTGAGTAGAAACGGCAAAAGAGTATCAGTTAAATCACAGAATCAAAGTTTTTAGATGTCAACAAACAACCAGAAAGTCTACATTATGTAGTGGTCAGAAAAAAATTGCTGTAAGGAATGTATCAGTTCCTCTTGAGCTGTCCATCTACATCAGATCAATAGCCCTTCCAAGCATGGGACATTCAAGCTTTCAGCTTGAGAAATTGAAGTTCTCAAAATAAGTCAGGGTTGTAACACAAGTCCATCATTGTGTGTCACAGAAATGAAATGAGTTGTCTCCTGTTCGATTGATGACTGACATAAAGCTGGGAGGAAGAAAGGGGAAAATAAGCGAGACATGGTTTTTTTGAAAAGTTGTTACGAACACTTCTGTCAAAAAGTTTACGCTAAGGGATCTGCTTTCATTTTCGTGTACATGCCTAGTTCCCATTACCGATAATAGGAGTTAGATGGTGAGGGGTGGGAGGAGGGATGTGCCGGGCGCTGCGGTACTGCTGCTACTCAGAGAGAGCACATGATATAAGGAAAAAATGTAGATCAAGCCTTTCTTGCAAGACAAAGAAAAAGATGGCCAGGGAATACATAACTAGTAGCTTGTGGTACTTTTAATTTAGCACTTGGTAACGACAAATGAGTAAATAGGCAGATTTTTGGCCCGTTGAAATACATAGACTTGAGTATAGCAGGAAGAAACCCACATCTGAATCCGGTTGCGTGTTCAAGCCGTGAGTACAGAATCTAAGCTGCAAGTCTGGGAATTGAATGCACATTTACAGTCCCAGTAGGAACCAGGTATAAAATTTGGCTGGAGATGTAAGTTCAGGCTTCAATCTATCTTAAAACGGGGAGGTTGCAGTTGACAGATCCAGGGCTGGTCCTACAGATGTTCCACTGACATTCAAAACAGCAATGCTGAAATTAATATAGCTCCTCCTGTCAGCTCTGCTCTGTGATATAATGCACATGAAGAATGATCTGCGAATTTTTTAGTTTTATCAGTTAAAAAGGCCCCTACAGTGCCTACAAACAGGCTAACAAAATCAATGTCTGATGCAGTTACTAGCTGAGCAGCTTGTTGATGTTAAAGGAAATAACTTTGTTATCCAAAGTACAAGCGCTCCTCTATTATCCAGGCTTTCAAAGTGATTGAGCCTGAAATGTATTCTACTAGTGTATATAGATACCCCTGCTACCTTGGAGACCAGGCAGTTTCAATACATTAAATATAGAAACTACAGTTTCCATTGCTTAGAGTGATAAAAATGGAGACAGAAACAACAGTTGTGCTTAGGTACATGCTGGGAAATACTGAAACTGTGTTCCTAAACTCCTCAAAAAGGGGTGATTCCTTGTTTTCATTGCTTTTTATGGAAACAACGGGTTTGGGTTCTTGCAGGGTAGTAAGAGCAACCTGCTTGCTGGAGCAGGACGCTGACAGGGAAGGGCTAAGGGCTGTGTTGCTTGTATTCTGCGGACTGGAGCCTTCAGGGATGTTGTCTAACTTCATTGAGCCTCAGTACATTGGTCTGTGGGGTGGGCCTTCACAATCACACCTGACAAGGCGAGCTGTAGCGGACCTGTCTTGAAGCTTTCTAATCTGCCTGAATCAAAACAGTTGGGTTTTAACCTGATGGTATATAAAGTTCGTATCAGTAGATGCGTGGGCAATACCTGCCATCATTAAGGATGCATAAAAAGGGTATAGATTTTCTTGCATGGAGGAAAATTGTTTGCAAAACGTGAAGTGCACCTGGAAATTATAATGTTCAAAATAAATTTAAAAAATTCAAGATAATATTAAAAAGCTGTAAAAAATAACGTGAAGTTCAATAACATCAATTTGGTCAGAGATTTGGTGGATCACATACACCAAAACGTGATTACATAGAAGTGAAATAATAACTTTACACATCTCTTTAAGAAGTATATTGTCTATGATACTCTTATCAGAGAGGGTGAAGTAGACTTAGTTTACTACATTTGCTTAATTAAATAAAACTAAAAACTGATTGAAATGGAGTCAGATGAAAAGCTGCTGGCTTTTTTAGTCTGTCTTGTAAAAAAGAAGAATTAGAACTTTGAACCAAGTAAATATGCATTTTTCTGAAAACAGTTTCATTGAAATAAAACCATCTTTCACATTGAATAAGTTGTTCACCACATGCTTCAGTTATGAATATTCTTTTCACATTATTTTTTACAAATCTCTTTGAACAACATTTTAGGTTTAAAAGATTTCAAATGAAGAAATAAAAAGGATTGATTATAGAAGTAGTCATACATTATGCTTTTATTTTTTCAAAATTATTCCTCTCGCTACCCCTCCTCCTCTTCCAGAAGAAAAACGGTGAACCGTAGGTTGGCAAAGAATTTTACCGATATCAAATCTGTGGTTATATTGGTATCATTTGAAAGAGAACTACCTATAATGGGCTAGACAAACTTCTCAGGAAGAGCAGGCAGTCCTGCACCTTTCTAGATCCTTTCAATCCCATTTTGTCTATGATTGTACTTTCAAAACATATTGCACATTCCTGCAGAATTTCTTTTATCACATGCATGTATTTTTATAATATTTTAAAAAAAAGGACTTTTTAAAGGAGCAAAAGTGCATTGTAGAAATACTCTCAAATGTCATTGGAAAGACATTGTTTGTTCGTTTGCTTGGTTTTTCCCCATGTGAAGTCATACAAGAAATAATGCCTTCTGGGGCATTACATAGAAAAAGATAAACAATTGGCAGGGCCTTCAATCTTGTCATTCCCTTGTGTAACAGAGTGATAGTCATCCACTGCCAGGGAAAGCTCAATGCTCCCAGGACAATTAACTCCTTCTACCTAGGTCTAGCCTAAATTATAGCTGGGAGACCCTCACAGCTTTGCACGTGGATATAAGTAACAATAAAATAAAATAAGTTTCTGTGTTGGGAACCTTGCACCTTTTGCAGTCCTTATGCCAGCTGTGATGTGGGATACGCAAGGTCTTATTATCCTCTGGTTGGTACCTTGCAGAGTTATTTCTGCCTGTAAAGTATGGGTACAAACACCACACATTGTGCCCCCAGCACGCAACAGAGAATCAAACCATTATGTCTAAAGAGAAAGATGTATTCATGGTTTTCTCATGCTTGCCATGATCGGCTGCTTATTTCTGAGCTGTTCAGCCACAGATTTTCTGCATTTGACTTCAGACACCGCAGAAGAAGAACAGCTGGGAAATCAGTGAAGCAGCAGAGCAGAGTGGTTACAATAGAAAAAAAAAAACTTATTGAAAGAAAACTGTCCAAGGCAGCCCCATGGTGCCCTTTCACACTGAGACACTGTCCCAGGGAGCCCCCTGGGAAATTGCAAGACATATTTTTCCCTGATAACAATGTAAAAAAGCACAAAAGTACACATGGCATCTCGCTGTGTCGCGTTGCTTTAGGAAAGTGATACGGTGAGACTGTGCGCTTTGCCATAGCTTTAATAACACTGCATTCATTTCTAGATGTAAAAAAATAAATAAAAATAAATAAGAGCCTAGCACAAAAAATGGCTAGTGTCTCATAGAGGACTTGTTTGTTAACCACTGATGAGATCCTGTGTAGAGTCATGCTGCCCTGAGGAGTTTATAATACCAGAGCCTGAGCCTACAACATTTCCTAAGTACTGCTTTGAATAGCCTTGTGGGACTACAGTAATTGAGGTAACTGTGTTACTTCTGGACTAGATCATGCAACTCTTACATCAGGCATTAAGCACTTACAAGAGTAGCCCCATTCACTTTACTGATGGCTTTTTAGGCTGGAAAAATGTATTGTAATCACAAAGTTATTTACCCTTGAAAACTCAGGATACTCAGTTACTCAGGACAGAATGGAAAAATGCAAGGAGGTTAGCATAGAGAGCAAACAACAAATGAACTATATATAAAGCTAATCTCTCCTTTTCTGGTAATTTTGCTCCTACTTCCAGACAATCGAGCCCAGTTTTGCAAGCGACTGCCAAAAGACAGTGCTACCATGCGTGCAAGTAGGTTTAGCCCCAATAAATAGTTATGGGTTCCAGCTAAATCAAGCCCCCTATAATGTTACATTCCATCATGGACATGCCTCCAAAACACCTTCTGCTTTGACAAAAAGGTTGCACTGATGCCTGGACCCCTGAGGTTGACCAGGACTGCTCCACCCTGAGCAGGGGTCTATTTCCCATATTAAAAGTCAACTTCTTGGCAGAGGAGTGCTGAGCGTGGAAATCCATTAGACCTGCCTATGCGCTGATGAAATCCTAGCCCCACGTAATATGCTATCTTGTACACTCTCTTTTGAAAAAAAAAAAAATTCACGGCAATGGTGCTACCACTCTCGTAACCTTGCACACTCTTGTAGTGAACAATTAATCTNAAGCACTGAGAAGATATTCTGGGCAGAATTCACCTATAAATGCGGCTGTGTTTCCATTTAATCAAACTCCACAATGCTATTCCAGATGTCCATCTGAGTAGTGCCTCGAGAAAGGTGTGCCACTGTACAGAGAAAAGGGCAAATACCTATGTGCTTGCAGAGAGACCCAGCAGAAGTGCATTGAGCTCCTTAGCTTCGAGAAGAGCCCAAAGTTCAAGTCTTCTCCTTAGTGCCTTCAGTGTTTGCTCAGTGTAGAATAACCTTTGGAAAGAGAGGGCAAATATTTGCAAATAGTTTCAAGACTTTTTTACAAATATGTTCATCACATTCCTAATTTGGAAATAATAATTTATAATTTTGAACTATATTTCTTCATATTTGCCCTACAAGGTAATCACTTACTGAGGTCACAGTTCTGCACAGTTCTCTGTGTGTTTGGATCGCTGTATCTCTGTGGTGTGATGTTGAAGAGACATCTTTGGGGTTTTTGTGGAGCCATGTGTGTTTACTCACATTGATCTCCTGATATAATCTGGTTTTAAATGATTCGTTGCAACCATTAGACAATGGCACCTTTATTGGTAATTGCAATTCTGTGTTCCTCCCCAAGTATTTTACTGATTAAAAATAATTATGCACACAATGCTCACATTTTTTCACGAGCCAAAAGATATCATCTGGATCACTTGTAGCGTCAACGGAGAGAGAGGAGAGCTTTCACAAAGTCATTTATTCTATCACCTTTTTCAAGAACTAGTAGCTTCCTTAGGAAACCTGAGAGCTGTTCTTGACAAACTGCTATGGTTTCACATCCAAGGTTCTGCTTGTTGTTTCTGGAGTTACCGCTGCTGAGGACAGACTTGTTGGTCCGGACGTTCTTTCTCCTTTGTTAGTGGTGCCGTCTTCGTCCTTGGAGGTTTGCAGGACCTGAATGGATCAAGCCCTGAGCAACCAGGTCAGACCCCAGAGTTGACCCTGCTGGGGCAGGAGGTCTGACCAGAGTTACTGGTTCCCCACCTGAATTACTCTGCAATCTTATGATTGTCCACTTGCCTAAGTGAGGACTATTGCTCAGTTGAGCAGCTAAATTTTAATGCTTTACTTACTGGGCAGAATACTAGTCAGCATCCACAGAAACATGCAGACTTGTGGACCCTTAAATCTTGTGGTGCACTGCAAATTATTCATGTGAGGACCAAGTATGGACTACCCTGGTGATACGTCTCTGGCTGCTGTGTTTTTAAGGGTTCTTTGTATGTATGTCAGTGTAAAATACTTAATACTTTTGTAGCAACCTCTTTTTCTGGAAGAGCTATCGTCCTCCAGTGGATCAATTTGTCTAAAGGAATGTAATCTATATTTACTTTGCAGTAGGTACTGTAGCTCTCAACTCTGCTTTTAGCTGATTCAGCTCCTATTCAGCTTGCTTTGACCTCAGAAATATTCCCTGCTAACTGTCCTCCTGTTCACTCCAATTTGTACTGCCTAAATGCTTACTGCTGAGTGTCCCTCTGGCCATTTTGAAAGGTGTTTCATCACACTACAATAAACGTGAAATACTGATGCACTCAAAACAGCAAAAAAGGAGAAAAAAAAAAAGCAGCTGTATATCGACATGGGACCGGACAGGGGCATTTATTACACTTTACTTTCATACCACTGTCTACCTTTGGCAAAGGAAGACTCTAAGGGTCCCTGGTGGGCCAAGCCAATCAATACTACACAGGAGTTAAATTAGACCTCAAACCAAGCACATATCTACCTTGGCTGGGATACCTCCAACCGAAAGTCCCTGGAAAATTTACATTTTTCCACTAAGTTAACCAATAACAGGGTGAAATGAGTGAGAAAAAAGCAGCTGTCTAGCCTGCATCTTGCTTCATTATCAAATGGATGTTGTCCAAACAGCAGCTAAGGTGCCTTACGAGGAAGACAAACAGGCTGGTGTATAAGCAGGCCAGTGGTTATCAGGCACATTAAGTAAAAACAGTTTTAAAAAAAAAGTTAGCAGGCATGCAATAACATTTTTGAAAGATATCTCCTATGCCTCTTGTTATTCTGAAGGTGCTTTTTTTCCCCCCTCTTCTTATTCTCACAGTATCTAAAGTGGCTTTATTGTTTGCACACACACACACACACACACACAGAGTTTTTACTACCGTTAATGCGAGTTATATTCATTTGTCAAAGTGGAACGTACCCATTCAATTTGGACCCCTAATTCAGATGCCCAGAATAAACAGATCCCAGGTTGTCTTTGTGTCTTTGTACTCAAACTACCGTAAGCACTCAAGACTTCAAGCATATGGGTAACTGTAGGTATAACGCTACGGGATCAGACCAAGCATTTTCAAAATGACAGCCTCTTTGGTTGGAAGACCGATTAAGGTGATTCAGGGCCTTGATGGCTGGAGAAAGAGGTCATATGAAGCTCCTGGGTGGACAACCCCCCCCCAAAAATACTCAGAAAAAAATTTTGTTCTACACAATAACCTCCAGTAAGTGATGTGTGTTTGTTAGATTACAAGGTAGGAATGCTGGCCTATATAAAACAAAATAAAAATTGTAACCGTGTACTAATAATAGACTAGTAACTTAACTGGCCATAAGAGCCTTGAATTCGAAAAAAAAACCCAAACAAAAAACAAAATGCCAACAGACACTCCCCACCCAAAAAAAGGAAGTCTTTCATTCAAATGAGGACTATAGTTTTTGCTAGTGCTATTATATTATTTCATCCAGCAAGCCACGTATTTCATTCAGCAGGAGTGAAGGCACGGTGCAGGTGCTTAATCCGTGCAAACTTTGTTGCTTTATTATTTTAATAATTTAAAATGTATTCCTCAGATGTCAACTCCACTTCAAGCTCAGGCATTGCGAACAAGCGTGTCTTTTAAAAAGCTTTGCTTGGTTTATTTCCAAAACAGCTCTTTCCCACCTATTTGCTGGTGGAGAAAATTATTTTGAAATATGAAACAGGTAAACCTTAACCTGCCAGACGTCTTCTTCACGTAAGCAATTTAAATTCAATTTGTGGCAGAAAATACAGGCAACTTCTGGATCAATAGGCTGCATTCAGCAGAGCTGACACACAACACCTGATACATTGCCAACCTGGCTGGGCTCTTATTCCTCATACCTGAGGGACTTTCCCTGGCTTTTATCATCAGGTAAAATCTCCTAGGATTACAGGTACTTAAAGCTAATTAGGTCTGCTCTGTTACCCTCCATTTGAATGCCCTCTCTTTCCGCAACAGCCAGTTTACTTTTGTATTTCAGGGGGATAATTGTGGTGGCACACGCCACCGAGGTAAAATGATAGCCTCGCACAAACACACACCCTGCACGCCACAGCCTGCGTCTTGCAAGAGAAGAGGGGCGATGAGATAATAGCTGGAACAATAGCCGCTGCAGGTTTACCTTGTTCGCTTCCTGTGCTTTTGTCAGATGTCTGCTTTCAAAGATGTAATTATGTGATTAGAAAGAAGAGGCTGTAAACAAAGAGGGCTTTTCTCCTCCCCAGACATGTGAAGTGAGGCATGTCAATCCCCAAATCTCCTCCAAGAATACCTGCACCTCGCTGGCATGTGGAAGGCGGTCTGAGATGTGCGATGTGCATGCACACCAATCCTTTTCTGACTGCTAACAGCACGCAAGTTATTAACAGAAAAATCATTTTCTATACACATACATTTAACTGGGGTTCAGAATGAAATTTAATCATTGCTCGGGTTTGTAATAATTGTTATTATATGTAGGGTTAAGTGCTGGAAATTGGAGTTTTTATTTGCCGTTTAACAATTCCCCCTTCTATCTGTGAGCTCTGATTCTCCCATTATTGTGTTTCCTACAAATATCCCAGATACTTATAAATATTCTATTGCAATGAATTTTATATGACCCTTCAGTTCTAACAGCGGAAGCTGCATTTTGAACTTAACCTAAAATCCAGTACAGTAAAGCCAATTTTTAAATGTAACCTTTCTACCAAGTGGCAAAGACAGTCATAAAGCCACCTATTATTGCTCAAGTCCCTCTTGACATATAATTAATCCATCTCAAACCACCATCCAAAAATCCAGAGGTAGCAAATTTGCCCTTCCTGCATGTGCAATGCATAGAGACAGAGCGTTACCCAGCACTCCCCAACTGGGTGCAAACATGGAAATATGCATCGCAGGAAAGGGAGCACAGATGAGAATTTGGGAGGCACTCGTCTCTCACAGTACATCAGCATGAGGGGAAAAATAACAAATTAATGACTGGGAAAGAGTCTCAGATGCAGGTGGACAGTCTCCTTTCTTTGCATCGTTATGAGAACTCCCGATTGTCCAGACTTCACACACATCATAGAGAAGCTGGTTGGATGGACCTTTGGAGATTGTCTAGTTCAGTCTTGCACTTCAAGCAAGAGAGCTTTACCTGTCTGAGCCTGGAGAACCTCCACACGGTTCTAATCACGGAAATAAATCAATAAGGCCTTTCTGACACTATGGTATTTTCCAATAAATGATGCCATCATCCTGAGGAAACGTAAAGTAGTAGCTCTGAGGACAAAGGAGATGTCAAAATGGGCTAAAATAAAGTTATAAGCAAGATACGGTATTTAACCTGGGCTTCGAACTTGTGTCTACTCAGAAGGAAACAGAAAAGCTCTCCAACAACCAGATCTCATGCTGCTGTAGGCAGGTTCTTTGCGGTCCTGGATGCAGCCCTATAAATTAACCGTCTTCCAGCATCAACCAAAAATTGTGAAGTGCCATGTTTGTATCCTGCTTCTTATAATTAGTCCAACACAAAGCAAAGGAGTTATGACTCTAGGAAAGGGTGAGGAAGAGGGTAAGGATTAGAAATAGTCTGTGGTATTTAAGAAAAACCCAGACAACTCTTCACCATGATAACCATATTTCCAGTCTCTGAAAATATTCCTATATGGTGTTGCCATCATATCCTCATTACCTGTCCCTCTGTATATCTTTAGAAACCACCAATCTTTGTAGGAACTAGATATTGATATTACATAAAAATATGCTTGAATAGACTGTAAGTTGGATATATTGAGAATAATGTAGTCCTCCCATGTGTTTCCTTCCACAATAATCCTTCAATATATGGCACTATCCAAACCCATTATCGAATATAAAATTAAGTGTGTCACTGTTGTTTCCACCAAGTTATGAATCTGCTGTGCAATATCTTTGTGATGAAACATCACTTCTCTTGTTTTATTGACCAGAAATGCTGAAGTATAGAAAGATTAAGAGCAAAACTCTCCCATAAATCTAAGTGCCCAAATCAAGACACTTTCAGTGTAGCTGGGATTTTTACGGATCTCAAAGTGATCAAAGTGAGGGGCACTCAGCATCTCTGCACAGGAAGGTCCGTGGGGACAAGGGTACACACTGCTTTCTCATGGAGGCTGGCCTAAATGACTTGTTGGTCTTCACTTACAAACTCTGCACAGGCAAAACCCAGTTTTCCAGGGTGTCATTCAGTCTCCTAAGTGGTGGCGAGTCTTTATTCCTCTCGTAGTTCCCTGACACGTTGACTGCCCGCATTCCAAACTCTGCAACAAATGAGGCAGGGGCTCTATACATAGAAGCTTTGTTAATTACATAGGCCTGAAAGCCCTGTGGAAATTAATACGTGATCTTATAATGATTTGCTGTATCATAACACTTATGCCCCGATCCAGCAAATCATTTAAGAAAGTGCTTAAGTTCAGCCCGTCATTTCAAATCAAGCTTAAAGATCAACCTTGACTCTGGAATGACATAAGTGAATTAGCCTGGAGCCTTAACCTAGTCTTCTTTGTATGATTTCCTTTGTTTTTTACAAGATAAACAGGGGGTAAGAATAATTTCAGAAGTTGTGTGATGTGGTACTGTACTGAACTGGCCACAGGTCTTGGGCAGAACTGGAAAATTTAGAGCCATGGCAGAACTGAGTTAATGAAGTAGCTGCAGTACTTGTCTGTCTGGACCAGCCGCTGGTGGGGCTGAGACACAGTTCACCACTGGTATTTTAAGATGTTTGCAATAGGAGATGCACAGACACTGCCTTTGTGAGCATTGCTGTAAAAGGTGGTCTCTGGCATGCCATTTGTGCAGCATGTGCTGCCTCCTCCCTGCTTCCAACACCCGCTTTCTGGTGGAGCGCCAGCAGGTTGCCTACAGACAGCAAATAAGAAATGAGCAGTAGTGTCTGCCTAGGCTGACATGGGACAAGTTCGACCTCAGAATAAGGCTGTAGTGGCTTTGCAGACATAGCCTCATGATGGTCTCTTTTCCCTACTGGCTAGAAACCCCATCACCTTTTGCTCCTGCCTATCCTGTCTTTGCTCCTGCCTGCCTGTGGCTACCCTGACTTTCTCATTTTGTTTCCAGTTCCTCAAGTCCTTCGCTATATCTCTACTACCTCCTCATTTTTTCCCAGTCTCCCCATCCTTCCCTGAGCAGGGCAGTATGTCCCATAGCACAGCTCAGCCTCCGCAGCCAGACCACGAGGTTGTTCCAGAGGCCCCCGGCAATGGCACTGACTGCAGCAGTGTGCGCAGCCCAGAGGTGAATGAACCGTGCTCCCTACTTGTGAAACCTTTTGTGAATCTCATTGCAAATTCTGAGCGCGTTCGGAGGCCTGTGACTTGGCCGTGTTTGGGTGAATTTTCAGGGGAACAATAAAACAACGCAAGTCTGTGGCATTGCGAATGTTGTTCCTGCAGGATCCAACATCTTGAGTCAAAGTAGGAGGGCACCAGGGCTTTTCAAAACATAATTAAAACCATTCTTAGCGTAAACAAAGATTTTAGGAAAGAGGAACTATTATTAGACCAATTAAAATTAGTAATAAAATAAAGAAACAGGCTTTGGGCATGTAGTCCTTCATCACTTTTCAGCTTCTGTCTAACTCTGTTGCGTACCTGACACAGTAACAGCCCTATCACTGCTTTAACGTTCTAACGTGCAAAAAAGATAACTTATTTTCCCTACCGTCAACCCGAAAAACAGTTAAATTGTTTATGCTGAATTCTTCCATAAATTAGCCCTGACATAAGCACTCAGGATTCAGCCAGAGCAATTACAAGTCTGCAGAATCATAAGTGACAGAACACAGGGTTTTATACTGGGAGGCGTTAGGCATCCCTACGTACGCACGCAGGGAGAGAGAGAAAAAAAGAAAACGAGAGGCAGAGGGAACATATGTTGTAGACAATCCTGCCTCCCGTAAAACTGCTGTTGAGTCAAGTAACCTGTTTAAAAACAGTGTATTCCTCTAACTACAGCCACCTGGCTTGTAATTATAGTCCTCATTAGAAACTGCTACAGGTCTTGAGTGATTAGGTATTGTTTATAAACTGTTCAACTGTAGACCACCTGTTTTCATATTCTACTGCACCTTCTTCTTGCCTTGCTGCATCATAGCTATTAATAGAAAAGCACCTGTTTCCTGACAGTGCAAAACCAGCGATAAACACGTATATATAAGCAGCTGGGGGAAAGGTCTTTGTGAAGGACAACCAAATATATTTGTTGCTATTAAGCTATCTCTAGTCGCAGTTAGAGCAGTTGATGAAGTTGCCCTGCCTTGAGTCTCTCATGTACGTGTAGACTCCTCAGCAACTGACGTGGTGCTCTTGGAGAACGTTTATAATTAGCCCTCAAGAGATTGGGAAATCCAGAGAAATAAAACATGAGATTTGAATCCTGGCACTAATTGCTAAAGAGTTAAATGCTCCTACACGCAAAGCACCCAACACGAAAGGGAAGGTGAGTGGCATGACATGCAGATGCGGGAGGTGAGGCATGAACGTCGCTTGCCTTAAATAAACACAAGGATCACTGCGGCCCCACTGGCAAAGGCAAAGAGGAGGCACTGATTTTCTTAAGGCGATTCAGTCATGTAGACAACAAACTCATGCTACAGTTAAAATATTTAGAGCCAAATTCTGCTCTGAGTCACACTGACTTCAGCTGATTTATTCTCAAGCCTAAACAGCGTAACTGAGAGCAGGATTTGGCCCCTAGACGACTGAAGTATAAATAGTTATCCCATCATTAGATTTCATGTATGTCCATGAGTGGCATATGGGATTTTTTTTTTTTTTTTTTTTTTTAAAGTACAGAGTTTTCTACCTGGTTTTGAATTAAAAGCGAGCTCTGTCTCCAAGACTGTCAGTCTGGGAGAGTGGACACATGAGTGGAGAGGCAGAGCTGGAGGCACAAAGCTGGAGCGAGCGGCAGCGTGGCAGCTCCGTGCGGAGGAGCCGGCTGTGCGCTCGGAGGCGGGAGGCAGCAGGCTGTGCGATGCGAGGGGCGCACCGAAACCAGGACACCTTCAGCCCTGCTTAGTCAAGGGGAAACGGGACCCTTTTGCTGAGGAATGAATTCAGTTTTAGAGACGGCGTTGGGTGTTTATGGCACTTTAAATCCCAGGTGATGCAGAGGGCAGTGAGGGCTGCCATCCTCTAAGGTAATAGTGGGAGATGCAACCTTCCTAGCCTCTCAGAAGCCCTTTCCCTGCTCTGTTTTAAGCACTTGTGGCCACATTCCCCCATCAGCCGGTGTTGTATTTAGGAATACCCAGGCTCCCCAAGCACTGGCTTTCTTCTCCTTATGAACCGGACCAAAAGCTGCCTGTGCATGTGACCTAGAAGTGGTTCCCAGAAACATAATAATTAGTTTTCTGATGAGAGTTTTGGGGATTTGCTGATCATCCTTAAGGACATGTTATTGCTCATAGGCAGTTGGTTTTGCTTACTCATTTATTGGGTAACAGATAGTTTCCAATATGAGATGGCACATAATGAAAAACTAGAGGATAACAGAGTCTCAACAGAAAGCCAGGAAAGTTTTCTGTATAAAGACACAGTGGCATGATGAACAACCTAGTCATCACCCTGTGTTCCCACACAGCAAATGTTAGGCACCTGTGCATAGCAATGAATCATCTTATTGGTTGTTTATTCATGACTGAATACGTTCCCAGACCTATTTCTCGGTATTTGACCATCTCCAACGCTCCTTTGCTCACTGCTCTTCCTCAGAAACAAAATAAAACTTTCACTTTATGTGAAAAAGGCACAACTAAAGCCACCAGAATGATGCAATGAAACTGAGAAGAACATATTTATCTGCTCAATATTTAAATGATAGCAATGCTCCCCATCATTATTGCAAGGATCCTGTAAAACCTAACCTCCAGCAGAGCCTCAGGATGTGCAGCATCAAACCTGTCCACCCAAAGTCCCCCACGTATACTGAGCCACCAAAGGATTTACATACATTTGGCAAATGAGTGGCAAATAGTTTGGTATCTTAGAAATTCAACAGTGGGACTGAGATTTTTCTGGGTACAGGATCATCACAGTCTATCCTTTTGTTGTTTTTTCAGCTGTGGTTGTGTTGAAACTTGTAGGCTACGAAGAGTTGTCAGTGGGGCTATGGAGCCTTTTGCAGGCAGATGTTAATGAGGCATCTTCTGAGGTAGTATATATAAATTAATTTGGGCTCACCACGGCTGTATCTACTCACAGCTTTGTGACTACTGGATCACCCAATAAGCAGAGTGGGTCGCTATTCATTGCAAAATACTGTGTGGATACGCTGTAAATAGTTCATGGTGGCAGCAGTCATAGGTTTTTCCTTTGATTATGTTTACCTGAAGAAAAATATTAAGTGAAAGGAGCAAAATTTGATAAAAAAGTGAAACAATAGTGTGTGCAAAAGGAAGACATTTCAGCTGGGCTCTAGCAGCTGTGTTCAACCCCCCATCGTACTACAGCACAGTGCAATAACTCCAGAGTAGCACAGGTACCTGATGGCTTCCATTAAACACCAAACTTTGCTCATCCATCACCCTTGCAGGGTTACCAGGGAGTCCCGCTGATTGCTCGGACATTTCGGTCGGACACGGGCTTCTTGCACTCAGTGGCTGCTTTGCTGTGTAATCCTTGGGGAGTGGCTCAGGCGTAGCCCCAGCAAGGGGGTCTTGGCTGGGCGAGGAGATGCCAGGCTCTGCAATTAGGCACCGTGTTAAACGGGAAACCATCCGAAGCAGCCGGCAGGACACGCCAAGGACTTTGCAGGGCTGAGCTACCTACTGCCAATCCGCAGGCTGACTCCACCTCGAAAGGGATTTCACTGGCAAAAGCCTAAGCGCTTTTGAGGTTCCTATTTTTGAAGTGAACGGCTAGATTAGTCTATGCCGAAAAATAGAAAGGCAGGTCATCTGCCTTTTTCAGAGCACTACTTATGGCCCTGTGTAAAAATAATCACATTCCAACCCCTGCCTAAAAAAGCCCCACCCAAGTAGCCCTCTGAACATAGTTCCCAAGCATAAATGCATTTTAGATTCTTAGGGCTTTTATCTATTTCCTCTTCCAAATACGGGAAACAACAGTTGCAATGACAACATCATTGTGCTGGAACGGTAGCAAAAGAATAAATAAATAACAATAGTTACCTCTTTATTGTTCTGCTACTGCTTTTCTGCTGACGTTTGGGTAGATATTTATACAGTTCGGTATCTAGCAATAGGAGTGTGTAAGAAACAAAACCGCACGAAAGACTGAAGGGTTACAGGGCAGCACAAAGGAGTCTCTTTTTAAAGTGACTAACCCAGTTGATTTCAATACAAGTTTGGAAAATAATCAAAAGTTCTCAGTTGTGAAGAACCGGCAATACGGTCTGCAGGAAGCACAGATCTTCCTTGCCCAGTGGGTTACCGCATGTTTGGAGAAATCAGAACTTTTCTGAGCTGGTGCAACCTCTCTCTTTGAAATCTTTTGCTTGCTGTTTCTTTTTTAAAGGTGTTAAAGAAATATGACTGTAATTAACAACCGACAAAAATATCTGGGCTTGAACTGAAGTGGGAAATCACAGAGGTTACTTATTTCCTCATGCTTTTACCATTTGTTCTCTTTTCTCGAGGAAGTTGAAAGACCTTAGGTTCAAACTTAATAAGGCCCCATGCCGTTTCTAAGAGTATTTACAACCTGCAAAAAATAAGCCAGCACATTTCTTATATTTAAATTTGTTTTCAGTCATCTGAGCTATTACACAGTATGCCATCCCTAAACCTTTTGTAACAAGCAGTAAATGTTTCTCAGACAAGGGAAAGAATGATGTGTTCAACTACTCTAGCTGTTTGAGCCCGGGAAAGCGACAAAACATTGGTGTGCGTGCAATCCCCACATCTCAGTTTGTTTCAACATCATGAAAATGGAGCTGCCTCCAGCTTGTGGCTTGTGCTTCAGACGTGTGCGCTGGGAGGTAGCCCGTGGGGCACCCCACGGGTGGGCGGCAGCAGCTTCCTTTGACAGCTGAAGCTTCACGGTGCTGTGGAACAGACAGCAAAGTGCGGTTTGTTAACCAGAATTACTTAACATTTTCTAGGGTCTGCCCTAAGCCCCTTTGGTTCAGTGGGAAGCTTTCCATTTCCAGCAGTGGGAAATGAGATTAATTCCTCCGAGCACTAGTTGTATAACACCTGCTCTAGAAACCATCAGGAGCTCAGTTTTAGCACGATTAAATTCTGGTCCGTGTCTAGTAGATTGGTGTGTCGTGGAACAAACCAAACCAGCTCGGATCCTGGAAACTGTACACAGCAGCACGGGGCTCTGCAGAGCCACAGATACAAAGAAAATTCATCAGCGCAGGGCTTCGTGTGTGTGATAGTCAAGCAAGCCAAAATGAGCTCTTGTAACATGTCCTCACATATCCTAAATAAACAGTGTTACAGAAGCCTTCCCAATGAATCTGTCTTTTGGATCCCTTCTAATTCGGGAGAGACTTTATCTTTTTAAGCAATCACACACGGAAGGAACGCGTGAAGGTCTCAGTAACACTCATTAGTGTTCTTTGGATGGGATATTGGGGAAAACTAGTTTTGTTTTGTTTAAATTCCTTTTGCAAACAAACCTTAGCACCTACAAACATTAAATACACCCATGTCCATCAGAGAGCCGCTGGAACGCAGATGAGACATTTCGTCCAGTGCTCTACTGAGTCACTGTAAAAATAACCCCACCAAGAACAGCTGACCAGCACTCACTTTCATGTCAATCTTTTCTTCTTTTTTTTTCTTTTTCAAAAAAATAACTAAAAAATACATTTTAATGGAAATGCGCAGATTGAGAAGGGTTCTTAGATGGAAGATCCAAGTCATTATTAAAAAACCAAAAGGGTTACGTGGACACGTATTTGCCATGGAAAACTTGGAAACGACATAAACATGAATCATGTTTAAACTGAGTGGGCACAGAGTGGTGCAAAGGGTCCTGTTTGCCAGCCTGAACTGAATGAGAGTCGCTCGCCATCCACCCAGGACGATCAACAGGGAACGTGCCACGGGGCTCGCCATGGCCAAGGTCGCATTACCATAGACACGGCATCTGGTTAATGCACAATAGGGTGTTATGAAGCAAACTATGCTTGTCCTCAGCTCTAGTGCTGCCAAGTGATTATTTTTTCTCATAATATCATGTTTTCTAATCAACCAAGTGAACCTCCAGCCACTGGGCATTTATGCAGCTGCAACTGGACTGTGTGTAAGTTAATTCCTTTGAGAAGCATAAAGAAAACAATCCCAAAATAGCTTCTAACAGGCATTTTTAATGTCTGCCTGCATTTACCGCTTCTTTTTCTGGGTTTCTCTCTACTCTTCCCAGTGTATTGGCCAAGATGCATTCCAAACAAGTTTGCTTCTTAACTTTCATGGGTTGTCCTGATGAACAGAGCTGAGAACTGCTTGCAAGAATTTCTTCAGTAACTGTTTGCATTTTCTTTAGACAAGCCTATTTACTTTCTTATTTTTGTTATTCTATTAAAAAAAGGCAAAAAACCCTCTTCACATTCTTGTTATGTCTTCCTTCAGTCAACCACCTTTATTCTTTTCTTCCTTGTATATTCATTTAACTGTCTTAGTATCTAAGAGAGAGCCGTTCAGCTTGAGACTGCTATCCTGAAAGCCACCTGGCAAGATTTTCAGATCAAAGAGCTGTGGATTCAGATAAGTATCCAAAATATCGTATCTTCTATCACTCATATGACTACTTGTGGATACAGATTCTCCAGCCATGGTGTGATTCTGGACTGGAAACTGATTTTTAAAGTGGCTCAATATGCTTTGATATTTATCATCTCAGTTATTTCCAGCAATATACAATATTGGCCAGAACAACATGTGCATAGGGATCTGTGGAGCCGCAGGTATTGGACACTCAGAAGAAACAGTCCCTGCATGGCTTCAGAGGACAACTACCAGATTGTTTATTCTTTCAGATGTCCAACTCTACAAGCTTGCTTGCAGGTTTTCTGTCATTTGCTCAGTTTGTAAATATTACACGGGGTTATAGAGAGGCAAAAAGTTGTCCCAATATCCAAGCATAGGTCAAAGATAAGAGATTCGAGGTCCCAACAATTAGATTTTAGTTGCTGTCCTTGCTCTGTGGTTCTGGATGACCTGTCACTGTGTCTAAACGCCAGAATTTTTGAAGCAGAAGGTTAAATAGCCTGTATATTGTTAATGCTAATTTGTCCATAATTTGTTTAATTTACTCACTGAAACCATAAATAATTTTTGGATGTAGCTTACATTTGCCATTTTCCTAATTTAAAGTCTAATCCTCCACATCTGGAGGACATGTTCTTTGGTTTAGATTTCAAGGAATGAACAAACTCTTTCTTTTGATGGATGAAAATTAAGGCAAAAGTTAAAAAAAAGAAAATTATGAGACAATAATTAAAAAAAAAAAACCATATTAAATGGTTCATATAGACATTCTGTAAGTGTTGCTTACATTCAGAAAATCAGATGAACCATTCTTTTTGTGCTGGGTTGTCTCTCATTGAATGCCATGGGAGGTGCAGTAGTTGATTCAAAGGCCGCTTGGACCATACCAAGAGCAAAGAACAAGTGATTCTCCGTGCAGTGAAACCAATACTTTTCCTACAGATTTGTGATCTGAGTTTGCGTTCCCAGTTGTTTTCTATGATGTTCATCAGGGTTACACTCACTGTGTAGCTTTTCCCTCAGTTGGGACATAATGTCTCCTCCACTGTTGGCCTGTTTTTATGAAACATAAAAATATAGATGTTTTTCTATTCCGAGTTGGCTAAAATTGACCAAAGAGCGAAGCTGTTAAAAAAAAAAAGAAAGAACTAACAACTAGTTTGCTGCTGATTAAGAAAACAGGCTAAAAAATTAAAACAAGTGAATAAAGAAGCAGCGTTAAGACTTTTCAGAAGCAGTTCGTACAGTCAAACCTGGATGGAAATTAATCATAATTTCTTCCTCACAGAAGTAAGGCCATGCTGGGTCATGCCATTTAGCTCTGTCTCCTGTCTCTACGTGTGGCAAGTGAGAGATGCTTGCAGGAAAGGTCTGACTTTGGGCAAGGCATCTGGGGACATTTCCCAGAGGACTCCCACACACCCCCTTGAGCTAGAGGGTCTATGCATATCTTTATCTTTAATAGTGTCTGATGGACTGTTCTTCACTGAGTTTTCCAAGTTGTTTTTTGAAACTATAAAACTCGTGGCTTCTAGTGACTAGTGACTCCACAGTTTAACCACTCACCATTTAAAAAAATTATTTTACTTTCTTGGTACCTTATACCTCTTGTATACGACGAGAATGCAAGTGGAAACAGCGTGAAAATGAGGATATTCTTATTCTCTAATTACACTGTACCTGTCAGAAAAACTCCTGAAGGCAGGGAGCTGAACTAACAAAGACCCATACGTCCTGTATGTTCACTCTCATGATAAGTCTCACAAACAGTTTGGGGGTGAAATTGTCATAATACCTGCTTGAGCTTTTATGCAACTGAAAAGGACGAGTGACTGAAAGTCTCACGAACGAACAATGAATATAGTGTTAGAGAATGTCCTTTGGCCTTCCATTTGGGTTTGGTTTTTTCTTTATCTTTTTCAGAAATCTAGATTTTAACTACATGTAGGAGGGACAGTCTCTATTTTTCAGCTTCTCCGAGTTTGGATCTGAACCATGGCATGGTGGTCTTCCCACCACTGAAGGACATTCAGTTAAATAACGCTTTTTAAAGACATTTTAGAGAGAAAGAATAACCTCCACCATTAAACTAGGAGCTGGAAAAACCCTCAGGTTATGAGGATGAGACATCTTATTGAAGAAAGTAGTAAAAGTTCAGAATTCCTTCTCTACATGTGAGTAATTTACTTTGAAGTCCCTTTAAGCATACCCCAATAAGCATTAAAACTGGAAACGTCTGAATTTCAGCATTTATAGGTAAAGTCAGTACTCATTTAGAACACATAAACATGGTAAAATAAACATGAATCAGTTTTGGACGTGTACTTTACCGCATCAGCTACTTCAAACTCTCCTGATGGTTAAAGCCAGAATATCTAACTCTGCATTTGTTCCAGCAGTTCCTAATGGATGATAACTTGCAAAGCCTTCGTTGGTCACTGGGGTGTGAAACACACCTAAATTCTCTATGAAAGTGCTCTTGATGCCCATCAAAAAGTATTTGTGTGAGACTAAGCATGGGGCAGTCATTGACGTAGTATATTTCAGATGCTATGACATTTTTTTGGTGGAGAAAAGCTACTTTAGCTAATTTTTAAAAATATTGCTTCCTACTGTCTCTCTAGAGATGGATATGAATTCCTCTTCCATATTATCATTCGGAGCATTGCCAGTAGTTGCCAAGAAAATTTCTGCATCCCTTTCTGGAAGGGCCTGGAGCCCAGAAGTTGCTGAGTCCATGCCCTCTCTGTATGGGAAAATATAATTTCTGACAAATCATACATGCATTTTTACTGGCTGAGGTCTTTATGGAGACTTTTCCCAGTTATGCCCCAAATTATCTGGTCCATTAAAAAAAATTCACATTAGACATTCCTTACTTATCTCCATGAGATTATATGATGCATGGTACAATTTTCCTGAAGGTGCTCACATTTCTGATTGGTTTATTAATTTGTGTTTATTGTAGGTACTTTGGTATAATGTTTTATCTTAATTAGTATTTTTATGCCCACTATATTAAGTACCTATGTGGCCAGTTTTTTATGCTGCATGTCTTTCTAGTGCAACTAAGGTTTAGTGTTTTACTTCAAGAAGGAATATTTATAATCAAATTAAAAGTAATTACATACACATTTTGCTTCAAAAACAAACTATATTGCATTAGCATGAGATGATACTTCAAGTTCAAATCCATAAGTTCTTAGTCTGGTAAGCCTCCTGTTGACCTCTGTATGAAATCAACTAGCCTTAAATTCTTAGGATAAAATCTGAACTTCATTTTTCTTTGCAGAAATAAAGCAGCTTCTCGGGCATGCATTGCAGATAGAATTTCATTCACCTCTTTTTAACAAGAGATGTTTTGTTAGTATAGGACTGGTAAATATGCAAAAAGAATACCTATTTCCAGAGTAATTCTTTTGCTTTTTAGGTGTGGGACAAGATTCTGTTACCCATTATCATAATCAAGAAGTATTTAATTTCTTGAGTGAGCCCCTTAAAATCAGGTCTGATAGGAGTAGCAAAGCACTAAAGCACTGCTTTTTTGTTGACACAAGAGAATCAGGCTTTGTGCTTGTTGGTTCTCTGTGGTGGACACCCATATAATTAAATGGCTGCTGGCTAATATTATTTTTTGCAAATTTATTAATGGAATACTTTTCAGCCTCAACATATATTAGACTTTTTTTTTCTGTAATATATGTATTTCTATTCTGGATAGAGTTAAGATTTGTTTTAATCTTAAAAAGCTTAGAAAATCATGGTGTTTTGCATTATATGTTGTTTATCTTGTACTCTGCAAATGAAGTTGCCAGTTGACCCTGCCTGCTTGGAGTGATGTCTTAATCTTGGATAATTCCAACCAGTTAAATGGAGTTACCTTCGATCAGCCAAAAGAGAACAAGTATTTCAATGCTTTGCCCTTAGTTTTAAACTTCTAGTTTTGACATTGGCTGCTTGAGCTGGGCACACTGCATTTGCATTCAGCAAAGGTTGATGCAGAAGCACTTTAGTTTGTAAGCTAGCAGTTTGGCTCACAATGAGGAGTGAGTTGTAAATTACCCACCACTGAGCTGCTGAGTCACTTGAATACTTCAGACTGCTCTAAATGCAAGATCCAGTGGGGTTACTGAATTATCCTAGGCTGTTTTTCAGAAGATCCTTGTGTCACGATCTCATTCTAAATATGATTTTTTTTCTTGATAAGTATTTAATTTGAGATTTCAGTAGTGAAGAGAATTGAGCAGAGACATTTTAAGTGCTTCTTTGTCTATCATTAGAGACACCAAGTGACACAGGAAAAGCTAATGAACATAGAAAGAGCCCCCAAAGCACTTTTAGATCGTTTCTTGAGAGTCAGCAGGCCAATATTGACTTTGATTAAGCACTCACTTTGGTCCCATTAGTTTGGCAAACTGTGAAACAAAAGTGAGCGTCCTCTCCAAGTTGGTTTTGCATAAACTCTTTTACAAGTTCAGTTCTGAACTTCTTTAGAACATCTCTAGTTTGGGGGTTTTTATTTTATTTTTTTTTACCCTCAAGAAAGATGTCCTTTTAAGCCTTTTAAAGAATTCATAATCTGAAACTAACAGAAACTTTTACGGTATCAAGAAATGACACTTAATCTTGTTTTGTGTCTCAAAAGTGCAGAGGAAAGTGACGATGCCTGTTTTCTTCTCATGAGTTTGTGTTTCTGTGGTTTAACTGCCAGATTTTAAATCAAAAGGCTAAGTTTCAACATGATTTTCTGGGCTTGCTGAATATTATAGTTATATACACCTCTCAAATTGTCTGCCAGTTGTCAGGAAAAGGCTCTTTCCCTTGTGCCCCTTTGGTGTGGGCTTGAGTCCTGGCCATTGGTGTGTAGCCGTCATGAGAGGCCATGGGAAACTTGACAGAGCCTATGCAGATTTTTTATTGTAAGACCCACAAACGCATATTTAACTTTTTTTTTTCCTCCCAACAATGACTTAAGAAAGACAGCAGGCTCTTGTCCCTTTAGACTGTTATTCAGCTGTGTGTAGGGTTGGAGTGATATCATGACAAGCCTGCAGCTTCTGGTGGTTGGTTGGTGCCGATAAAAGAGGAGCTTGCTGTAGCTCATGGGATCGTCATTGAAGAGCACTGAAGAAATACAGTGAATGCAGAGCCTGTTCATAGTCTAAAAGCAGATGCTTCAAGTTGGGGGGAGGTCATTACAGAGATGAGGGATCTTGAAAATGTTTCCTTTGCCCATGAGGGAACTCTTTCCCAGACTCTGCTTTGACTAGACACTCTTCGTTAATTTGCTATTTATGTACTCTGTAAATCTCTCTGGGCCATATAGTGGTCTAGAAGGTACCCAGATAGTTTTCTGCAGTAACTTCCTGTCCTTTATAGTTCCTTCTAGGTTGAGAAAATCATCATAATTACCTGTTGTTATTTTTATTTCTAGCACATGAGAAAAAAACATGTAAAACATAAATGAACAAAAAGGGTAAAAAAGGATTAATTCACTATTTCTTAACATCCTTCACGCCAATTAGCAATAGGTCCCGAGAATAGACGTCTGACAGATTGGCTATAATTGGCAGCATTTTAAGTAGCAGTTTGCTACCACTCTTCTGCTTCACCTGGAAAGTCTCTGAAGAGGTTACATCGCCGAACTGACGTTGCAGCAGTCCAAGATCACGTCCATCATAGTTTCTGCTTAAATTAATTCCATTCAGGAAATACCGTACATATTATTTCACATATGCTTGGCACTATATGCCACCAGAAATATGTATTAACGCGTTGCTAAATATTTTATAATCAAACAATGTATTATCATAAATAAAAGTGGAAAGTAGGTTATTTCTTATCCCAGTATTATAATCAGAAACGCTCAGATCATTGTAAGGGTGGATTAATTAGCTCAGCCGAGGCGCTGAGTCCAAGGTATTGGTAGACATTTTTTATCTCAGTATCTTGTTTTCAAGCCTTAAAGGTAATCCACATTAAAGTTTATATCTCCGTGTCTCTGCTAATGTAGAGCACATATAGACACAAACACACTCGTGCACACACACGTACAGTCACATGCACGCACGCACGCGTGAGTACAGCGGCACACACACAGGGTAGGCACACAGAGCCTATAGATTTCTACATGAATTGACATTGATTTCTGGGGTAAACAAATGGTTTTCAGTCTTTACTTGCCCAAAGCTAGATCATAATGTTCTGCATTTCAAAGTGTCCAAGTACCTTTAAAGTGATGGCTGCAGAGTCCCTCAAGGCATAAAGCAGATAAAACCTTCTTTTAAAAGTATTTTGCTCACCTTTGTAAAAAAAGGAACTTGGGGTTTATTGAGTGCAGGAAAGCCTCATTCCCATAGTAACCAATGCACGGCTGATATTGATCAGTGAAGTCAAAGGCAAAAACTACTGACAGGAATAAAGAGCGACTATTTCTTATCCTCATATGTATTCTTCCTGGAGTTCCTGTAGGTAACTGATACCACAGGCGTGGAGCTCTCTCTGGGAGCGGCCGTGCTTTTGGTTGTGTCATTAACACACAACAGGGCTCCTTATCCCAAAGAAATGCTCCGAGTGCGCCTGATTTTTTACTAGATCTTGCAGTCTTTTCTCTGGCAAAACTCCCCGTGATTTCAGAAGGACTTTCCTTAAGCAAGGCATATGCAGAATTGGTCCCTTTGTCTTGAAGGAGCGTGGCCAGCCTTTGAAATCTCTTCACCGTTATATTTTCCACCTCGATAATGAGACCTTATAGGTTTTTAAAGTTCCCCTTCTTTGTTCACCATACTTGTGGCATGTGTGAGATCTGATAAATTAACATTTGCAATCATGCCTGATCTCTCTTTAATGATTTCATTAGGTGTTAAACACGAGGCTTAGCATCCTTTTTATGTTAAGGCATTCCTTTTTGAACTGCAGAGCTTCACAGAGAAGATCTTTGAAACCAAGCACTCATGAATTATTAACATTCAGTACAATGCATATACATACCTTAAATCCTCATCATGATTAGATCATTGCCAGAATTGACAAGTCTATAAAAATGAAGAAAGGGGACCTGCGAGAGCTGTGCAAGGAAAGATATTTTGTAGAACACGATATCACGTAATAAAGAATAAATTCTCTCAAGTCTGATAGTTTTACAAGGTTTTACATACTCCTAGGCAGGTAATAATCTTCCTTAGTTTTTCTGGACTTGCAAGGAGCTTTAACATTTTTTCCTGACAAAACTGTTAGATAACAACTGAGCCAAAATTAAATAACCCCAAAAGTCTTCCTCTCTAATCCCTTCTGTGCATGCTTAATGTTTCATTCTCCCACTTCAATTATGCCATCTGCATTATGTCTTTCGCTCCCCACTCGAAAAGTTGTTAAAACGAAAAGCCTCTTTCAGAGTGTCGCAGCTCCATTATGCAGGCCTATACCTGTGCTGGCAGCATGCTCTTCTTCTCACCTCATATTGCCTTTTGCCTGGGAAAGAGATCCCCGCGGTGCATATCAAACTGGAAACTGAAATGAAATTAAGCTGGTATGCAGGAGATGGAGTAGGTTACGATAAACGAGCAGAGAAGATTCTGGGAAGACTTTTTAACTTAGTTCTTTGGGCCAAAAAACATCAGGCTTGAAGGGCTAGCACTAGTCACGTAGACTGAAATCCTAGCCCTGCTAAAATCAATCGCAGGATTTGACTCTAAATCCTTAGTAACTAAGGTAGCCTGGTTTCTACAGGTGCTGGGAACACACAGCTGTCACCGACTCCAAACACGCATTCAGATGTCAAATTACAGGCACCAATTTTAAACCGTTGGGTTTAGACCGCTTCATTTCCTGTTGTAATCCATCTCTGTACAAGGTGTCATCATGGCTTTTTCGAAGATCTCGGCTGAGAAGCAGATACGCTAGACATTTTTGAGAGAACATATTGGATTTCCACTGGAATCAATTCTTCAAACTGATAATGAGTACCACTCACCAAGCTTTTGTAAATTCTGGAAAAATTCTTGACTTTCGGAGGACCCACTCAGAAAGACTCGCTCGGATGAATTTATGATTCTTTGAAGAAGGACACGGTATATTAATTCAGAAATAATTTAAGAACAAGTTTTGGAAAGATGTTTTAAATTTGCACCTTTTAAAACCACCAATGTAGGCAGTAGTTTGGTCCCCTGTTTCATATATTTTCATTAAAACCTGTTTTCAGTTTGTTTCTAGCTTACAACTGTAACACATAATATGTCAGCCTGGCACCCCATATGATTTGAAAATTTTAGGAAAAAACCCCATGCATTATATATAAACATACATATACTTCAGGTTAAATCGTGCACCAAAATGCAGAACCATTTTTCTCTGACTGACTTACAGAGCTGTACTTGGAGACGATTTTATGTTTTATTTAAAATGGCTGCAATATTCAACACAGAAAACCGACTGTTGTTTACAGCATTTGCAGTCACCATCTTTCCAACAAAATATATCATCAGGAGTTTAGTTTTTCAGGATTTCTGGATGTTTTTGAAACCTTGGCTGGACCTTTCCCTTCCATGACGTTATCATGATAGACCCATTACCCGCTGAGCAGTGATTTGTGCATAACAGGACCATCTTGAGCATTTGCACGACAGTTGGAAAGGTACTGAAGAAGGATGTGCTGACACAAAAGACCATCCTGGGGACCTTCAGTGCCTTTATCTTTAAATGATCCACAGTCATTAGGAAGGTCTCCTGGCACTACTAGGATGAGTTTCTTAGAGGAAAAGAAGTCTCCTGTGTAATCCAATGCTATCATTTAAAGCTTACTTTCACTTCTGGAGCCCTGAGAAATTTTAAGTTAGCATGGTTTCATTTGAAGCATCCTGCAGTAGTAGCTGTCAGCTCCCCCCTGTTTTGAGAATGGTTTGAAAAATCGTCAAAATGGTTCTTGCAATTCTAAAAAGTGTTAACTGAATGATAGGAAGTTAATATTTTACCATAGACATCTCAGAAGTAAAATTACAGTAAAATCTAAATATTATTTTCCTGATATGAACATTTTCCATCATATTCTGTCAAAACCCGTTTTGACACGGAAACAAAAAGAAAGTGTGAAGCTGAATGTCCCAAGGAAGGTCCAGAAAAACACCAAGAGCACAGTTGTTAGAGCATTGGCACTTAGTATAAAATAGCAATCTAGTGGCCTATAATTTCCCAGCAGACACGAAAGGCCTTCCAGTACTCCCAGAGACGCAGCCAATGAAGCGCAAATACCACAGACACATCCATCAGAGCCGTGGCTGGCAGAGACCCTTATTGCAGCCAAAGGTGGATTTGCAGAGCCGTGCTGGGAATTCTGCAGGGGGGAAAAAGAAGGGCGATAGGGGACTCTGGGGACTACTGCAGTCCAGCTCCCAAACTGTTCCACTTTGATGGCATAGCATTGGGAGTCACAGGCTGAGGCATCTGATGAGAGACAGCATGGGAATCAGACTACGTATATTCAGGCTACCAACATTAAGCGGGAGGGAAGTGTCCTTACCCACCAGCAAAAAATCAAGGCTGCAGGGAGAAAGAATGGCTGGACCATTTGTGGTTCACAATTTTTGCTGATGGTTAGACCACGTATGGCCTCCTTTTTCTTTGCCTTCTTCAGAGGTCTTTAGTGTAATACAGCAACTTATCAGCTAGTGGGTTCAACTGGGATTTTTAGGAAACCTCATAGGAAATAGATTATACAAGATCACAGCAAAGAAAGGCAAATTATTTTCTCTTCTCTCATACGCTCTGCTTGAAAGCTAATTTTCAAGTCCATCCTTTCATGTGCTTTACGGGAGATTAAAATGAAATTAGTTCAGGAAGGATACTGCTCAAGATCATTTTAAGATTTTCCAAAGCTCACCAGCTTGTTGACCTGTAAACCACCTTTAGCTGGACAGATGGTAAGTAACAAATTGATCTCAACCAATAAAAATCTGTCAGAACAATCTGCTGTTGGCAGGTGTCAGATAATTATCTCAATGAATAGATAAGCAAAGTAATAAGCAAATTAGAAGCTTCCATTGTAAATAACAGGAGGAATTTTATTTATTTATTGCAGCCAGACCCTTGATCATTTGCTGAAAAAAAAAAATGCCCACCCAATATTGTAGGAAACTCACTGAAAAGTTGTACGGGTTATAGGTGGTGTTACCATCACTAAGTTTTTTGGGTTTCAGCACTGTGATTGCTCTATACCGTTTCAAGTTGCTGAAAAAATCTCAGCTGAGATGTGGCAGAGGTCCATGTCTGAGCAGTTGTATGATATATCGTTGTAGTTGCAGTTATTTTTTGTATGAACATGCTGTCAGAAGCCTGTTTGCAAACCTGGACCTTGCTGCCCTGGGCACAGGAATAAAAAGATGGTCCCTGTCCCAAAACTCTCACCCTGGAATACAAGACAGAAAAATATAAATTGGGTGTCAGTGGGCCAAAGGGAAAAGTGCTGTGCTTAGAAAGGCAGTCTTGGAGAACATTGCAGCAGGATTGTGGATAGGCACAATCAAGACACTATCCCACCACGAAGGTCAGAGCATAGGATCCACTATTACGAAAGGTTATGAACAAACAGGATCTTGAGAAGGTTTGGTAGGAGTTGGTGATTCCAGTTTGGTCGGCACTGATTTTCCACCCGAGATGCATGAATTGCTGTGGGCTAAGCCTACCTGCTGCAGCTAGCTGGGAGCAGCGTGGTGTGGGTGCTGCAGTTTGAGACACCACAGAGAAGAAATTTGGGAATGTTTGCATCGGCATTTGGGAATGTTTAGCATCTTTGTAAGAAGTTGGGTTGTTTTATTATAGGCAAAAAAAAAAAAAAAATGATCTTAGAGTCAAACTCCTGGATGGTCTCTCTGAGACCTGGAGGTCAATGCAGGAGGAATATGACTCCTCTGCGGCTCCTGTCTTGCGGAGTGTGTGCAGGTCTAGCATGTGCTGGAGGCAAACGATGACCTGGGATGCCTCCTTCCCGCATCCGGAGCCGCGTGTGCACCTCGCGCAGCCTGTGCGCACCTGAACGCTATGTTGTAAGAGCTCTTAATTGATCTGTGATATCCAAATGTGAATTTCTGCTGCCCTATAGATACCAAGAGGAGACTAGAATTTTAAATATTTTTCTTAATTATACTCATTAATGGGGTTAACTTCTTGTACATGCTCCTGTCAGAGAAATTTGATGGTAGCATAACTTGTATTACTGAGTTCTGCTAAGAGAAAAGGCCGGGTTCGTTCCTCTTCTCTTTGTTTTTCTCTGGAGTTATACCATGCATAAACACGGAGCATTAAATCTTTGCGTTTAAAGCAGTGACCCCCAAGGACTGCTGGGTTTCAGGGTAGCAGAGGCCTTTCAGCAAAGGGAGATGAAGTGGTCTGCCCCGCGATAACACGCTGCACGTTGTGAGCAGCAGCCAGCAGGGAATGGCTTCCAGAGGCATCGGCAGTCGCTGTTACCATAATTTATCCTGGCAGGTAACTTTTTAAAACAATATAGGACACCAGACTTTCATGTAGAACTTACTGCTGAACAAGAGATGAAAGTCTCAGAAATCAAAGCCGCAAAGAGTATTTCAGATCAAACTCTGACTTAAATGCTGCTGTGAGTTTACCTTTCAGTTATGTGTTTTATCTGACTTTGCAAGCGTGTACTCACCCAGTACCGCACTGTGCCTGTGGCTCAGGTTTTGTCTACTCCCTGAGGGTTTGGTTTGCTTTCTCAGGCTTGGGTCAGGACCAGAAATGCACCTTTTTGTGAGCAACCAGGGGCTAAGTCAGGATTAGCCCCTTCTGCAGGCTGCCCAGCCTCAGCAAGGACAGGGTAAGTGATGGACAGCATGGATGTTGTGCTGTCCATACCCAAAGGGCATTTTAACAAGAAGCATGTAGGGGCAGATTATGGCTCTTCCCAGCACTTTGCAAAAGCGTAGGGAAAGAGGAGGCTTCCCTGTCAGCCTTTGTACCCCCAGAGACAGGATTTGCTGTTGCCTGTTAACATGAGCCCAGGAAGACATGGCCAAGTATATGATACCTATACACAAGGGAAAGTAAGTTTGCTGCATGCAATGCAGAGATTTGCTACCCATCCCGGTCTCCCCCTGCTCACCATGGAGAATCTCCTTCCACACTGTTCAGACTTCAGCCGGAGGTTTTAACTGCATGAGAATTATCCTACATAAATGAGAATTAATTACTGTATCAGCTCAGGCATTTAGTTCTTATTACTCATGATCCTGCAAGGCGAGATCGTGAGGACTGGCACTTCAGCCTGAACCCAAGTGGCCAGGGTTCAGGTGGCCATGGGAAATTTAGATTTGAATGTTCTGGTTTCTCAAGGGTTAACCTCTCAAAATGAATGCTAAATTCAACACACTTTGGTTTTTTCCTCTAATAAATACAAGCCTATATCCACTTAGACACCTAATTTCCCCTGGTTTCAAGGGGGGTTAGAAGTCTATCCTACCTCAATATTTTTGACTATCCTACTAGTGGCTGGGCCTTTCAAGGGGGTCGGGTGTCTTGATGTCTTCTTTATAGTAAGATCCCAGGGCCAGACTTTACAAAAGTATCAGTAATGAGAGCCATCATGTCTTGACATTTTTCATGCCGGCAAGCTATTTTTCAAGGGACGGTTTTCTGGATAAATGGTGGAAAGAACATTTTGTGACTCCTGCTTAAAAAAAAAAAAAAAAAAAAAAAAAAAAAAGGGAGATCGGAACGGTTGCTTAAAAATAATAAATGGAAAGCCACAACTGGGGATAGGCACATTTTTGTTTCGCTATTGAGCCTGTTTCTTCTTTCTCAAAAGACAAGAAGAAGAGTAATTCAGAAATAAGCACTTTATACAGCCTGATTTTAAGATGTGTATCTGGCCCGTGCCATGTAATAGAAATGCTTTATGTGGAAGAGCTGGACCATTCTATCCCCATAATTTTTAGTCTCAAAGAACAAGCATTTTCACAGCTCCCAGCTGACAACCTTTTGTAAACAAAAATCAGATTGTAACCTATTTTATTGACTATCCCTTTAGTGTTTGGAATAATCTGTCTGTGAACCCCATTTTTTTTTCTGAACTGAGCTCTTAGATAAGGTCATTTCAGTAAAAATGATAACAAAAATTGACACACAAAATCAAAATATTCCGATACATGTTTCTATTTAGTCAGGGCAATGCCATCTCACAGGCAATTCCAAAATAACGTTTAAACAAAAAGTTCAAAGCTCCTTTCAACTTGCTGCAGATTTTACTACATATTCTTAATAAACCCTCTTCTGCTACTGTTGAAATGTGAGCTTTCAAGCAATGGAAACCTAGCAAAAGCCTTTATGTTTTTTACTTCCTTCTTTCCTTACTAGCACTGCTATTATCACATGGTGTGGTCCACATGATAAGCCATTCATTAAAGCATCACCTACTGTTTTTTTCCTCCTCAGTACCAGCTAGAACATGATCTGTCTCTGCAGGAAGACATTGGACCTCTGACCTCTTTTGTAGCTATTCCAAGCAAATATAATAAACAGGGTTCACTGAGTTTGTGTAAATCTCTGATTATGTTTACTCTGAAATCCAAGTGTTCATCTCAGGCAGAAAAATTAAGGCTGATTTTCAAATATTATGTACAAACTCTAGCTACTAAGCATTCCATAATGAGCACTTTGGCAATTTAAAGCAAATTAGGGTTCCCACTAGGCAGAGAAGATATACAGTACAGTCAAGTAAAGATTGTATGTTGTTTGATGAAAAATAGGCATGCAGAAAAAACATGATACAGACTTCTGGCTCCAGATGAATTAAGAGATTGTGTGTTAGCGTACTTCATTACTGAAACTTTGCATCGTTCCTCACTTCTGAAAGCTTAGTTTCAGTTTGCTAATGATTTCTGCTGTAGTTTGAGTAAACATCACCCCGGAGAACCACCTGTTGTGGCAATACATGACCTTCTGCTATGATAATGGCTGGAATATTTAGGATATTGAAATGCAGAAAGGCAATGGAGATATTGGTGAATCGTCCTTACGTGATGAAATTCAACTCTGTTTTGGTGATCTGGCAACCCGCATTTGAAGAGACCTGGTGGAAAACATTGAAAATGCCCAATTTCACTCAGTGGGAACTGCTGTATGATGGATCTCTGCTGAGACTAGAACATCTCTTAGTACAAAGCAGCATCTTACATCCTTCCAGGTGACAATAATTCATAGAGACGTCATCTGGGGGAACGAGGGAAGATATCCGTGCCATTAATCTCGGCAGCAACCAGGTGTTCAACTCAGCCCAGTCAAACACGTGGGGTCTGAATTCATCTTTTCAAGAGGAAAAGAGACTTGTATTTGTGCCTGGGAATCCAGAGATGGGATGAAAATGGGTAGTGTTGCTGACAGGGTTGGCGTCTGACCTGTTTTGTGCAATCAAAACCTACAGAGGTGGAGAATTTCTCAATTCCGTTTTACCGTTTCTGGACTTACTAGTTTAAACTTACCTCATTTTGGATTTAATTCTTTGCAGTTTGGGTAGTAGGCTTATATCTACTGACTATGAGGGAATTATGCTGCCTTACAGAAAGAAAAGGTCTGGTCTACCAGCTCTGTTCTCTGTGTAAGGTGGAAGAAACAACAAAAGAAAATAAAAAGAGCCCAAAGGAGTTAGGTCTCTGGAAGAAAACAATAGACCTCATTATGCATTCCTTAAGAGCAGCGAAGTTAGAGATCATCTGGCTTCTCTTGGTTATTATTTTTACTTAAGAAAATGTGCTTTCTTTTGAAATTCAGTGAAGCTGAACATGTAAAAAATATAAAATTACCATTTTTGCTTAAAAAAAAGAAATTTGGAACATTCTGAAAATGCTATTGGAATGGTAATCTTTACATGCAGATTTTAAGTTTTACATGACTATTTTATTTGAATAAGACTCACAGAACAGGTACGTTCTGCCATTATCTTACATGGTGACAGAATAAGGTTTTTAAAATGTTACCTCTCCTTTCACCCTGGCTAAAAACTGATCCTCACTGGTGAGTAAAACTGCAATTTAGCAGGTTGTTCTCCAACTTCTGAAATTCCCATTTAGCTTGATTTAATTTCTCCAGTCTTCTTCCTTCAAGGGTGACTAAACAAGCAGAATACTCAAATTCATACAATTCATTGTTTTCTCTTTCCCAGTGGGATTACTGGGATTTAAATCAGTATTACTGATTTAAAGTTTTAAGTGGCTTTATAAAATTTATTTTAGAAAAGCTGAACAAAAAGTGTGAGCTTAGAACCTGAGCAAAAGAACCTGATGAAATTAGCTGATTTAATTTCCTTGAATTTTGAAAAGAAATGTTGGTCAGAATTGAAGTCCTTTGTGCTGCAGAAGACCAGAGGAAAAGAGGAAAAATGGGATTTGAACAGTTTTGTGTTGCATATAGGGGAACTATCTGATTTCCTAAAGTACTGTGGTAAGAGAAATTAGTTATCATTACTTCATGAAGTAATTTCAACAGGTTTGGGCTTTTTTTTGTTTTGTTTTTGCATAGCTCAGCTAAAGCTTTTTGAAATTTCCACAGAGCATTGCTTAGAAAAGAAGATTAATCAATGATTCATTGCAGAGATGGGACCAGAGCGTGCTTCTGTCCCCTTTAAGGAGTTTAATCAGGAGAGGGGTAAGCCCCGTAATAGTGTTATTTTGTGTGAGTATGGGTGGGAGAAGCTGAATCATTATTAATTGCAAATTGATCGGTTGCTTTTTTTTAATGAATTATTCATGAACAGATCCAAACTTCTGTGAATATATTCAGTATTCACCTAACAGTTGGGATGAACAACTTTCAGAAACTAGTGATTGACAGTGAACCTTCTGGTACACTATTTAAACAATATTGATTCATGGGCATGCTAATATATTTGTCTTTATCGTAAAACTCTACCAGACCCTATCAGTTGGCAAACGCACATAAGTAGCTGGTTATGTGACCTCCCCGCCCTGGATAAAACACATTGTACTTCATCTTACTATAACATCTGCCCTTAAAAATTATACTAAAGTTCATAAAGATGATAATGGTTGACCAAGTTATCACCACGCATACAATTTATACCTATGCTTTGCCATACTGTGGATGGCAAAATTGCCTTCTTTTTGTCTTACTGTACAACAGGAGCATTAAACACCAAATTACTTGGTTTCTGCTTTTTAGACTTTTCAAGTTCTTTATGTACTTTACAAACACTTCTCCCTTCATTAGGAAATACCAATTCAGTCAGCACGGAGAACTCACCAACTTACTCCAGGAAAGAAACGCTGATTCAAATTGTCATCTACAACGATGGCCAGCTGTAAGGCAATTTTGTCTCTAAATTTAATTTTGTGGAGCTTTATGGAGGTCTTCCATGTTGGGTTTTATTTTTCAGCCTGCCGCCTTTCAGATCCTAATACTGATTCAGAAAACATAAGTGAAAAAAGGAGGGTTACAACAAGCAGACTGCTACTTTTCCCTAAAAGAGATGAAAATAAAAACCCCAGCAACTGGAGTCTATCTCTATACAGAGCTCATAACTGCCTGAGGACCCAATAGCTATTTCTTTTATCGAAAGACCATAAGTGTGTAAGAACATAGGGTATGGCTCTGAGAACATGGTCAAACACTTCACAGTGGACTAAGGTGCCACGTGCTACTGCAACACGGTGGGCAATCCGCTCCCGCCCTGCTCGCTGGAATGACTTGCTGCATGTACAGCTTTAAACCTGCCTTTTGTTTCCCAGATAATTACAAAAATAATGAATAGTGTTTAATAATGTTGATTGAATAGGATGTTCTGCTTACATCTTACAAATTAGGAATATATTAGAGGGAAAACAGCCTGATGGTTTGAGGCGATTTGCTGATGAATATATGACTTCTCCTTCAGCTTATGAATATCACAGTGCTCTTCAGCCTTCTCACTGTGCGAGACCATTAATTTGCTGTCTGTCACAAATTTGACATCTGATGGAGGGACACGTGTGGGAAGTTTTGACAAAGCAGTTGAAACCTATAAAAAGCAAATGCCTCTAATGCAGAAGGGGGACTTGCCACCGGTGTGGTCAATGTCCTGCAGGACCCCTCTGCCCAAAAGCTTCAGGTGGATGTGTGGCAAGAGAGCAGTGGCAGAGACCATTTGCAGAGAAATGGCCTGTAATAAAAGCATTACTGTTATACTTCCAGAGACAAGACAACCAAGAAGGTTACAAAATAAAAGCACTGGTTGGATAACATGCAGAGCAAGGCCAGCCCTGAGAAGGATAGTGAGGGCACAGAAGGGCACCGTGTTCAGAAATTTGTTTTCTATAAATTAACTCAATACCCTTTTGTATCTTTGAAAGGAAGATGAATATGCACAAAAAGTTCCTTGACTAAGCCTGTATTTCCTCACTTTACTCTTCAAATTTAATTGAAATATTTACCCCTTCTCCTCTCAAAAAAAATTAATGCTTTCCCAGTGAGGTGGATCCTGGAGGAGACCAAACCTATGCAACTGGGAGCCAGAGGGAGATGCTGCAAGTTTTCCTGTGCAGTTGCTGGATTGTGCAGCTCCAAGGAGGCTGTAAGTCACTGGGCATGCACAGCTGATGCAAACTTAAGCTTTTTTTTGGTATTATTATTTTCCATTTTTAGCTGCAAATATTACCTCGTAGCAATGGAGAAGATAACCTGCTTTCTACCAGTAACTCATTTTGATGCACTGGGTGTCTCAGGCAGTTTCCATTAGGTGCACACAGGGTGGTTTTACCAGGTGAAGAGGGCAAACCAGGAACTGGTCTTGCAGAGCCTTGGAAAGCACTGTACTCCACAAAAACTTGTAAAACATAAGCAATATATTTTAACATGGAGAGATGGAAAAGGTGAAATCATGTAAAAGCTTGTAACGGCCTTGCGCTTCCCAACTTTGCAGTTTTGGAGAGGCAACAAGCTCCAGCCAAGGGCTGTTGGGGACACAGCAGCAGGGTCATGGAAAACCTGATCAGCACATGGCCATGCCATCGACAGTGACCGAGAAACAGCAAGAACAGCTCAAGCTTATGTTAGGTGAATTCTACACATAGGCATAAAGGAGAATCCAAAATAATATGGGAAAAGACGTCGGACAGGTCGAGGGAGACAGACCTCAAGGCCAGCATTAGAAAAACACGCCCATCTGTGAAAAATGGCAAAAGCCAGGGCAAAGCCAAGATGGTGCATAGAAAAGAGGTAAAACAGTAATAGTTTTTATCATATTACAAGTGTTGGTCAATATAGACGCTATGTCCTCCGTGACACTGCAATTTCTGGTCCCCCACCCCACCATTGGCCATGCTTGATTCAAAGTCTGAGACGTTGATCTCTATAGGACAGGTCTTAAAAACACGCAGCTTTCTGCAGCGGATCCCATCTCAGAAAAGATCAGGACAAGTTGTGATGGGAAGTTCATTTTGACTGAGACACCAGGTTTGATGCATCTTCCAGTTTCAATTTACTGTTTCTTTTTTTTTTTTTCTTCTCCTTTTTTTTCTGAAGCAGGCAGGACATAACCTACAGTAAACCAGAGAAAGACCACAGCACTCCCTTTTTCCAGATGCCATACTGCCCATGCCTAGAGCATTTGGTGCAGAAGAGAAGATTAAAAACACATGAATGGATGGGCATTTTTAAAAACACTTAAAAGTTTTAGGATCATAAGGCCCAATAGGAAGAGAAAATAACATAGCAATAAAGCTTAATGGGTACATGTTGGTAAAAATCAACCTAATTTGGAAAAATAAAAAACCAAATACTACTGATATTATGTTATCAAGGCTGGTGACAGGTAATTACCAGGAATGAACTTTTCTTATCTGAACCACCCAAGTTGAATCTTTGGTCAAAAAGCCAATCTTCCAAGAGCTTGCCTTTCTGGAAGCAGCGCTGTCCTCTCCCTCTCCATGTACCTCCATATGCGCAACTCTACAACAGTCCTCTTTTGAGGCACAAACATGGGGACTTGATTATAAATACATGTGGAAAAATTATCAGAAGGTGGAATACAGCAAAGGACAAACCACAGGGCTGCAATACAAGTTATCTGGCAACAAAAGAGCATTACAGTTGCATGAGTGAAATTAGGAGCAGCTATCTTCTCTCTTTGTACAGAAAGTGGAAATGTAGGATAATTTTCTAGGGGAGAAAGTGGGAACCCCCAAAACCTTTGTGCCTCTATGCAGTGCTTGCTATTTACCTGCTGTCTACTGATTCTTTTGAAATTATTTTATTAGAATTAAAATAACCAATATTTTCTCATTTCATCAAATCCCATTTTCAGTGTTCCGCTAATGTCATACGCTAAAGCCATAGCACCTTTGATCTCATTCTAAGCCTTGAAATAACTAGGAGACATCAGTCAGCATGGCTTTGGTTGAAAAGGTATGGCATACAGTACCTGTGCTGGGTGTCATAATGCTAACAAAATATGAATGAAAAATCATTTACGTCTTCCCCATTATTATTTGTCAAAAGATTGCATGCATAGTAAAGCTTTAGGAAAATGCCTTTAATTGTATTTTGCACTGAGCACTTTTTATTTTGAATCTCTGGCTTTTTAAAGTTCTCATTCACCGTATATTATAATAATCATAATCATAATAAATATAAATGGAAAATATCTTTGAATAGTAAATTTTAGCCTACTGGGACTGTCAATTGTTGATGGGCTCTTGATTGATCAGAATATTACACAATGGCATGGTGTAATTCTTTAGTGTGATGTTGTAAAATGGAGTATTGCTTCTGTTATTTTATCCAGTTTGCTTTTATATGACAGGGTTTATTGTGCGTTATGTTGTAGCTCATTCCTCTGTTCACAATGCCTACTGATGTGTAATTATGACTTGTCTGAACTGTAAGAAGGAGCAGTAAGTGAAAGAAAATCTGCAAGCACACTTGATTTATGAGCCCTGATACTATATTACAGTCCTAATCTGCCTGCTTAACTTAGCTTCAGGCAAACTTACTGTATAACACGCTTACGATTAGCACTGCAGCAAGTTGTAGAAGATTTACTCTGTTGGAGCTATGAGACTTTTTTTTAAATGATTTAGTCATTATTTCAGTTACAGGTATGGCAATAAATTATTTCACATATAAAGACTCTGTGTCAAGGAACAGCCATTGCAAAAAGGCTTTTTATACGGTAACAAAGAACAGTGCTTGGAGTGTTTTCCTCATACAAAACATCTTAATGTTATTGGTCATTTTTTTATGATGAAACTTCTTACACATTCTTCTCACATTCATACAATTTGTTTTATTATACTGCAGCTTTTGTAGCTCAGTACAATCTGCTTATTATAAGAATGTCTGTTTGGATCCAGTGAATCTCATATTTTCAATAGTGTCCCAAAATAGAAATTACTATGGATGTGCAAATGAAAAGAAGGCCATAAAGCAATGACCTAATGTCAGGAAGAAAAGATGTAAGAAGATTTGCATTTTTTTATAATCACCATTCATGAAGACAGATGCATTCGTTCAGTCTTCTTGAAACTATAGCATATTCAGAGCAGCTACTTTTGGTAAACTGGGGTGGTACGTTATTACCCTCGAATAATAAAGATCAGTGTTGATCATTCAGGACCTACTTTTGGTCTCATTGAAATCACTGCGTGGCTTGCCGTTTGACTTCACTGAAATCCCTATTACACAGTATTCACTATGGCAAATAAGCAAGGGATCTAACGCTGGATCCACGGAAAGACTCCTGTCAGTTAAATGGGCGGTAATCATTCATTTTTTGCTGAACAGGACTGCTTGCCTGAATAAAGATAGCCGTTCATATAAGATTTTATGACTGGTCCTTAGAATGATATTTTTTTCTGGGTTTATTAACAGTACATTTAAAAAAAAAAAAAAGGAAAATCTTCTGTAATTCATTTCATAGTAAGTGAGAACCAGATCAGATGAACAAATATAAAATATATATCTGCAACGGATGAAATGCTAATAATATAGCTCTATGGAAACAATTTCTAAGCAGACTTTCCTTTGGTTTAAAATGGTTTTTTTTTTTCATTTTTTCTTCATTAAAACTGACATTGTGAATTCTAAATGTTATTTTTCTCCTTTAAAAATAGCTACTCACACCTATCTAAAAGACAGTTATGATAACCAGTGAAACAAGGACTTTTGGAGAGAAACTGCACGCAAGTTATTTGGTGGTTTGTACATTGCAATAGCAAAGCAAAAAGGTTTCTGAAGGGTGCAATGGAACTGGAATCATATATGAACAGTGGACAATAGCATCCTTTAGTTACGAACAACAGTATTTTCAAGCTTATACTGCTTCAGTGAAGTTACCATAAACAATGAGCTTTTTATAGGGTAACAATAAAGCCTCTTAATTTCTTGTTTTCTACTTCTCCTAAAAAAAAATGCTTCTGCTACACATTATAGAGCCACCCTCTTCCGAGGAGTTGGCTTTCCTACAGCTGGGCTCACAAACGTAATCCTGAGCATAAACACAAAGCTGGGTGTGGAGATCTGTAGTGTCCACCCACCCACTTCCATCATTTACCATAATACCATTTGGTAACATATGCTATTTGCTAGGGCAAAATGCACAGTCCGTGTTTTCAAGTAGTGGTCATCATATTACAGGCATCATCCGCAAGTATTTGTTGATGCTATTGACTGAACAAAAGGTTTATGAGGCAGGGGATATATTTTTCTAAATGCTGCTGTGCTACCTATAACCTAATTAACTTTACTTTAGCCAGCTGAGTATACCTGGAAACCAAATATATCATGTGGCAATTAGCTTTCCTCCTTCTGGCTTAGTACACTTAAGTTGTTTATTGAAAAGGTTAAATATTGATTGAAAATGGATAATAGAACCATATTACAGTTGTATGCTAAATGGCAGAACTTGCCTGTAAAACATTTCCAGTTACCCCACAGTAATGCAGTTACAGAACGGCAATCTGCTGCTAAGCACCCAGGCAAAAAATCAGAAACAAATATAAATCACCCACTATGCAGCCATTCTTATCAGTACACTGAATTCACACAAACATGTTTGGAAGTTCGGTCATTAATTATCATGATGTTGAAATAATATAATAAAAATAATAATTGCTTGTGAAGTGATCTGTTGACTCCCTCTTCTTTCGACGGAGGCTCCTCTCTGTCTCTGTCCCTTTCTCTCTTACCATGGGAAGCCACACAGACAAAGTATCAAGTGATCACATAGCATGAACTACAGCCTGAGGCAAAGCTTGTTATTTTACTTGAAACGGTGATGCATTTAGGACCCAGAAACTGTCAATAATTTTTTTTGACTTCCAGGGGATAAAAATCCCAATTACAGTAACTTTCCTGCGAAGCTGTATGGTCTAGTGCCACGTAGTAATATTACGATATATCCTTACCACCTATCAGCTCAGTTGTATCTGTAGTTCAGACCAAAACTGCATGGATCTGTGCGGTCAAGCTGATTTAGTCTAATTGTTGTTGGTTTTGAAAAGTGGAAAGTGTATCTTCAAAAAAGGCTGGCCAAAGTAGGGTCTGCAGACACTAACACAATTGGACTTGGCATCCTTCAGCCAGTTGGCTTCAGTAAGACTGTTAATGTAGATTCAAGGGTCTTCGGATGTTTTTCTCCCTATGTTTTTTCTATAAAACATGGGCTTAGTTTCCCAAGCCATCACAGCGAAGATCTTTTCCAAAGGAATGGGTTGAGAAAGTGTTTTTTAGGCTCGGTCCCTTTGTTTCAGCCGCTTCTGGGATGTGGGAGATGAATCCAATCCTGTAGAGAGCCATGCAGAAAAACAAAATCAGTTCTTATGCTCTACCCTCGGGGCAAATCACACTGGAGATTAAAAAATGTACAGAAGTAGCATGAAAAAATTAACCTTGCAGAGTACATCGTCAGTGAGGGGCCATGGAGAGGCTCGGTGGCTGGGTGGTGTCAGAGGGGAAACCACATAGCCACCGCGGAAATCCTTGGGAAAAGGTGGCTGACGGCACTGCTTTCCATCCCTTCAGTGACTTTCTCTGTTCTGCTCACCTGCGAGGAGCTCGGCTCTCTTTCCTCACCTCGCACCAGCAATGCACGCCAACATTATTCCTGGTGCACTCCCACCACGCTTTCCCATCTGTCCCACTCCTGGGTAGTGAGAAAGTGATGATATAACTAGATTTAATACCACAATAATATAACCACGCCAGAAAGAGTGCCACCCACTCTGCACTTCTTTGCTTTCTCCTTCTTCAACTGGTGAATACATCTCTGACTCTCATCTCTATATATGTGAGGTCTGGTCTTTTTTTTTTTTTTTCTTTTTTCCCCCCCTTTAATAAAAATACTGGGCTTGTGTAGAATTATTAGTCATTAATAGCCCATTGCCAATATATCTTTCAGGATTGGATAGATGCATATACGAGACTGCACAAGGCATAGCTAACAAATGTGTTTATTATTGACAGAATGAGAACCGCCACGCTGGAAGATTAAAAGTTGAATGCTTGAGGTTTCCCCTTACGGTTAACAGCTCACAGCTTTGTTATTTCAGGTCAGAGACAAACTAAGTATAGAGATGTAAAGCAGAGTCCGAGTGGCCACAGAGGTGAGTCTGAAGCAATAGCAACAGAGGATTAGTTCTGCTCATTGTGTTGCTAGTTTTCTAAGGACACCCTGGGATGAAATTACTATAAAAATGTTTTCCACAATATAGTATTTTCTGAAAATCTCATATTTGTTACTCAGTACTCAAGTACCCATACTCCAGGTATAAACACTAAATACTAACTTGTGTTTCCTTCCTTTTAGTAACTGTATTGTTGTAGCTGTGTAGGTCTAAGACTGTACGAGAGACACAGTTTGCAGGGGTAAATGGTACCTCAGCACTATATTTGCCTATAAACCTTGCTTCTTTATTTTAGCATGAGGTAGTCTTGTTTGTTTGTTTGCTTTTTTGTGGTTCCCTAATTTGTCTTTGGATCTGATTTACCGGATTCCCTAGGATCATATACAAATAACTCCATACGCTTTGTGCAACATCATCTGTTCATTCGGCTCAGTGAAAGTGGGTATTGTGTATTTACAAAAGGTTACCGAATTGGACACTCTCATTACCTGTGGAGGCAAGAGTAAAGTGGCTTGTCTTATTTAATATTTCTTTTTCCTGCACTTCCAAATCAAAGTTCATTAGAAAGAAATATCAGACATCTCTGCTAGTGTTACAAAAAATAATAAAAATCTTTGTAATGTGAGAGATACACAAAAAATGCACTTGTTGTACCATCAGGTGCTGAAATCCTAATATAAATAAGAAGAGACAAGAGAACATGTAAGATGTCTCCTATGAAGACAGGCTGAGAGTTGGATTTGTTCAGCCTGGAGAAGAGACGGCGCTGGGGAGACCTTATAGTGGCCTTCCAGTACCCGAAGGGGGCCTGCAAGAAAGCTGGAGAGGGACTTTTTACAAGGGCATGTAGTGATAGGACAAGGGGTAATGGCTTTAAACTGCGGGAGGGTAGATTTAGATTAGATAGAAGGAAGAAATTCTTCACTATGACGGTGGTGAGGCATTGGAACGGGTTGCCCAGAGAAGCTGTGGATGCCCCATCCCTGGAAGCGTTCAAGACCAAGTGATGGTCCTTGGATGGGGCTTTGAGTGACCTGGTCTAGTGGCAGGTGTCCCTGCCCATGGCAGGGGGGTTGGAACTAGGCGATCTTTAAGGTCCCTTCCAACCCAAACCATTCTATGATTCTATGCATGAGCTTTGATACACGGGTTGAGCTTTTTGTTTGTTCAGGAAACTATTTTAGCAATTTCTTGTACCTATTTGGAAAGCTTGGCGTTTGGGGAGGTACTTAGTTCTATTCATTTTAATTTTTCACAAGAAGCATAATACCTTCAGAAATATTAGAATTGTTTTGTATTTTATATTTCATATGACTGTAAAAGAGGTGTCTTCACTGTGGTTAATTATTAATCTTTCCTTGTGTATAATGGCATTATCTTTAAGAAAAGAACAGAAAAGGGAATGGCATGTTTTTCTATGTTATCTCCTTGGTTGGTTGGTTTTGGTAATGAGGATCCAAAATGAACCTTTGCAATTTATATATTATCATGCCTAAAACTCGACATTGTGCTAAATATTTCGAAAGCTTTCCTTGATCAAACTATAATGCCATTTAAATACGTTGAGCAACACATACTCTACCTACTTGCATTATGTCAAATGAACTGCATCATTCCAATATGGTGCCACATGTGCATGGAAGCCCGTAGCACTTGTAACAGGTGCTGCTGAAATGCGCTTGACGGAGATATCGACAGTAAGGTCATCTGTGAAAACGAATACCCAGAATATCAGCGGAAGGTTACCTTAGCACAGCCGGGGTGCTACAGCACCAAAAAGGTGCTGTATTATTTTTTTCCTGGGATAAATCAGGGAAAAATGCTTTGGGAATAAGGTTTAGGAGGAAGTCAGTAAAGACGTGCAAAGAGAGCTCGAAAAGCTAAAAAACGAGAAAAGAGGACACCTTCAGAAGGGCATCTCTTTAAATTTAACAACACCTACATAGAATTAGCTGCTGCTCTGCATCTTCTTGCATGAAAATTTGTTTCTTCCAAGATAACGGAGTTAGAAACGTAAAAATACAGATCATAGCCTAACAATAAAGAGTGGTGGAGCTTAAGCTCTCTTCTGAGGGCAAAGGTATTTCATAGGGTTATTATTGCATTTTACACTTACTACAGTGTTTTCAGGGGGAAAAAAAACCCTGCAAACAAAAACCAACAAACATTCCTTACGTTTAGGCTGGGTCTCCGGCAATCTGTCCTCTGCAACGTTCTCGGCCTTTGTCTGACATTTACGGTCCTATGTTTATCACTGTAAACAGAGACCCAGTTTGCTCCCTCTCCTCTCCCCCCCTCCTCCTAAAATGGCATCTGAAGCTGTTAAAATTGTAATTAACAGGACTGTATTTATCTGGGATTGATTCCCATGAAGGGGCTTTAGCAGATTTTCCTACAAACTGCTAATGTGCAGCACAACAATGCATCACAACACTTTATATCTTATCTGTATTTAAAAGTCAGATATTTTGTTCTGGGTAAACTTCAGAAATGCTCTTCAATTCTCAGTGAGGCAAGCATTTCAATTTTCTGCAATATTAGCAGGGGTAACTAATGATGGCTAATTTTTGCCTGTAGTATTTCCCTCAATCTGCTTGTGCACTTTCAGTTACTCTGGCAGCAGCAGCATTTGTACATTTTCTGGTCACTAAACACTCAAGTACAATTGTAAGTGATCAGTTTACAGTTGGCCAACAAAAGAGCTGCAGGAATGTCTAAAAGAGAAAGAAATTTGAATAAATATGCATGTGTATAGCCCATATTCTCTGGGCAAACACACAGCTCCTGCAAGAGAGAAGGACAGAGGGCGACTTAAATATATTTTAGCTATCAGAATATATTTTGAAAAATAGGATCATATATTTATCCTACCATATGAACGTCCGGTATAAATCCAAACCACACAGATTTTGAAAATATATGATTATGTTTCTTCATGTTGAAGGTAAATCCTCCTCTTCACCCTTTTTTGTCTTTGATTATTATTTTCTTAATTTTTTTTTAAATGTGCTCAATCTATAGGCTTGAGACAGAGGCTGGCTTGAGTATATACTTCAAAATAGCACCATCTTATTAACGAATTTGAAAGCTATTTAGTTCAAAGAGAATATTTTAGATAGGAAGATAACATTTTCATAATGCATTTTACAAATACACAATTGTAAAAGTGTGTGAGGGTCCTTTCACTGATGATACCTCTAAACTGGGAGATTTCAGTATAATTTGGTAGTCTTCACAACTCATGGGCTATTCAGGCAAACCAAACATAAATGGCAAAAAAACATTTTTTTAAATGAAGAGGCAGCTCACTTGTGCCCTTATTAATTATTATTTCCCAGTGAAATTTAATTATTGCCTAGCATTTTGGATGGTGTTGTTTATGATGGAGTGGCAAGAATAGTTCAAATTAAATCAGAACTCTATGGAGACAGTTCAACAGCTCGTGTCACAGGGAAGCTTTCGCTAGAAATCTCACATCCTGCAAAAGATATTTCTCTGTTTTTCTGTGAAGAGGTGTCATCGTTCGTGACACTGTTCTGCAGACATAATGCCAAAGAAACAGGGGGATGCACTGTGGGATTTGCATGTTTTATACTAAAATCATCTGAAATGCAGGAAACCTGCACAGCTTCATGCCTCGATCAGAGCAAATCAATGTGTACTAAGAGGGAAATCCGTCACATTAAGTATCAAAATATTAAAGGCTAAATTATGGCTTTTGCAGCGACAGCCTCCCGGGGCATGGAGGGAGACGGCGAGGAGAGGTGCAATGCTCGAGCGGCCGTTGCTGAAGGCACTGCAAAGTGCCGAGGTAGTCAGATATCCTCCGGGGGCACAGGGAAATGCACTTAGGAGTGGCATCTCTCTAACACAGAGATGCTGAAAAAAGATACTCCTGCTGAGCACCACCTTACTCGTACTGGATACCGCTGGCAGAATTTGACCCCCAAGGATTTAATCGTTCGCTTATTGCCAGGGGGGAGGGTGATTTAAATGTCAGTCGTTATTACTCTTTTTCATAAGGGTACAGAATATTCTGCTGCCGTCCCCTCCTATTCCTGTCTCTGGACATTAGGAGACACAAAAACAGGCTCCTGCCCCTGCTCTTGCCAGCCATGATCCCACGAGTCGTGAAATGGCTCTGCTCTCCCTCTCTGCCACCTCCTGTAGCTCCTGAGTGCAGCAAAGACATCCTGACTGCATGGATTCATAAAGGCTGCAGGCAGAATATTTTGCTTTCATCATCTATTGTTTTGAATAAAAGCCACCATATCTGATCCTTAGTATCAAGGCCATAAACTCAACTGGTAAATTCATGTAGGTTTACCGAATTAGGACTGCAGCTGTGTCTAGTAGGTGGTCCTGCTTTCCTTTCCTCCCTCTTGATGCTGATGACTATACTTCACTGCTGAGGTTGCAGGGAAAGGTGAAAATTTTGTTGCTTTAAACACTACACACATGCACGTACGCGTACAAGGGATGCCAGAAATGAAGCATCAGTAGTTTCAACCTACTTGTAAAGCAGTGTAATATTATAGGTGACATTAAAAGTGCCAATAAGATTTGGAGGCAAATATTCATCCAAGCTTAGAAGGTAAGTTGCTCTGGGAATTTTGAGAGCTCTTGCCTACCGTGACAGAAAAACCGGTAAAGCTGGGAGATCAACCCAGACCTCTTGACTCCCGGCCCACTGCCTTCACCCATGACATCAGGATTCTTGCTAAAGCTCAGTTTCACAAATGAACTGTTCATTTTGGATATAATGTAGCATCTATCTTTGGGTATATTTACATGCATTGTTCAAAGAGTTCCAGTCCAGTCAGCATGTTTCGAGTGAAACAAAATGTTGTTCCTAATCCGATGACAGAACTTCTCTGTTGAAGACCAGGCCAGAGACTTCAGTGAGTCACCAGAAGGATAGTGCTTCTCTCAGCAGCAATAATTCACCCTTAACCATTGGACTGGAACACGTGGCACTACAAGAAAACGAGAACCATCATTTTAACACAAGTGAACAAATTTTTACGGAGTCAAATTCTGTTACATGTTTTCAGTCACGCCTCTTGGATATGCATGCAAGTGCCGTGTCGGTGTCATTTCTGTGTAATCTACAGATCATAACCCATGCCTCCATCAACCTAGAACTACGATGCTATGATTTGGCTCTTCTGTAAAAAAAAAAAAAAAAGAGCTCTGTGAAACCCTAAGTAAGATCAGAGTTCAGATTTATTTTGGAGAAACAGTCAGAAATCTGTGTGTCTGTCTAGTCCTCTTGAATCCGAAAGCCCATCAGAATAGGCTTTCTTCTTATTTTGTCAGCAATTCACTACTGTTTAGAGAATAATCATTTTTGGAGGAGAATAGATGAATGCATTTTATCATGTTGGATTCTTGGATTTCGTTGGCAACACGAAATTATCGGGAAAAAAAGAAAAAAAACACAAAGATGTCAGAACCTCAATTTAGCTGGACTTTAAAAATAGCTGAAGTTCAAGAGGTTGCCGACATTTTACAGTTCAGTTGACAATTCTAGCTCAATTGGGAAGGATGAGAATATTTGCAGATGAGTTTGTGGTTGCGATGAACTCAGGAATTCCTTGGCCGAAAGGCTGGAGCAACTTCCCGTGAGAAAACCTAAGGGAGGGAAAGCCCTGTGCAGATCCAAGTTCAGATTTCCTTCTCTGCCTCCAACCCAAGAAGGAAAAAGATCTTCTTTCCTGTGTTATAGCAGATCACAGAATATCTGCCCCCCGTTTCCACTTGACCCAATGAATAGAAAGAGGTCGGATCCATGAAAAGCTTGTGTCACCAGCAAGGTCTCCTCTGTACTGGGTACAGTAGATCATGCTGGGACCAGGATCAATTAGCAGATGAAACCTGTAATGAAGAAAAGATCCCCAGCTGACATGTTACAAATTTGACTTCTCTCACTGATGCATCTTCTCGTGTCATTTGTAGGAAGTAAATGATAGGTAATGAAATAGTAACAGTATAATGATATAATGGTACTATTGGGAGTTGACTCAAATTTGAAATTTCCACAGTACGCTTTCACTGTACCCGGGCTAGGAGAACACCACAATACATATAATATATAAATTCACTTCCTAAGGAAACAAAATTAATTACAAATAGACCTTTAAAATTAGAACAAATATTTAAAAAGAGATTAAACTCTCCTTTTATCTGTTTCCTGGTTATAGCTCAGCACTTCCAAATACATTCAACATCACTGTACATTGAATATAGCATAATATATGTAAATAGATTGACAATTAGAATAAAGCGAAATGCTAATATTTGGTGATCTTACAAATGAGGTCATGGCTATTTTTTATGGTTTCTCCTAATAGAAGTGTAGTACGTTTGCCTTTTAAAATTTTCAGTAAAAGGACCATAGGAAAAGATATATAGATAGCTCTTTATTGCAATCTTTCTTATAGTATTTTTGGAATTTTGAGACCTAATTATTTAAAATTTGTTCTTTTCATTTATTTGTTTGGGTTTTTTTCTTTTCTTGTCTCTATTGTTGTTTTATGCTTGATGGTTGATTTGCACATAAATTCTTTCTGCTATGTTGAAAGTCATACGGGATCTGGCCCTTAGGGGAAATATTCACGAGATATTTGGTAAAATATTGGTTTATATTTAACTGATTTTCCCAGAGCAGAAAAAATATTATGTTTTTATGGTCATTTGAGATCTCTCTATTACATAACTGATAAATGTGGGGGGAAAAAATGAGATCTTCAAATATAACTCAACTGATAAATGCTTTCAAAAATAATGGAAGACATGAAATGCATTTCTTTTATATATATATAAATTAATCAAAACAACATTCTGAAATTTAAAAAAATACACAAGTTAATGGCCAATCAGATATACCTTCTGCTGTCTGGATATTTTGTCTTTCGTTGACAGAACACAACTTAATTGTCGGTGGAAGAAAAAACAAGATAAAGATGACCGACGCTAACATTTCCTTTGTAGAGTTTCTGGTGTGTATGAGTGTGGGAGGTACCATGCTCTGCTTTGGGATAGCATGTAAGCACAGTATCTAACACAAAAGTATTGCTTAAAGGTGAATATACAGAAAAGATAATATTTTTATTGTGATTACTGCTCTGAAATTAGGGATTCAGATGACTGTCAGAAAATATGAGGTATCTGACAGGTACTTTCGTTCACCAAAGATCTCAGCCAAACAGACTAGGATTTTTCTGAAGCTGAAGGCTTATTCAGAAGGATAGGTGGGCTTTCCAAATGTTTTTGTCCAAATTAACTTCTTTAAGTAGCAAAAAATTACACACATTTAATGGAAATGAAATCCTTCTTTCATAACATTATCTTGGGTTTTTTTTTTTTTTTGAGGAGAGAGTAAAGAAGAAGCTTTAGGCAAAAAAAAAAAAAAACAAACAAACCCACAAAATCAGAATTCCCTGTTAAATTCAGGCTGCAAACATATTTACATTGACTCTTAGTTTGAAAGTAATCTGGCATATAGAAGCCAATAAATGTTAGGTTTCCAGTGGCTTCCACCTGTTAAGGAGTTGCAAGACAGCAGTACCCTTTTCAAAGCCATTAATAATGCAGAAGGTCAATATCTAAACAGATATATTGAATTACACACTGTATCATTATAACGACCAGAGTTTTTGTGTCGCAGGTGATTTTTTTTCTGCCATTTGACCCTTTTAAGCTAATTAAAATACATAGTTTATTTTTTTATAGTTAGGAATAATATTGTGCTGTACATCCAGGGCAGGCTGTTCAGAACAGGTAAAAAAGATACTATCCGCTGCAGCAAAGTGTATATTGATTTTTGTTAACTTTGCAGCTCCAGTCTCTCAACTAAAGCTCCCGAAACACCAGAAAACCAAGGAAGTAAAGCCAAAGTCTTTCTCAAACAGAACAGTATTATTTTTTTTTCAGATAATTATCAATTTATGTGGGTTTAGGGGTATACAACGTATAGCAACATTAGGAATTCAGTGTTTGTACTCTGCATGATCTGCAATATTTCAATATCACAATCATAACAAGATGCAGTTACTGAAAAAGTAAAGAAAAAGGTAGTGCATTCATTTAATGTACATTTTTCTCTTGTGTTTTGAGAAACATAGCAGTATCACATTGCAAAGCTATGAAATCCACTGCCAGTGTCTCCCATGGACATCTTACGTTTGCGTAAAGTAAAATTAGGTCAAACCAAGCCACTAACAGCATCTCAGCCCTGTTTCTGCAAAATATTTTGTCACTACAGAATGTGGTTATTTCATTGCATGTGTGCTAGTTTTCTGAAATTAGTGGTTGATCTCAGGGTGTTATAGAGCTGAATCTTTGTTGTCTGAGACCTTAAAAAAACGCTTACTGTAAAGGTTTAATCCAAACCCCATTGCCTTCAATGGTAATTGAATCAGATCCTAAACGCAGATCACATACAGTTGACTTACTTATAGAACAGGGACTGATTCCCTAACAGTCTTCAAAATAATAGAGATGTATAAAACCTGAAATTCAAGAAAAAAATCAAATTAGATTAAATACTCTTCTTATACTCAAAACTGTAATTTTAGTATGAAGGTCCTTCAAAATTAACAAATTTTCCTTTTCAGCTAACTTATTTGGTTTAATTAGCAGCAAACACTCTGCTGATTCTTGTCCAACAAAGGAAAATTCCGTAGTTCAAATCTCTCTGAAGGAAAATCCCATTTATTTAAATATAGGAATTACGGTTGCAAAACGAAGCAATTTTCCTTAGTAATCTCTGAGCCAGAAAGTCCTAATTTGAAGTTAAACTACCTTTGAATGGAAGATTATTTTTCCCAAACTAGTATGCCTGCTCGCCAGGAATAGACATAGAAATTTCCTTTGGAAACTACCCTCTAAAGGGGTAGCAAAAAATCCATTATGATGATGATTATTTTTCATAATATTAATAGTAGTAATAATAAGAAGCAGTAATTCTGATCTTGCTAAACAGGAAAAATATTGGATCTAAAAATACACAAGGACATCGCCTCTCTGTTTTTGAAAGGCAGAGAGAATTGGCAACAGAAAGGTGAAGTGAGATACTGCAACTTTAGACGACTGCTGTAATTCAGCTCATGGATCAAAGCAGATACTGAAGGCAGATTCCTCGCGCAAAAGGCTGAATGCAAGAAATTTTCCTGTTTCTCTTGATCTGCTCCGCTCTGCTCAGCCCATCACATATGCAACATGTAAATTCAAACCCAGGGCTTTCACCAAACGGCCAGCTCGAGTACAGCATGTGACACTTTCTCAGATTCCTACTGACATTCAGATATTGCCAAAAATATCATGTCCAACTTTGCTCAAAGCTCCACAGGCACAAAAATATTTATTATAAAACATTTGTCTTCAGAGAAGAACACTGGGCTCCAGGAGAGAGGGGTTTTTATGTTCCAGATTTCGCTGTCAAAGATTATGCAGTCTCACAAAACGTGTGCTGAGTCTCTTTGGCAAAATCTTTTTCCTTAATATTTGATGTTTGCTTAGTTTTGTTTGTTTGCGCGGTTTTATTGCTGTCAGTGTTATTTCTGGTGACTACATGACTCAGAGGGACCAGAAATAAAATTAGAGACTTTCACCTCTAGGTCAACAGTTTCATTCTGGCCCAGAATACGGGGACCTACGTAAAATAACTCATTGATCTCACTCCAGTTCCCAGTTGGCAGGTATGCATATCGCAAACTGTATCATTAAAACGGGCAATAAATTGTCATCCTTTGCCGCGGTCCCAGAAGTGAGCTCAGTGTTTGAATTGGCGTTGCTGCTGAATCACTCTTTCGCCGGGAGATGCGTTTCTCCCGGGCTGGAGCGCGTTAGGAGGTGGGGGGTCCTGGAGGTGGTTTTTCCTTTCCTCTTCCTGCACTCTCCGCTTGAAGGCTAAACGGAGGACTACACATTGCAGTGCAGTCTGTCTAGCACCTCCCCAAATCAATAAGAAATCCTTTAGCCAGGTAATCAGATGTAATTTCATAAGCATACATCGCTCTGCTAGCCAAGGCTTTGTTTTCCAAAGGACGTGGTCTTGATTCGCGGCGAGTTCTTTCTCTCCCCAATAAACACCATTTGCATTTCTCCGTAGTCGCGGGGGTTCCAAATAAATTGCCTAATTCATAGAGACAAAGGTGCCGAAACACAAAGAATTGAGTAGCTCCATCTTTGAAATTACCTGTTTGACCTGCTGCTTCCAGACCACAGCTCGGAGATAACAGCTCTCTCCCCCACTGAGATCAGAGCCTGGATCTCTTTTCTCAAATGAAACACAGACAAAAAATTACATTGCTGTGATCTATAGCAGTAACAAACACTCCTGTTTCTACAGAGAGAGGGGGGAAAAAAGCTATTATATTTCATTTTGGCATTATTATTGATCATAACAGGTGTTTTGAACCGAAGACCCCCATGGCTTACGGGCGTCTGTACAAACCATCGGTTTAAACTACAACAGAGACGTCATTGGTGTTCACTAAAAAGCTATCTAACCTTTTTGTAGATCCCCAGATACTTGTAATCCTCCATTCTTCAGCCCATTGCAAAAGCAGGAGCATTTAGCCTCGGATCTTAGCAGCACAACTCATTGCTGGATTAATTTATTTCTCTTCCCTATCAATTCTGTAGGTTTATAACCACTTTCCCCTTGTATTTGGAGCCGGCGTGCGCTGCTCTGCCATTGTACAGGTATGACTAAGTACTGTCTGCTCCCGTTGAATATGGTATCATTTGTCTTACGTGATACAGGCTGGCTGCACTACACGACAGCACACAGTGACAGTAATTTGCACTGATCTGCCCCCACTGCTAGTCCTGCTGCCACAAATAGCAATTGATTATAATGCTGTAGTGTTATTGACTGTCACTACGAACACAAGCTTTATTTCATTTTTAAAGTAACATGCCACAGATTTACTTAGCAGACACAGAGCAATAACAACAACAAAAAAGGACAAAACCCAAACAATTTGAGGCAGGGAGGAGGCAGAGGCAGCCCTGCATAAAACACAGGAAAAAATAATTAACGATACTAGATTATTACGATACTGTAGATGAGAAGAAAAGCTGTAGCGGGTGTGAAGGGCTGAATCTGTCCATAGTTCAGAGAAGCAATCCTGATTTACATCACCTGAGGATCCTGCCTAAAGCATTCAGGTCACGGAAATCTCTCAATTCCATCAGAACTCAGGAAAAAAAAAAAGTCAGCCTTTAAAAAATCATCATTATTATTGTCAAAATCTGATTCTGCTGAGGCAGCAAAACGCATTAATGCCGTACTGTATTTGCCCCTTCCTCTGATTCTCCCTCCCCTCCATTCAGGATACAGTTTTTGATCCAGGTTGTTAAAAGAGATCCTATTTCATACATCCCTATGTTCTCTTTCTGAATCTTATGTTCTTAGAGCATTAATCTGCAGGATTGTCCCTAGAGTCCATTTGAGATGGGCGCAGAAATTTAGTTCAGGTAATTATCCTTTCTTTCCAAGTGAATTAAGAAACCAGGAATTCCCGCTTATCTGACAGAAGTGTAGATTTTCCTCCTTAATTCTTGTCACCTGCGAGACAAGTCACACAGGTAAATCTCAAACTGCTTTTGTGCCCCATCTAAAGTGGATTTTGGATGTCTCTGTGGAGTAATACTCCAAGGACGTTATAGTTCAGAGAAAATGGTAATGTCTATGTATAAAACGTGAATTACTTTAATAGGCTTTGGCAGCACAACTCTCAACAAGACGATCCACCCCTGCTAATCTGGTGCGTACGGTTTCTCTCTTTTTTTTTTTTTTTAAAGTCTGAATATAATTTCTCTAAGCTGCAATTTATAATGCTAACGTTTTACCTTCATTAAGGAGGGGAAGAATGCTTCTAACCGACTGTATTGAGCTGTTGAAGAACGTCTTACATTGAAATTCTGATTTAGAGATAGTTACAATACATCTGCTTTGCATATCTTTGCCCTTTAAAATGATATTTGTGATATAATGAAGCACACAGCTTGCAGAGTAGCTGGTAAGTCTTCTATTCATGGGGTTTTTTTCATGTATGTACAAAGTCAGATTTATTTCCTTCCCTCCTTTAGGCAAGACAGCTTCTGTATCCTCAAAAACTATATGGGAAATCACTAGCGTGGTGGTAGTGATGTTGCTTATAACAGAACTGAATATGGAAGATTTCTCCTATTTTGTATTTTGGGTTCCGCTTATATCTTTTATGGGTCCTTATTTAAGACACGCTGCCTAATGGTTGTCTGTCTTACTGAAAAAGAAGAGAGTAGGGCTGGACTGGCACCTCGAACTGTTCACAAATCCTGCTTTCACTGACTTTGGGTTTTATTTTGTGGTGGGGGGTTTGTTGGTGTGTTTTGTTTTGTTTTGCTTTTTATTTTGCAATGCTTTGAATCTGATTAAGATGACGTAGGAATTTTGTGGTATATCGTAGTGAACAGAAAATCCGGTCTTCATTCCTCGAATGTCTCTTGATTCCTATGGCCCATGGGGATCATATATGTACAGATCACAGGATCCTGCAGAAGATGTACTGACTCTCATCCTAAAGTGGGGTGCAGATCCTCATGCACCTGTAAGCCAGCCAAGACCATAAAAAATTTCTGGTCCTGCCTTGGAAAGAATTACTTATTGCGACAGTAATGACCAATGGCAAGTGGTGAAAATGGGAGGAGGGGTGCAGGAAAGATGCATTTGAGGGTTTTTCTTTATATATGCATTTCAAACAGAGTGATCTTTTTAAAAAGGAGATTACAGGTGTCACTCGTTTTACAACTATTCCACAGCTCAAATTAAAGCTTAAGCAGCTATGTATTTATCAATTAGCATTATTTCTCTATCCCTGTCTGACTCTCAGTATTGTTGTAACTCCTTCAAACAGTCGTTTGCTTTTTTATGGTAATTCCTTCAAATTCACTCCTTTCATCTGGATCCCTGTACGTTATTTGTTGTTCTGCTAAATCCCTATTACAGAGGCCTAGGAGTTCCAACGGCCTGATGAATAATTAGAAATGTTTTATCCCTAAGCTTCAAAAGGGTGCTAGAAATAATTATAAGCAAACATTTTATGTAGCATTCCATATCAATCCAATGTTTTTTGTACTTTAGATAGCGAGGGAGAGATCTCGGTTACCAGCTCCGTCAGTGTAAAAAGGACAGATGTTGAAGTTGCTGTAGATTTCATCTTCCCTCTCCCCTTTCGCCTTCCCTCTCCCCGCCACTCCTGGTGGTGAGATGCTCAGTGTGTCCCAGGGCTCATGATGCCTCTCATCTCATAAGAGTATTGTTAATTACTGGTCAATCAAAATGAACTTCTTTATCCTATCGGCAACCTGCCCTGTATCCTCTTGCCTGCAAAGTGACCTACAAGCCTGCGCTATGTGTAAATAACACGACATCAAACCGGAGGAGAAAGCTCAGGTTTTGCGAAGTGAAAATGTCTTATTTAGTCAAGACTAGATATGTCAGCACAGTCTTATTCCCTAGAAAATTTTGGGAGCTGTAGCAGTTATAGCTGTCCTTCAGCGGAATAGACTCACAACGCAAGGTTTTTACACATAAGGCAAGGAGAGAGAGCTGTATCTTGAAAGCCTACAAAACTAATTGGAACACACCCAATGTCATTACATTTGACAGCATTTTGAGAAATACCCAATCACTTTGTCATCAATTTTCAATTTTGTCAAGAGAAAGTAGCTTTTCATTGGCAAACAACCTGCTGTCCCCACACTATTTGTGAAAGTGTCCTGGCAGAGAGTAGTGTCATCTCCAAGAACATTTTTCAGGCTCACTTTCTCTATAAAACTTTTATGGAGGAGCTTATTAAAAAATCCTAGAAAATTGTGTTAAAATGAAGGGGTTTCATCCTGAAGATACCAAATATTTATGGCCCAGTACAACAAAGGACATAAATATATGATTAACTTTAAACATGTGAACAGTCCTACTAGGTTTCCACTAAAACCAGTGCAAGTCTTGGTGATAAGGAATTTTATCTCTTAGCTTCAAAGGGACTGTGAAAGTTTTGTGTTGAAGAAGAATGAATTAATGTTAAAAAAGGGAGAAAAGAAGAGGTATTTACCAATCAATATGATGAGGATTCATGTGTGAAAAGCAATGAACAACGTGGAGCTGAGGGGTAGCACAGGAGCACCTTTCTACCAATCTGCTGCTGCTTTTGTCTGCCTTCCCTCTGAAGTTAATTCATTCATCCTTTCTCTTACTTTTCAAGAACAAAAGGCAGTGTGGTATCAGTGCCGATTTTACTGGAGATCCACATTTTTAACCTATTTCTATATATTTATCAATTCGTTGCTTTTGCTAGCAGATCTTTACTTTTCTCATTTTCCCACCTGCATGTTGTGAAGACACGGTAGGAAGAAAAATATCAAAAGGAAATCAGACTTATTAGATATGGTTTCCAGTGATTGCAACATGTGGACTCCATAAGAACTGGTGAAAGCATTCTGAGTGGCACAGCAGAGATGTAGAGGGAGTTTATCAAAAGATATCGCTCTCAGTTGGTGGACTCTCCCTAGCCCAGAGAGAGCACCACAGTGCACCTCTGAAGGCAAGCTCACAAGGGAATTCAACAAAGGAAAACCCTCTTTTGCTGGATCCTCTGGCAATCGCAACAGCCACTGGGAGGTCCGAAAACCGCAAATGTCACATGTGTTTGGCATCTGCTTTGGTACAGCCACTGCCCTTGATGGGGGTGACTTGTTGGAAGTCAGGTTTTTCTTTCTCTAAGACCTTCTTTGTTTCATATCTAAAATCACCTTTACTTTCTTATCTTCCTCAGATCAGTTTTATAACAGAAAGGATAACATCAGAAACAGCATAGGAGGTGAACACTTTCTTCGTTCTACCTAGCATAAAAATAAAGGTGGTTGTCAGTGGCTGTGAAGCTGGTGCACTCAAGTTAAGCAGAGTTTGCTCTGCCGCTGCAACCCTCAGGTTTGGAAGTGCCTGCTCAGGTCTAGCTGAGGTTATGCCAGCCTGGAGCTGGGATTTCAGAGCTCCTGCCAAGGGCAATGCCAAGCCAATGTGACTGTCCTACATTTGGACCCATGCTGCCAATCTTGCATGGCACAGCACTGCACCGTGCCAGGTGGACTTGCTGCTCTGGGTCTTGGCTGGCTTGTCCTGCCTTTCAGCAAGGATGTGCCTAAGTATTTGCGTCACTGAACAAAACCGTCCAAATATTACATGTTTGCTTGTGGTGGGAAATTGCAACGCTTCCTGGAGGGCTCTTCCTCACCTCTGGAGGCAGAACGCAGGCTCAAGTTCCAACAAATTACTGCAAACCCTATCTTCCACTGCACAGGGAAAAGGGAAATGATTTGGACTTCTGAATAAGCTCTGTAAGAACCAAATGACTTGTTAAAATCATGGATTGCAGAATCTAAAATTTTTCAGTTTGGAGTCAACTCCCTTCTGACTTTGCTCCTCCAAAAAATAACTTTGAAAAGGTTATTATTTGGAAACATTGCAAACACACCAAACTATATTTTATGTGCATTGAAAAGCTTATTTGGTTTTTTTATTAATATGCAAATTATGCATGCTTCCAACTTTCATCACTGCTTAAATACCGTACCGGCATCGTAAATAACCTCCTATTCAAGTTTTATCTTGTCCACTTTACATTGCACTGCTCTTGTACAGGAAATGGACTGTATTTAATATTGATGGCTCTGTATGTGTCATTTAATCGTCCCTATTGATTGGATTTCATCAGAGTGTGGGGCTTGGACAGAAGCTTTGATTATACTGTAAGGAGTCTTTGCCTTTTGCTGTTACTCAACACCATATCAATGCACCTTCTGGTGTGATATCACTTTCACAATCAATACCTGGAAAGAAAATAAAAAAGAGGCCTCCAGGAAAGGAAAGGAAAAAACCCCTGAATCAGCCTCTAATTCCCTTCTGCACATAGATTAAACCTCTCCAACTCAAAGAACGTTTATTGTGTGGTTTAACGTAAGAAACGGGGGGAAAGAAAAAACCTGAGAGTCTCCATGGGTTGTTTGTTTAACTTCTACATCATTTTTTATTTATAAGCGTCAACTTTTCCTTTCAGTGTCCCTAGTGATGCTTGATAGTGGATAATTTTTAACAGTTACATGTCATGTTTCAGTTAACTGTTTCTCTTGATCTAATAATAGTGCCATAAACATATTATTTGACCAAACTGATACCATAAGGGGACTCTCTGCTTATCAAAATTCTTTCTGCTCAGAGTGGGCCATCTCAGAACTTTCAAAGAACGTCCCTAATTTGATGCTGTCCTACTGTGGCTCAACCTAATCCTCGCTCCAGAGCCACACTGGTGTGCACCCCTACATCCTGGCCTCCAAACGCCAACCGTAACAGCCAGGCAGCATGAAACAATAACCCCTTGAAGAGTATTAATATGCAGCAGATGGGTATTTCAGACTGCTGGTGAGAGGGTTTCCCCATCTGGGCATCCTCAATTTAAATGTACGTGCTGACGTGCTCATAAAGTCAGATCCTCAGTGGATGACAGAAAACATCATTTGGGGTTGTATCAAAGTATAGAGAACATACATAGTTCCTCCGAATGGTTGTTTGTACTCTGGTTCTCCACATTCATTGTCCTGCGATGAAAGGAAATTCAGGGGCAGTTCATGCTCTGTGCCAGTGCTTCTCATCTTTTCTAGGCTGGTGATCCTTTTTCAGAGATACTACCAATATTTAAGAATAACAATAATGTTAATACCTTATTGTTCTAGGAAAGTGGCATTAGAACATGTTTCAGGAGTGACGAGGGTGTCACCAATAAAGTCTCTATGGGTGTGGGTGGGTGTGCTCTGGGAGAACGGGAAATACAGACTGGACCTTGACATAGAGAATGGTGTATGGGAGAAATGAGTTAATATTGGTCTAGATTGCAGTGACAATTTAAAACCTCTGGCACAGACCTTGACTAGGTTTCCTTGGTCCTTCCAGATTAAGGACCAATGGTTGCTTAAGAATATCTGCTTTTTAAAATTTGTTTCCCTGGAAAGATCAGTGTATTTCTGTTGACACAGGGCTAAGCTGAAGCTCTAGCTTTGTATCAACGTACTAGCTGTTTGACTCCATAAAATATAGTGAAGAGATTTCTGTTCAGTAGAAAGAATTGTAACAAACTCAAATGCCGCCTAACACTAAAAATGCGTGTCTCGTGTGCATAACATTATTCATCAGAGAAGGTTACAAAGCCAGGTCTCTACAAAAGCGCTGTTCTTGCTGCTACCAGTACACATCCAAACATGCTCAGCAAAGAGATAGGCACAGAAACTAGTTGAAGAGACACTGACCAGGTAGTTCATGTTCCTTTGCTCCATCGAACGATCTCAGAGATACTTTAAGTTTTATAAGCAAGAGAAGGCAGAAACTGTTGGAGGCAACCTGTTATTTCCTTAACTGGAGTGAAGCCTAGGGTCTTGGGTTGGTGGCACTTGACCATGTGCCAGAGGAGGGAAAGCAGTGTGTTAGTGGGGCAATCTGAATCTCACTGTGGAGGAGATAATAAGAGAAGACTGCCTAAAGTGACAGGTATTTACCCAAAAGGGTACAGACGGATGCAAGCATCTGAGCTGCTAGACTTGAAGGATCGTCAGTCTAAAAAACAAAAGTATGGTGTTAGCAAAGTACAGTGCCTGAACAGATGTAACTTACTCATAAAAGGAAATGCCTGTAGGCTTTCTTCCTACCAAAGCCAGAAGTGACTTCTAGCCCTGAACAGATCTCCACTGTGACTATTCGCATTTTTAAATGAATTTTCTCTGCCTCTCTTTGCTTGCATTTCTCTATTTGAATAGTTGTGTAAACATATTTCTGACAAGATGTGTAGAGAAACAAGAGTTTTAATGCAGACATTGCCAAACATTAATGGAACCTTACTTTCCTTGATTTCATATAGGTGAGTGTTTGCAGGAAAAGACAGATTTGAAGAGTTACACCAATTAGGGAATGGGACTGTGTCATATTTGTCCTGTCCAGTGATATCTGGGTGAGGTGGCTTGAGTTGTCAGTGTTGAATTTTGACAATGAACTTTCTTGGGTACAAATCCCAATAATTTATTAAAAATAAACTAATGAATAATTATATCTGGTCCAATGAAAAGGAAAATAAATACTTCATTCAGCAGTTATTCACCTGGATTTACCCAGACTTTTCCTACACAGAGCTCTAGAAAAAAAGCAGGAATGTTTGAGTCTTTTCTCTAGTGTTTAGTCCCAATGGGCTCAGAGGAGACCCACAATCTCCTGAAGAAACCATTATGGTTCCTCTGATATTCAGGACCAGTGCTCAAGGACAATTAAATGTGACCTAATGGAGCCAGAAAGTGCTGTGACGGAAGTAGTACACAAATCTGAATGGATTCAGAGCTCTCCAAAAGAAGATGTTCAGATGATATATTACCACACTTTCTGACATATAAATACAATGTAAAAATATGTGAGGGTGAAAACTCTCCCTTGTTTCTTTAGAGGCTTGTGAAAAATATTCACCCCTATGGATTAATTCAGCTTTCATGATCTTCTCATAGTGGTAACACAATGTTGATGAGCCAGAGCGTCCTTGTCACTTGACATGGAGTGTAATAACTTGCATAAACTACAAATAACTCCAAATACATGCTTGGTCACCTTCATTCTTAAGAAAACAGGTAAAAACTCAATAAAATGAATCATGACAAAACTAAAACTCAGTATTTCAATATGAAAGCAAAGAAATCAGAAATACATTATTGAGCTAGAGTTATATTTATCTAAATGTGGTCTTAATATTGGAAGATTCCTGATAAAGCTAAAATAACAGTCGCATCATGAAGACCCCAAGGTCTTTGGGACTGTAGGTAGTAATAATATGCTTTATGATGTTCAGTATATAGAATTCTTCTTTAATTTATTTTTTTAAAGTTAATTTCATGATTATGACAGTTATAGAGACTGTTTCAGTGCATCCAAAGAATAGCTATTAACCAACTAGAGTAACAAAAGTTTTATTGCATCTCTTTGTCAATGTGCACAGTTCTTGTTATGAGAAAGCCACCACCATCAAGGTCAATACATTACTAATACTGTGTCCACCATAAGAGAAGTGGAAACTGATGTATCGGAAACAATTCATTTGGCAATTTTAGACAATAACTTCATAAGTGTGTTTAATACTACTTGGAAGTAGTAGAAAGCACTGAAAGTCTTACTGAAGTAAGAGCTGTGAGTTGCCCTTACTTTTGTTTTCCGTTGGATCAGATCTCAGTCTATGGCACCATTTTGTCCAGCACTGCCCACTGCAGTTGAGGCATGTGCTTATGCTGGGTTCTGCAAATACCTGTCCTTTGGGGCTGCTGAGATCACAAGCCTATGTCAGATAGCCTCGCCAGTAATTACCAGATGGTAATGACGTTCAGTCAGAACCTGTGCCACATTCGAATTGGTGACCTAAAGGTGAAAAGCTTTGATTCCCATTAATAACACTTTGAGCCTCTCTGACCTCCAGGATGTGATTAAAAGCCTGTTAAATTCACTCAGTAGCTTTGGATCATATTGTTTGCATTTTGCATTATTGTTGTGTACTATTTGATAACCTAATTATATTATTTGATTAATTTAAAGCATAAGTATTTTTTGGGGTTTTTTTGTTCAAGAATGCATCGTATTAAGAGCTCTCTTCACCTAGGAAATATCTTTTTGTTTTGCTCTCTTTTTCTCAGCGGGTGAATGAACTGCTTTCCTTTGTCTAGTTGCTCGAAATAACAAATGTCAAAGCTTGGAAACTGGTAATTTGGCAATTTTAGACAATCGCCTCATAACCACTTTTTAGTACACCTTTGAAGCGGTAGAAGTTCAAAGGCTTTGAAAAGATGACTATTGCTTTGCCTGTTGCTATGAGTCATTTGAAGTAATTGGTCTTGTCTGATGTATGTTTTGAACTGAGGAAGTAGTGCTTTATTACCACAATCAGATACAGGTTTTTAGCTAAGGAAGTGGAGTTTTCCTCACAGATGTAGATGTCTGCTTGATAAGGCAGAAAACAGACAGATGTGCCTCTCTGCACTGGGGAAGAGGTGTGGAGAAGGAGCAAACACAAGAGCTGAGAAAATTCCATGAAGTTACATGAGAACAGTTTTGGAAACCTTCCCAGTAAGAAAATTTCTCACAAGCAAGGAAACTCGCATTTTAGAGAGATAAATACTTAAATTCGTATATATCATAAAAATATGCCTATCATAGATTTTTCAAGTGCTTAGACTGTAGCTAAAAATCAAATGAAGTGACATTAAAACAATGCAACATTTTTAAGCCCATCAACAGGATGAGTCTGATCACCTGTTTCCCATAAACTTATGCTCACTAACAATTCTAAAAATTGGGGTTTTTTAAGTTTGATATTATAAGGCATCGTTCTCACTGCATGTTACGTTGGTTTCAGAATAATATGGTGTAAAGTTAAAAACCAGAATTTATGTTTACCTCTTATCAGTGGATAATGTATGACATACTGTAAGGAAGTACCTCTCCTTTTAAAATATTTTACTAAAATTAGAAAAAGAAAAATCCTGCAAAAACCACATCTATGCTCTCAGATATGCATAAGAGCATCCCACAAAGCTGGATGGTTTCTCTGCTCCCTGACGGAGAGGTGCTGAGTTGTTACCCCAGCCTGGGGCTCACCAGCTCCTGAAGGCAGAAGCCTTGTGCTCAGATGTGCTGGAGCTCAGTCCGTCCATGTGTGCCACAGATATGAGTGCGAGAGTAGGTTTGGGCACTACAAGGGCTTTTCTTTTTCAGTCCCCTTTTGAATTGCTCCCACTGGCTATGGTGGATTTGCGTCGTTCTCACCAGGGTCCCCTCATAACTTAAAACGTGTCTCCGTATCCAGGGGACAATTCAATACTGGTCGTCTTCTCTCGGTCTTCCCAGAAGCAGTGACGGTGCTGACGGTGTACACACCCATGCTTATTTATGACTGAGAAAGATATTTTTTTTTCCCCGGGGAGAGAAATCCTGAGGATGAGTCTCTGCTTCCACTGCCGCACTGCAGAGGTCAGAGAAAAACAGTAAAACTCTGAAATGTAATGGTAATGGAGAACATCCATTTCAGTTTGTGAGTGGTGTCCAGAGCAGACTAAGGAAAAAGACTCATATTTCAAAGGCAAAGGAGACCCTGGATATGCTGTTGTGTGCTCTTGAGGGGAAAATCAGTACAAGACTAGTAGACTCAAGTATTTTGTAGCACCTTTATTTTCTCTTGCAGGTGGTGACAGAGTACAGAAGTGGCCTGAGTCCAGCCAGCTTCAATAGATCAACTCCTTTTATATTGAGTTTACTTAATATCACATGAAACAAAGTAAATGCCTCTTAGAAAAGGCTGGGTTACTGCTAAGCTATTGAATGTCCTGCCTGATGTGCTATATCTCCTCTGTGCCCATGGGTATTTACCTGCACCTCCACATCAATGGGTATTTTTCTCTTTCCCTTCTTGGCTCCAGTTGCTTTGACCAGAAGACACCTTCACAAGTCAAATGGCTGCAGGAGCAATCTTTTCTGGCGATAGAGGCAACAAGTTTTGTGACAGGAAAAAGTACAAGTAGAAAATGTGTGTGGCACGGATCTGGAAGGAGGACTCAAAATCTGGGCTGAATCTAATGTCCACTGCAGCTAGTGCAAGGTTGCCTTTTTAATCTTTATGAGATTTGGCCCAGGCCCTAAGTTTAGTGTTCATCCGGGCTATTGTAATAAGCTGTTGGCTCTCAGTCTGCATTTTGTCCACACATATATTCAGATATAAATATTTGAAGATCTTTCTTCCTTTAAATTAATTTTCAGTTTTGTAGTAGATCAATGGTAAGGGAACAAAATGATCAGAGCAGAGATTGTGGAGAGATGGGCGCCGATAGCTTTGATGATGTCTCCAGTGTTTTTTGACTGTTGAAAACATCACATTTCCATTTAATCTAATGCAACTGGGTCTGATCTCATCCCCCATTTGTGTCCATCACAAGGCTGTCACACATTTTGATACAATAAGAATATTCTTATTGCAATTGAAATTGCCAAATCAAATTATGCTCATAGTAGGTTAACCCAGCATCCTGCTCTCTACTATAGTTACTGCCATATACAAGCAGGGAAACCTCTTGGCTATGGAACAACAGTGGCTGTTTATTCTTTATATACTTTGTGTATTGTAAAGATAGTTAATAGACATACAAGAGTTTAATCCTTTTTTTTTTTTTTTTTTAAATAAGTTTTAATCCACTAAAGCGCTTTGGCTCACTAATGTTTTGGGTACAAAAATGGATACATTCATTTTTCATCTAGGAGAGGACCATGAACACGGCTAAAGAGGCAGAAGTGAAGCAGGTTGGCAGAGCTATTCAGAAGCTCCAGTTACAGTTTACCCGCATTTCGCCTGGCAAGACATGAGCATCCTTTGAAAAGGAAAACCTCACCAATAACTTACTTCATAAGTTGGTGAAAAAATCCCCTTGGCACCTGCCAACCCCAACAAACTGGAATATTAATAAAAATGGAATTTTACCCTTTCTACAGAATAAGCTCAACATCCGGATCTGGACACAGTACCTACCAGCACTCCCCTAAGCCAGCAGGGATCCTTGTATCATAAAAATAGAATCATACTTCAGGCTTGAGTATGTTACACAGCAACAGTTCCTGTTGAGAGCACCTCCCGACATCCAGCTCAATGAATTTAAAAAGAAAAAAGCCTATGTAGTGCTGATTAATGGAAAGGCCTGGATATACTGGTGGATCTGGAAAGCATCTCATAATGTTTGACAGACAAGATGTTTCTTATTCTGGTGGGATTTGATCATTGTTTATGAAATTATGTGAGTGACATAACATCACTTCAAATGCACTGTTATTTTTATGCTAGCATTACAGCTGGTCTAATGATTTGGATAACAAAGTTACTTATTTTGGCAATAACTGATCAAATTTATCCAGAGTTCTTATCAACATTTTCATTTATTAATATTCCTTGTCAGAATTCTTATCAATATTTTTCCACATTTGTTTTTCTTTAAAAAATCCTCTGAATTAAACTTGTATTAATACAAAATACTTGATTTATTTGAAATGGTGACATCATTTTATTCCAATCTGTAAAGGTTTACACTTTGCTTAAATGTAAGTGTCCCCACTGACTTCAACAAGAATATTTCTAGCTTAGCATGTGCCTGTTTAAGATATATATAACCCACCAAATTTTTATTTCCATCTCCACATGTCCATATACCTGTCCTTGGGCACGTGTGAGCATACACGTGTAATCCTCATTTTCCCTTGCTCATTTCTGCCTCTTTGTCTTCCATCTCCACAGTAGGTACTAGTTAACTAATGTAATTAAAGCTTTCTAAACACATTTGAGGGAAATATTTATGATAGCTTTCTTATTAATGAAGAACGTGATTCAAGGAAAACATAAAAAGAACAATACAAGGAAATGAAAATTATTAAGAATTGTAATAACCCATCTAAAAATCTCTGCAAAAGAGAAAAAAACCAAGAAGGAACAAGCTTTCTAATACTTGGATGGGTGAGTAGCATACTTTTGCTGTGAAGGGAGAATGCAAATCTGTCCTGAAACAGAACAAGAGGTGGGTTTCAAACACCAGCATTTGCTCTACCATAGATCAAGACCAGCCACCTACTGGCACTAGCAACTTAGACTGCAAGGAAAGCTGAGGACCCACCTGGAGAAAGCAGGCAAAGACCTGTCCTTCCTGAAATAATTATCAGCACAGGCAAATGAAGATACTGTGTGGTTGAACAGACTGTTGCAGGCTGAACATGATTGATTCTATATGGAGAGCTAATAATTTATCATTAAGGAATAAACTGAAAAGGAATTTATACCGTCAGTTCATGCAGTGGGAAAAAAAGGAGGAGATATTTGTTTAGTCCTGTTTTTACAACAATAAAATTTGGATTAATTTACAGCAGCAGTTCAATGGAGATGCCTGATCCATAACGGGAGGCAAGACAAAGAGGGAACCGCGGAGCAAATATAATTGTCTTGAAAGCTGTGGATGAACAGGAAGAAGCCTGGAAGAGTTTCCTTGTCTGCCTTCCTTGAGCCACTGTGTTAAGCCCAGCCCTTGCTTCTATCCCTGTATAAAATTCTCACCACAGCTCTCTCAGAAAGAACTAGATGTAAATATATATCTTCAGCGGAAATATAGCATAAGTTGTACAAACCCCAGCATGCTAACATCTGTCACAGCTACTTTACATTAAGATTTTCAGAAACTTGTGTTACAGCTCAGCCATCAGATTTGATTTTCCTATCACCTTGAACACCTAAAAAGATTTTGGAGGCATATATATATTAAAAAAACCCCATGTATTTAAATTTAAAGTGATATAAGGGCTGTTGGTTGAGCCTTGATCTAGCTCATGCTTAAGCATGTGCTAAACTTCACTCATATAAACAACCCCAGAATTGACAGCAGGGCTTCAGAATGCCATTTTGTGCCTCTGAATATTGAAAAATGCAGCTGGTTTAAAAATATCCAGCAGTCTAACCAGCACAGCACAATGCAAAGTATGTCAGTCCGCTGACAGACCGCCAAATGCAGGAAAAATGTATGTAGAGCATCACTTGCAGGGAGCAAGGATGACAATCGGAAGGGTTAATGTCATTCATAATGTTGCTCACATATAAAAATATTTGTATTACCCTTCACTCGTGCCACTGCTCTTGGTGACGATGCCTGTGACGCGCAGCTCTTCCTTGGTGTTGCGATAGATGCAAAGCAGGGGACAGAGCTGAAATATAGGAAACAACTATAAGCGATACCCATAGGTAAAAATTATGAAAACATATTCAGCAGTTACAGTTTCTTCAGTCTATCGGCTACATAAAAGGCATTTAAAAAAGAAGCCTAAATACATATTTAACCAATTGACCAGAATGGCACTGAAGGAGTTTTAGCATATTTTGAAAAATTGCCTAAATACATATTTACCCAATAGACTGGAACAGCTCCTTCAGAGTCTCTCTGGTCTCTTGGGTATGTAATACGTGTTTTTAAAAACTGCCTGACTATATATTTACCCAATAGACCAGAACAGCTATTAAGTAAATAATACACATTATATAACTGTCAATGATTTTTTTCCATTCCTTTAAAAAAACATTAAAACCAAATGCAAATGAGATAAAAAATTAAATGTATTTATTAAGACTGTGAAAGGTCTGGAGTCTGAAGTTGGTGTATGTACATCACGTTGTAGAAAATATCTCAGATCACTAGTGTGCTTTTGTGTGTGTGTGTGTGTGTGTGTGTTTAAAGTACAGGGCATTGTCAAGTACATCAGAGCCTGGGGTGCTTAATATAGAAGATAGAACAGCAGTTGGGAGTTGGAAAGGTCTGGCAGAAGAGAGGGGGGAAAAAAAAAAAGGGAAGATATGAATCATAAATTCCCAGGAAGGATGGGTAAATCAAGCAGTTAATTTTGAGAAAGCCTAAAGATAGTACATGAAACACGGCAAAAAAAGAGGAGGGAGGGTTGGCATCATGGCATCTGAGACCTGTGTATCAATACTTCAGTACACTATACGGGAGGAGTGCCTAGCTGCGTACAAATTGTCCTCTCCCCTCCATACTTGCCTTAAAAGAAAATGATCAGTTCCGCTTGTTGAAGTATTAAGGACCGACCCTTTCTACCATGCAGAGTCTTAGAATGGTATAGCAACCAGGATGATTTCTCATTAAATCTTCATATATATTTTAAACCATTAAATTAATTGCAATTGACAACATGTTCTGATCGGCATTCTTTTCCCCTGTAAAGTAATTCACTTCTGAAATCAAATTCATGAACACTTATTGATTTCTTTTTGATTTGAACATGTTTCAGACTGTTTTGAAATCACAGGGGCGTGAATCTGCCTTGCTCTGACTCTCTCTCTGTCCTGCAACATAGCAAAGGAAAAGCAACAGAAAGTCTGAGAGAGAAGAAATAACACTCGTCTTTGAAAGCAACACTGTCACTTTTGTATTTACTTTTTTTTTTTAAGTTTGAAAGCTCTCAGTGGGTGAGAAAGCAAGGAAGACTTCTCATACTTTGCACAGATCTCCAGGTTGGCAAAGGATGAAAAATGGCCAGGAAGTGATGGAAAGCAGTGAATGGAAATTTTTCTACAGGCAGATTTTTTCCCATCGACAAAGTTTCTATTTCCTGGCCAGGCCTCATTTTTCAGTGACATTTCTCTGCCGTCAACACAGATTGAAAATACTGCGTTATCTGGTTGGTCAGCAGACACAGACTTGTTGGCACAAGGCATGACACAGTCCGTACCAGAGAGCAGAAGTCCTGCAAATGTGTTGGATTAATGCTCTCCCTGGGCTAAGCCCTCCAGGTGAGAAGCTGAGCAAACTTGCCGGGGTGAATCTCTCTCCTGCACTGCTTTTACAGCTTCCAGTACATTATTACAAGAGCTGTTGTGTGTGGTGGAGGAAAATACAGCAGTGAAAGAGGAGCTTCAGGACACTTCACCTTTCCTTTATTTTTACTTCAGCTTTGATAGCCGAGCCCATAAAAGAAGTGTGTAACAACTGCTGCTCATCAGTTCAGTGTCACTGGTGATGCAGTTAGCAAGAGGCTTTTGGATATTTCACTATTTTACCTCATTAAACCCTCAACTATATCAGCCAAAGCTCACGTCTTCATTTATTTAATGAGCTACTGAATGTCATTAATAACATAGCCCTGGATAGCACGTGGCTGCTCTCAACCAAGAGCCCACTGGCACCACGGCTGGACCCTAAGCCGAGAGCTCCCTGGCCATGCTGACACCAAGGCTGGGCAGGCATGGCTTTCCTGGAGGACGAAGGCTCGTGACATGCCATGTGCCACCACTGCGAGTTGCCTGGCCATGGTCCCTCCCGGCACATCCTCCCCTGCCCTGGCTCAGGCTGGGGCTATGTTTCCCCACCACACACGACCTTTGTTTGGAGGCGGCAAACCAGGGATATTACAGTAAGAGAATTCTGGAAAACGATCCAAACCCCCCCTTCTTTTGTCCAGAGAGCCCATTATCTTATTTCATATATGCTACTAAATCACCATTGGCTCTTTTTTTGGTCGCTACCAACTTCATTTAGGCTTTGGCTCAGCAGCTGACCGGTGAAAGCGTCTATATCCCATTACTAGCCCTGTACTCTACAGTTCCCATTTCCTGAGCTTTTTAAGTGAGAGTCCGCTATGCTAGAAGCAGCAAATTGAAGGTAGCATTAATCGGTGCGTCTATCTTATCTGTAAAGTTTAGAATAAACATACATTTGTATCTATATCTAGCTATCTATTTGTTAAAGTAGGGCATTACTTTTGTTGTATCATTTCCAAACTCGCTATTCACTATTAAGCAGCCTTCCTGCAAGACACAAAATCCATTGTGTAATAATTTCTAGCAGACTGCAGGACTGTAAAAGTAGACAGTGTTTCCTTCAAAAATGGAATCATCTTTCACAGATGTAGATGTGTACTTGTTATGCCAAGATGAGACAGATGTGGCTCTATTCACTCAGGGACAGGTGCGGAGGAAGAAGAGATAAAACATTTGTAGAAAGTGTAAGCAACTGCATCGCTGTTGTTAAATAAATAAACATTCTGCCAAAAAAAAAAAAAGTTTATTTGCTTATTTTTTCCAGAATGTTTATTTTAAGCTGCAGCTTAGCTGTGATTTATTCAGATTTATGTTCCTGTATCAATTTAAATTTATAATATACATTCTATATATAAACATCTGTTTATATATAACCAGGGGAAGGTACGTTGGCACACATGAAGGGCACGTATGCACGTACATACATACGTACACATAGATAGTACATGCAAAACAGACACAAAGGCACATGCACACAGACTAATCAGGTGACGAACGGGAAAATATTTTATTAATATATTGAGGCTTTGCGCACACATGCGAAAGGGCTGGGAGGGAGAAGAGAAGCAGATGCTGTGTTGCCTATCAAGGATGAAGCCAGTTCAAGCTCCACACTGGGGGACTGAAGCTGGTAACTGTAGGAAAGCCTAATTGCCCTTTGACCGCATGGATGCTAACAGGAAACCTCCATACAGAGACTTCCACAGATATCCTTGGGGAAAAGGCTAAAATAGTTTGGACCATATGAAAGAGCTTTAAACTGGATAAAAGTTGGCTTCTGAAATCAGAGCATGGGAGCGGGTGGGGAAGGGGCTCTGCAGCAGAGCAGACTGGTGCTGGGGGTCACCATGGGGATAGAGCACAGTGCCGAATGGGATCGGGGGTGATTCAGGTGCTGATAGTTTGCTAGATTTATCACTATTTTCCATCTGTTTTGGTTTGTTATGTTTTCTTCTGTTAGTCTTCAGTCCAAGCTCCCTGTGAATTTGCCACAGAAAGTGTCAAACCCGGATACACCTGGCAGCACTGTGACTTGCTCAGCCAGACAAGGTGAGAATGCACTGCAGGGACATCCCCAGAGTAAAGCAAAAGCCACCTCAACGAAGGGGTGATGGGCAGATCACAGCAGCAGCTTGTCCTCTAACCACAAGAAATCACCATGCATGGGCTGTAGACACCAAAAACTACCAAGTTTCCCTTGGAGACTACTGTATTTTCCTCGTCTTTAGACTGGGGAGCCATCAATGAGAATTTCGTGATGAAAGAAGGAGCATTTTGTCATCCGGTGAATATATAGTTCTCCTGATAGCTACAGTAGACTTGGGACGCTGGGGCCAAGTTTTCTGGTCCATGAAGAGAATTCATAGTAGTCATAAACTGTGAAATATGGCCAAGGGAGGCTGTATCCTGCAAGGGAAAGAGGCTAACCCTGTCCTGACCTTCTCTCCCCTGGAGCACGGACCCATCACTCGCTGGCCAACTCCTCCTTGCCAGGAAGGTCCCTCTGGACCACTGACTTTTTGCATTAACCAGATTTCAGGCGCACTGCGTGAGGTCATTGAGCAGGCGGAGACCAGGCAGAGGGAGCCTGGGGATGTTTATCCTGGGCTTTCGCTGCGTCGCTTTGGAGAGCCCATGTGTTCCCTGCAAAACTGTTCTTCAACGGAGGGTCCTCAAATCCCTCTGCTAGGGCTTGCTGAGGTCCATATTGCCGATTTGGTGCCTAACTTGATGCTCGTTTGCAAGCCGGTTCATTAAAGAGGCGGGTTCCAGCGTGCCGAGGGCCTCGTTCTTCCCAGAGGCAGCAAGTGAGGATAAATGCAGACAAGAGGAGAAGCAATGCCATAAAGCCTGGATGAAGCTGGATTGCTTTTCTCTGAAATATTTAGTCGAGCCGGGGGAGGGAGGAGAGCCGGGATGACAGCGATGGCGACTGGAAGGAGGAGTGAGGATCCACAGCTGTGAGGAGGACCGGGAAGAAGAGGGGGAGGAGAGGCAGGGGCAGAGAGAGGAGGATGATGTGATTTAAAAAAAAAAAAAAAAATTATTAATCACAACTCCAGAACAGGAATCAGGGTGGGAATCAGCAGCTGGGAGAGGGAAAGAAAATGGAAAAGATTATTTTTCATTTGAAATACATTTCTTCAATCATAACTCTGCATGAAAGTGGGAGTTTGCAGCTGGGCACACAGAAGAGTGGTCCGTGGTTAGAGAAGGAACATTTTAACCAGAACGAGCTCTGCGGTCAGCTGGGGCTCCACGCAGAGATCGGGGCAGGTGATGGTCTCTGTGGCCAAAATAAGGTGTCATTGCTCAGGGCTGTCAGTGGAAAACATGCCTGTGTCCCACTTCTCTGCAGCACAACTACAGAAGTACTTTATTTCTGTGTCAGGACATGGAGCAAGAGGCACATCTGAAAGGAAAGTCAAGTGACTTTTATATTTCTACAAGCTTGTCAGCTTAAAGGTTTCTTTTTTTTTTTCATCCTCTGACTCTAAAGGGGAGGGGGGAGAAAAAATAGCAAGTTTGTTCACCGTGTGAGAGTTGGTTTTGGGGGTTTTTTATCCTAGCTTTTATGCTTGACCAGTGAATCCAGCTTAACAAAAACATTTCCCTTTGTAGGCTGAACATTCAAAGACTTCACTCGTTTAAGTCCAAATGTGAGATGTTACTTTGTTTGAATGCCAGGAATCATACAAAATAATCCAGTTACCAGGCATAATATTAATTCTCCTGAAGTCTTGAGGAGCAACGGCCGTACCCTGTTTAGTGAGAAGCAGTGAAATTTCTCTTTTTACATATCTCCAGCACCGCATATACGGGACTTGCCATGTGTGTCAATAGGAGTAGGAGAAAGTAGACCCTGGTTTTGCTCCCCACTGAAGCTGAGAGTGCAAAGTATGTCACAACAATATTGTTACTTCCTTTACATTTATATTTTCTACACCCAAGCACTGATTTGCTCCTTATTTAAGCAACATTTTCTTGATAAATTAAAAAAGCAGCAATAGCCATTACTGCAGGCTATATACAGCCTCTAATATCACTTAAGCATATTACAGAATATAATATCTGGTACTTAACGACTAACTTGCATATGAAAGCTCACATAATGTCTCATAAAACCCTTAAAATGGCTTCAGTTTAAGAGTCTCTTTAAAAAAAAAAACACCTTCAGGGAATATTGTAAATGAAGTAGCACTCCAGCCTTAGAAAAAAAATTCACACACTTGCAGAAATTTTTAATATAAATTGAACACATTAAAAATTAATTTTGCATGACCATTTCGCATTGCAGTGCCAATGCATAGTTAAGATAAAGCCTTAACTCTTCTTTGTTTAAAGTAACATGGAAACATCTCTCTCCCTCTCTCCGTTATCTGTACATAATTATAATTTTCATTAATCAGAAATTGGAGCCCCATCCTCTATAATGACAGCCCCGGCTGGAGATCAATGAAACCCTACCTGTGTCGCGAAGGAAACTTGCTATAAACTTTTAGGAAACTCATTAAAGAAAGGTGTGACCTTACAATTAGATATAACTATGCAGAGTGGCGTACGCATTTATATCATATGCTAGTCAGGGAGAAGAATTTGGTTTGTTGGGAAAATAGATGTTCTCTTTTGTGAGACTTTACTAGTAGAAATCTTGTAGATTCTCCGGTGACGTCAATTGTCAGCTTTGAAGACTCAGCTGACATAAATGCTGGCATCGAAGATGCTAAACCAAGAAGCAGTTTGTGTTACAATATTACTCTTCAGTGGGAAATATATATAGAAAAGACCATTACTGATTTTCCTCTTCTTTTGCAGCTTTTTGATTGGACTTGCAGCCAGAGCTTTACAGCAAAGAATTCCCCAGGCAGGCATTGGTTGCAATCGGATGTTGATGAATGCCGTTAGCCACACGGGAGTGTCTCTGATGGACGCCGCACCAGCGGCGTGCTGTGCTGGTGGAAGCGCACGGAGATTCATGCTCTGCACCTGCGGTGACCAGCTCTTAACGACAGAGAAGTGTTCAAATCTCTCCGATGTCACCACGTCACAACAGGCAACAAAGTCTTCTGTAGCTGGACTTGTGTATAAGATGCTCAACAGATTTTTCTTCTTTTAATATCCAAAATCATAGAATCATAGAACCATAGAATGGTTTGGCTTGGAAGGGACCTTAAACATCACATAGTTCCAACTCCCCTGCCATGGGCAGGGATACCCTCCACTAGATCAACTTGCTCAAATCCTCATCCAACCTGGCCTTGATATGTAAAATGTATGATATTTTATCTCTTTATTGTGTTATCTACCTGTAGGACATAAACCAGGTTTCTAACCCCATTCTGAAAGTTTGTTTGTGTCCTATAAACACTTTAATAAATACATTGCCTAATGTCAAGAATTAAAATCCTAGGGAACCTTATAGTTCATCATTTGCATTAAAGATATTGTAAAAGCAAAATAATTTGCAATATAGAATTCATCACTCCTATGACTTTTCGATCACTAGAGTCCTGTTTATATATTTCTTTGCAAGTTAAAATACAATGTTTAGGTCAAACCAACAAATGCCGTCTTCATTCCAACGTGTCTCAGAAATAGCTATGGCTTCTAAAATGTCTAAATGTTCTAAATCGCTGGACTTTGAAAAAAATCACCTGCTGGCTCCATAGTCACTTGGAGCTTCACAGCACTGAAACAGGCAAAGCTGGCGAGCATGGCAGCTAGAGAAGAAAGTATCTTCTTTAACATGTGGAGCTAAATGCTACAACATTTAACAGGAATTTTAATTGAGAAAGCCTTGAGAAAAGGTTACAGCCTTCCACCAATGTGCAAAAAGACAGCAAAACTGTGTTGGGGCTCTTGTACTTCTCCCCTATAGATGAAGAGCAGGAATAATGGCTGACTATGAAGCAACAGCAATATCTTTGCATAGTTTTTCTGTCACGCTTGATTGCGTTTCTTTGAGTATTTTTCCATGCTTTGGGTTTGCTGACGCTTTTGCTTTTGGAAAATACCCAGAAACTTCTAGAGGTCCTTCTGGAAACTCATGGACCTGAGCAGGAGATCCTTCTGGCTGTACCTTCGGAAGAACAGGCACAAGAAAATGAACAGGAGCGCTTCCTCCCGCCTCTCCCAATCACATCTTCAGTCTCTTTATGTGGTTTATGACTGTGGCTTTCTGAGGATGCCTTAGCACCGCCAGCTACAGACCATAAAAGAGAACCTGCAAGGTAGACGGATAAGGCTGGTAAGCCATCCTCACCACACAAGCGGCAGGCTGTTTAAAATAACTTATATTTTCTCAGTGAACTCTTACCTTCCAGTCTAAGAACTACCTAAGGAAGAAAACCGTTGCCTTTGTGCTTAAGGTAGTGCAGAGTGGGGATATCTAGCTACGTGGTTCAGCACCTGGGATGAGAGGAGCCAGCTTTGCTGTGTTGGGGAACAAACAGGGTCTTTGCAGGGTCTTTGAAGAGAGGTGGAGGTGCTGACCACTTGGAGAACCGTCACAGAGGACATTAAAGAAGGTTTGGGGAGATTAGCCCAAATTGAAGGTGGAAGCAGTGCAAACAGGGAAGGCAGAAGTGAGTAAGAGCACAGAGGAAGCCGCTCACCACCCTGTCCAGCGTGGAGGGTGCTGGGTGCTCACCTCCCTCACCCACACACTGACCTGCGGGACTGTGCGTCAGGCAAGTAGTGGGAGTCAATGCACTCTCTCAGGGCGAGGGAACAGATTTATTTATTTTTGTTCTATGGGAAGAAAGAAACAGGTCAAACATTGAAACCATTTCTCAAAAAAATGTCATGTTCCTGTTTTCAAGTGTTGTATTTGAGAACGAGGCATTGTCTTCACATGCAAACAATTTTTAGCTTCTGCTATGCTCTCTGCATTACTAGTTAAATTTTCTGCTTGGAAACTAGGCTTTTTAGAATTTTTTCATCTGCCCAAAAGCTTTACTTTCTCCACTAAATCTACTGCTGATTCTTCAACATAGTAAACATGGCCATCTTCTCACAGGGCTGACTTCAGGTTTGATGTGTATGTATCTGCAGACCGGCAGACACAGACGTATATGTTAGAGAGTTCAGCTTGAAAACTGTTGTGTTGTTCTTTATGGGATAGATTCTTTCTTCCTTTCTCCCACAAAGCTGTAAGAGAATAAAAAGAAATTACCCTTCATTGCAAGTCAATTTGTGGAATGTAATGACACAATTTAGAAAGGAATATTGCAGACAGTAAGGCCACTTGGATTGGAAGTCTTGAATCAGTTTGTAGGGCTATATATTTCGATAGTATTGTGTTTTGTTGTGTGGGGAATTTAATAAGGGATGTAAATCTGCAAACAGCAATGGTATCGCCATAAAATATAAAAGATTCATGTATTATAAATGGGTATGATAAATAAATTATTCACGTGAATGTATATCTGGATATGTGTGTGTGTGTACATGAGCACATGTTCACTTTTCTTTTTGAAATAATTAGTGCCAAAGTCTTCTATTGTGCATTGCCCTATGACCTGTGCAAGAGCTTTAATGACATTTCATGCAAAGAGCTGAAGGTAGAGCTTGCTTGATGCTGAACTGGAGCAGCTCAGACTCATTAAGGTGAGGAACATCACAAGTCACTTACCGAACAAAAACCTCTCAGTCCAAGGAGGCTCAGGGTCTTTCTGGAAGTGCCAAGGCACCCCCGAGAGCACTGAGCTAGCAGTCTGGAGTGAGCACGACATAAGGGATTGCACCACTCTACACCACTGTTCAAAATGTTTCTGCAGGTAAATTTGGATTATATCAACCTGCGTCATGTGCCATTGTAGCTTTCGGCAGCCACAGTGACAACCTTACTGTGATGACTTCTTTTCCTTGCTCTGACCGACAACATACCTCCTGGTGCGCCAGCTTCTCCGGGAGCGTGTACATTGCTTATTACTATTAAGTCACGTGAACTATTCGGTAGGCACTTACAGCTATAGATTTCTCCTCAGTAACCTGTGTCATCTAAAGATAGCTGGCTACACAACCTCCTATTTTTAAGCCGGGTGGGACATTTCTAAATTAAGGCATGAGTAAAACGAAATTGTAGGAGAGCTCCAGAACATTAGAGAAAAATCCTGCGTGACTTCAGTTATGTTATTAACTTTTCCACTTTTGTTGCAGAAGTTGTTTCTGTCAATATTTTACTTTAACGGTGCTGAACGGGAGGAAGGAGCAGGGTCCAAGCAGATGGCTGTCAGCAAACTGATGACGGCAGTTGAGAATTAGTGTCCAAATACAGTATTTAAAACTTGCTACAGTACATAGTTTCCTGCATATGCATGCCAAAATAAATCTGGTTTGGAGAACCTTTCAGGATCTTTATTTTATTTTTATTTGGAGCTTATTCTATTAAGAATAACTAAACAGGCAGCATACCTTATCTTAGCGGGAGGGTGGATCCATTGGACAGTAAGTACAAAACTAGACGAACTAGAAAGACCATTCCAACCTTTATTCACTCCAGCTCTTGACTTTCTGAACATCGCTAAGTGTCAGGACGAACGATAACTGAGCAATAACATTAATTCGTACCGGTTTTCCCCTACTCAATCCCCATGCACACACATTGTAAAAACCCTTCCTTCTCATGGCAGCTGTGGGTTTTTTCCCTCTGGATGGTCTTCCCAAAAGAGTTAGTAAGGGATGGGTGCCATCGTGCAGGGGATATCTGACATCAGACTTCCAGGGTACTGAGCAGAAAAGTTTAGGCACCTGAACCAGATACATTTTTAGCGGATGAGAACGGCAGCAGGTAGTGGCTATTTCATTACGCACACATCTTTTGGTCTAAGTGTGACTAATATGTTGGTTTAGATACCTGGCTGCAGCGGGGTCAAAGCAGGGTCAGGCTGTCTCTTCTGCAGTGAATTAGAGACTTACATTCATTATCTTCCAATACCTCATTAAAACGGCTTTAATGTGGTGAACATTTGATGGTAGACAAAAGCTTTAATCTTGTGAATATCAAACACACCTGTGTTACATTTCCTCTTGCGAGCAGTTAGCAGAAACAGGTTAACAAGCTATTTTAACTTCTTAATCTGCTGAATTTGTGTGGAAACCAGACTTTCACCAGTCACCTGAGTTTGAACTCAAAAAAAACCCCTACATACACCCCTAATTTATCAAGCTCTTTTTTCAAACTCTGACTGCTCTAGACACTTTTAATCATCTGTTTAATTTTGCACCTTTTTTTTTATCCTGATATATTATATGCAGGTTATACTTAAGGCCCAGATTTGCCCTATTTTTCTTCCTCATCTGACCTAGATTCAAATTTACACACTGTGAAATAGCTAATAAATCCCCATTAAGGTTGTAAAAGGTGAAGGTTCAACCAATGTGCAAGTCATCAAGTTCTAATGTAAAACTGAATGAGCCTTGATATTAGCAGCGGTCTCAAAAAGTGAGGCTGAAAGGCTCTACAGGTTTCCAGATTTTTTATGGCAGGCTATGCTTAAAGCACCTAGTCCAAGACAACACCGTTGAGCCTGTACAACAACAGTGACAACAACAGGCCTTAAGAACAGTAAGAAAAAAAATACTGCCTTCTCCGAAATGAAATGTCAGTGTTTTTCCCTTCGCTCCCAGAAGCCTGCCACCAAGACACGTTTTATGCTCCACAGGTTCTGTATATTTTACTGCAAGTAAATACAGTTCAATAAATATTTCCCAATAAATATTACAACCTCTAAACACAAACATTCATATAAAGCCCTTGTAAAATACATTTCTTTTGTGTATCCCTCATGTCAGTGTTGCCCTCCTGAAACGGGGGATTTTTGCTTCGCTATCGAAGGTTTGGAAAAGTGGCTTGTCTGTCCAACTTGAGAGCACTGCTTTTTTTTTTCTTCACTAGCCATAGAAAGTATTACAATGATTTACAGAGACATGCTGAAAGTAAATTATGTTGTAAACGCCTGTCCCTTGGGTCGACAAAGAATCACAGGAAAAAAATGCAAAAAGTTTGAAATTCCCAACAGCAAAGGTTGACAGGAAAATATGGTGTTGTTTTTCTATGAGTAAAAGTAACTTTTATGTTGTGTTTTCCCATGAGAAATTATAAACTTTCAAAGGAATTTTAGTCTCTTGTATGCACACATAAGAGCAATTTATCTGGTACTGCCCCAGTGAAAACACTGTTAAGACTTTAAAGCTGTTAGAACTATGGCTGAACTTCATCTAGGCTGCTACTACTTATTTGTTCTTGCTGCCTCTTCTTGTCAAAACATTTACTCAGACTTCGAAGAGTTGCAAGTTGGCAACGTGTTAATAATATTAGAATGCATTTGTGTCGGCCATGTGGCTGCAATATTGGAGTAAATTCATCACTTATTTAATGAATAATGAATTCATGAGAGTAGCTATGGAGACGTGGAACCATATGTAGTAAATTAAATGGGAACTTGTCAACGTACAGTAACAGTGAATGTCACCAAAGTAGTTGTGTCTGGTTTATAGCAGTGGTGATGCACTTACATTGAGGCTGGTACGTATGAATTTCTTACTAGGTATAGTACAGCCACATTTTTTCACACCTAAGTTGCAGCAGTGATTTCTAACAGGTGTGGTAATAAAGTGAGAATTTACACAAGTTTCTCTTTGGTATATGCAGGAAAGGTGGAAGAATCTCAAGATATTCAGTCTGTAAATTACTTAACATTTTTAAAAGAAAGGTAGAGAACTGCAGGGTTTTTTCTGATGGGAACATGTCACCAAAGAAAGGGGGATGGGTGTTACTCAGCTCAGTTCTCATCTACCCTAGCGCATAATGGAAACTCCAGACATGAAGGTCGTCTTGCAAGACAGTTAACAGGGAAAATCAGGCCTAAAGAATAGTAGAGCATGTACAAGAAGCTCATTAACAGGAAATTCTGAAAAGAGGGTGGTGCATAAGTTCAGAAAACTAAGTCCATCTTTCTGTTTGGCTTCAGAGCCACAAGCAGTCTTTTGGACGTCTTATCAGGACTCGCTAATGTAAGAGTGTCATCCTGGCGGTGGCTGGAGTCCATGGGCCTCCTCACCCCCTTCCCACAGGCAGGACAGCCCTAATCCCCCCAACCTGTGCCTGGGGGCATTCTGACACAGCTTCTCGTATTGAAGCTGTATCATATTCACTGGGGTATAATTTCCAATGAATGTTTTAAAGGATTAAAAAAGGCTCAGCTTCAAGAAAGGAGAAATGAACCATAGACTACATTCTCAGGAATTATCTTAGGAAACGGGAGACTTAAATTCAGGGCAGTGACATCGGTCAGACAGGTAAGAAGGGATTTCAGTATTGGTAGTCTTCAGCTTCCATCTCTGATTTTGCAATATCCAGAGCTCTTAGATAAACTGTGTTGGTAGCCTCCACTGGAAAAATCATGTAAGAAACCTAATGATTAATGAGACTTTGATTAGCCAAGTGTAGCTATGGAAGTGCACAACATTAGCAAGCATATAATATTTGGTTATGCACGTGACTAAAGAAGCTTCATCTACCTGAAAAACACCTATGGTGTAATCCTGATGGCTAAGGAATTTGGGATCTTCCAGTGAAAGTTTCAGCTGATGAGGGGACCTCACATTTTGTGCTTAGGTGCTGCGTTTAAATTGAGATATCCTGCTGTTGACCTAGCTGAAGGTCCTTTGTGTGTGCAAATAGGCATAGCTTCACTGCAGTCAATAAGAATAAATAACATCGTGACACCATATACAACACAAACACTGTACTCCTGACAGTCAAAACGCAGGAAAGGAGACAATCATTGGGAAACAAGAGCAGAGCTCATAAAGATTGCAGCCATCTTTATTTTAAATATGTTGGAAGACCACATCCAGCTAAATCCTGGCTTGTAGTAATGTTTATCATTAGGACATCCCTTGAGGTTTCAGAAATTTTAAATGCTCTAAAACACCTACAGACATGTAGACTTTCAGGTCAGAGACAGTTCCAGTCTTGTCATGTTTCAGGCATAAGACTCACCTTTCCAGCAAGTTTTTCTTGAAGAACTCACTTTTATCACCAAGCCTAATGATAGACTCCTATCATGATTATATCTACTCACTGCCTCTCTACACCGAGTAACTCAGAGCCTATCTTCACGAAGACATAATTCAGTCAGCTGACCCATTTCGAAAACTTAGCTCCTGAGATCTTCCTACAATTCACTACAAAGTAATTTCTGGGATCCGTGTCACACCTATAAAACTTTCCCTTTATTTTTTCAGTTGCTGAGTTGTGTTACCTCGTCATGTCACGTCATGTTGAATCGCATTGTTGCCTTCAGAAATGATGGGATAGAGCATGACAATGTGTTTTGAATGATGTGACACAATGTGACATATGTCATAAAATCATTGTCACCCATCAAAAAAAAATGACAGATCATATTCAAACAAAGCTTACCATATACTTTTAGTGGCTACCCAATCAACTAAAAACAAATATTTCAAATTGTTAGCCAAACGTGTGGGAGTGTGACTCATTTTTGGTCAGTCCTTACACGCCTAACTTGGTATTTTACATTTCTTCCACATTTCTTCACACTGTATTATCCATTTGGTGGGGAGGAAACTTGTTCAGTTCATATATATTATCCAGTCTGCACATTTGTCAGTCCATTACTTCTAAATATGTTCTTCTAGTCCTTTTCACGAATTGTCCTCATTTACCTTCTCTTTCTGGATGCATTTGAGTTATTATCATGTTATGAAAGTACCGACGTACAGAAAAGGTTGAATTTGTCATCTTGCAATGTTGTACAACAAGCCAAACTATCGAGAACAAGGAAATAATTTTCTGTAATTCTACATCTGAAGAATATTCTATCTATTAAAAAATATCATATCTTTTTATTTGCACTCTACATATCTGCTCATTAAACATTTCTAATAAGGAATGTAAGACAGGAGGGAGAAAATAAAAAATACTTTTGCCTTGTAAATGAATTGCTGCATCTTCTGACTAAACCAACATCAGTGTGGGAATAAGCCAAAACAGCTTTTCAAGACTGGAGTTGGGACAACTGGCAATATTCAGTAAGTGGTACGAAAACATTAGCATTGCACTGTTTGTAGAGTCAAAGACTGAAGCCATTTCCAAAGGGGAAAGGCAGCATCATTCAGTGAAGGGATGTGAGAGATGATGTGGGTGCAATCCATTGTTGTGATCACATAAGGGAACCCTGAAATGTCATAAAATCCCACTCTGATCTGTTGTCACTACTGTTGGTTGTATGGAAAATTAACACATTTAATTAACTGCCTGACCAAAGCAGCTGTTACCTTATATAAAACCTTGAACATTGGTGCCCGGCATATCCCACTAGGTGTTCGAATGTGCCAGTGGCATAAGACTGATTATAGTTTTATACCAAATGGCACAGCATGACTCCTCTTGCAACACACTCAAGTCAAGATCTTCCTTAAATTCTTCATGGGGCATAATAATGCTCCAGCCCAAATTGTTAATAATGTTGTTATTCAGGACAGCCAACAAGATACACCACACAGAGCAAAACATGTCCTGGCCAAGACAACTCCTTTCTCTGCTTTTGTTCCTGACATCTGAAAGTATTCCTGCTGCTTAGACTGTGGATATGTTTGGCATGTGATTTCCATTGGAATACTACAAGTACTATTTTATTTATATTCCATTTCTATCATTTATGGTGGATGGTTACTTGCCTTAAATTTTTAAAAAATGTCTTGGCTGCAGAATTTCAAATTAAAAGTGAAATATCCAAGTCAGAGGTAACTTTAAGTTCAGTTATTTTTACCAAAGTTGGTTGGGTTTTTTTGTAGTGCTCATCCTGTGCATGCAAGTTTGCATGCATGCAAGCATCTATATTTATATATAGTTTTCTGATGCTGGGAAGTACTTTTCTCCTATACATCTGTCTGTATATAGATTTCTATATTTACACATTTAAAAGGTAAACCTTTTCTACATAGCTGAAAGAGCTACAAATTATTACATTATTGAGGAGCATATCTTGAACATTTTCTAAATGCAATTCAAGTTATAAATCAAGATTTGGAATACAACTACCACTAGACATGGAGAATTTTCTCTCTTGGTTTTTTTACTACTAATTATCTTTCCATTCCCCTTTCTACGCTGATAGCTACAAATGTACTGCATCTAGAGAGTGTACACCGTACACAGAAGAGGCCAGTTTCTCAGCCAGTACAAACTGGCACAGCCCCATTGATTTCAACAGAAATATTCAGGCTTAATGTGTGGCCGTTAAATAATATCTAACTTGCATACAGTATTTTCTTCCATAGGTTTCAAATCATTGCGAGGGAAATAGATCCCAATCCTGCAAACACTTATGTGTGTGTAACTACACATATGGGAATAATCCCATTAAATCAATGGGATTACTCGTGTGCATAAAGTTAAGCATGTGTGTAAGTGCTTGCTGGAGCTGGGCCTGAGGGAGAAGACAGGATTTTTGAACCATTTGTACAGTGGGTGTGAATGTTCATATTCCAATTCTGCAGCTTCAAATGCTCCTTTTGAAGTCAAATGTTATTTGTGAAGGAAGTATTTGCCCTCTTTTCCATCAAGTCAGGAGATTTTAAGACTCTATAAACAATCTATTGTCATAGCACAAGAACCACTTATAAGGAGGTCTCCATAAAGCTGAGCAAGCTAGCTATAGCATATAAATTACCTGACAATTTTGGCGTGTTCTCTGCCTGCAAGGTCTTCTCACATATCCTTTCATATCTGCAAATTTATGTAAACAAATTTGAATCTACAAGAAGTTGTAAACTGTATGTAGTTGTTATTCATCTGTCTTTTTCGTGATTATCTCAGGGGGAAGGATTCCTGGACTAGATATTTGAAAATGCAAAGAAGCAAATAGAAATAACAATCATGAACTCGGGTCGGGCGGGGGAGGGAAATCCATACATAAAGAAAAAACAATTCAGCTAAGGCTGGAGGTGCAAAATTTCCTTGTATAGGCAGGAGATGGTTGAGCTAGAAGTATTTTGGGACAAGAGCAAAAATATAGACAATATAGTGCTCTGCCTGGAAAGTCCTATTATCTGTCCAGGAAACAGCTAAGGGCTCCGTCAACTTAGTACCAAATACGTAGACATCTTCTTGTCTAAAGCTCCTCTTTCCTGCCATGCACCCAGTCTAGTTCCTTGCACACTAGGTTAGGAGAGGTCTAGAAATGGGAAAGAAAAATCTGCTGGTATGCAGTGTTTTACAATAGACTGGGGAAAAAAAGAGAAAAGAAAGAAAGAAAAAGAAAGGATGAAAGAAAAGAGGGAAAGAAAGAGAGAAAGAGGAAGAAAGAAAAAGAAAGATGAGAAAGAAGAGAAACAGAGAAAAAGACAGAAAGAAGAGAAAGAGAGAAAGAAAGAAAAAGACAAGAAAGAGAGAGAGAAAGAGAGAAAGAGAGAAAGAAAGAAAGAAAGAAAGAAAGAAAGAAAGAAAGAAAGAAAGAAAGAAAGAAAGAAAGAAAGAAAGAAAGAAAAAGATTTTTTGCAGCCAAGTTTCTAATCAGCAGTGTCAAGGAAATCCCAGAACACCTTTTCTATTGAACTTGGCTGTACCTAATCCTGGGTACATATTCTCAACCAGGATTTAAACACTTCAGCTCTTAGAGCTGTTCAGAGTTGAATTTTCACAAACAAGAGATGATCTGCACATCAAATTCCCAGTTCTATAACTGGGTGATGTTAAGAGCATCTCCTTTATCCCCCAAAGATCAAGAACTGGTAACTGAAACTGGAGAAACTCTACTTACCCTTGGACCATTTTGATATCTTTTCACTGAATCACCTGACAATTTATACCACAGTTTCTCAGATCCTCATGCTCCAGAGTAGAGCCCTGGCAATAGTTAGTCTTTAAAAAAAATGTTAATATATGAAATATTACTATGAAATATCAAATTTGAACGTGTGTATGTATGCCTTCATAGATACCTATTTATATATGGCATTTGAACCCTGATACTTCATGTTCCTATCAAAGCTGTTGAGAGTAACACAGAACAGTACGTGACAGTAAAAAGCATAAGGACTATAACAAGCTTGACCCTTATATATTACAGAAATAAAGCTGGAAAATTGTGTGTGGTCTTCCTCTGATGCCATACTCAAGACTTTTATTGCAAACACCTTTCTTCAAACATCCATTTAACATGCATCCATCTGTCAAGCAATGTTTTCCACAGCAGTGTTAATGTGCATGTGCCCCCTTCCACTTTGGTAGTTCACACCTTTAACTAGGGCTGGAGCCAGAGTGCAATAAACAGGCTTCCACAGTTTTGAGTATAAAAGGCTCAAAATGTGAGAGACACTTCATCAAAAAAACAAAAGACCAAGACAGAACAGTTCGTAGGTTTGAAAGACACAGGGAGCGGTGGGCTTTAAAACCTTTCTTGCAAATGCCTCTCCTAAAAAGTAAGAATGATGAATAATAGCTCAAAAGAGAGGATAGAAAGTAATATCTGATGGGAAGGACGCATTCACAGACTAAAAGAAGCACTTGCCTAGCTCCCAACCAGGTGTTGTGTCTTAGCTTGTTTAAAAATACTTCTGGTGGTGTTTAATTAGTTATGACAAAAGATCCTCAAAGAATGTATCAGTTCAAGCTTTAAGTTTGCCTACAACATTTTACCTTTGTTCAGAAAAAAAGTATGAGTGAGATATAAAAACTTGAAAAAATATAGTATGAAAGTTACTGCCTTAATGAAATATTAAAAATGCATCAGGAATACTGTTCTGGCATTAAAAATAAACAATAACATTTCTTCCTAGTTATGGTTCACTTCAATTCTTTAAAAATTAATTATTACCTCTTTAAATATTTGATTAAATTAGATTTGGGTGGGTTATCGCTATCCACAAAATACACGTTGTTGTGTATAAATTTGTTTTCTTCAGTTTCTGACATGTACAGGCATGTTATACGGTTGTTTGATTATTAGAAAACTAAATCCAACGACTCTGTTTTGGCAGTTTGCAAAATATATACTATTGAATCCTGTCACTTTGAATGAAAATGCAGTATTATGTTAGAAATCTCTAATAAAAGAGGAGAAGTAAAGCAGCAAAATTACATTACATGATACTTGGGACTTTCACATCGTATCTTATCATGTTGCTATATCTCATACTCTAGAAAGGCCACATTATTTTTAATAATGGTTAATTAGGATTTGGGGATAATAGCTTAGAAATCATAAGAAATAACTAGGCATATAAAGTCTATTCTGCTTTCAATGCATGAGGATTTATGAGTATAACTACTTAGATAGCAAGGGGAGAATAAACCCTGTAGCATGTCCTAAGAGAGGTAAGACAATTATTTCTCAAGTATTATGATAAAAGTAAATTAGTATGTCCAACCAGATAAATAAGAAACGTTGCTGGGTGAGTGCAGTGGCTGATACAGTTATAAAACATTAGTTTAAGTGAAACACGTGTATTATAAAGGTATTCAATAATAATCATAATTTTTAAAAATTCTTTCTGTCTTCCCTTTCTGCCCCTATTTACACAGAGAATTAGGGCTGCTGGGATGCCGGCTTGGCAGTCCGTTCTCCCGTATGAGAGACTAAACAACTGAACTAAAAGTTTTGTCCATCATTTTCCTTCTCCCCTACTGCAGCAGAGGGTTTTAGGGTTAAGAGAAAGGTTGTCAGTCCTTGGCCTCTGTACCAGTATTGCTAACAGGAAAACACAGAGGGGAAGGGTTTGTTTTGGCACTGGGGATGAGGACACGTACCAGCTAGGAGCGAAGTCGAGAGTCACAGTTCAATCCGCGTAGACCAGCAAGGAGTCAGCAGGAGTTTTGGTCATTAGAGACCAGAACCATATTTAAATTTATGATGTAAGAGATAAAAAAAGAATTTATACTGCATTTTCTAAACCACAGTCACCTGAATTTTACTTATCAAATTATTTAATTACTAGTATGCCTTTATCAAGAAAAAATAGACATAGGCTTCATGGATGAAACAGCTGAATGGATGCATGTCTATTTTTTGAAAGATCCGCTGAAGCGGCACTTTACCTGAAATCAAATATTCTGAGGTTCGTGGTGGGCTTTCCATTTCACGCTTCGTCCAGGGAGAAATGATTGAGTTTGAAACAAACAGGAAACAAGAACATTTGGAGTTGGAGGATGTAGCTCTCTTCTTTCAACTACATTGAAAATATCCTACTTAATCCTCAGAAAGCCAACATTCTAAAAAAAAAAAAAATTCAACCTTCCCTTTAGATTAGTATCATAATATCACAATGCCAACATCTGGCTCCTGAGCATGTACGATGGCTGCTTTGAAAGGCTAATTGACTTTGTGGCGAGGTGCTCTGTTCATTGTTCAGATATTGTAGATGACACTTCCCCTCGACTTGCTCCACAGCCCACAGCACGCTTCCGCTTCACGCCGCGCCGGGATGGCACAGGGAGTGCTTTTGTATGGGCTTAGACAGAAGACTTGCTGTTCAAATCGACCATTCGCCAAGACGATATAAAACATTGTGCAAGACTATGAAAAAAATTGTGCAAAACTGCATTAATTGCAAAATTTATTGTAGTTCAAAGGTTTTTTCACTTACAGATTTAAAATGGATGTTTTTTATGGAAAATATTGTTTTGTTTTTAAAGATAGAGTTCAGTTTTTTGCTAATTTTATATGCCTTAAAACACTGTATAGAGCACTAAAAATAAAGAAATAAAAATGAGTTTTACATCAGAATAAAAATTGTTCCTCCATATCCATCATCGGGATCCCATGCTTTCGACACTGGCTACACAGGGAGTTCAGGTTTCAGACTTCAAACATCTGTTTAACTGTTAAGGTGGGTAGGATTTCCCGACTCATTATGCATCCTTTCGTTCATTAAAATGCCCAAGTGAACCTCACCACTTCTCCTTTGAAGGAAAGTGTTCATCAGGATGTATACTTTTTATCACATAGACCTGACTGCAGGACTCAGCTCCCTACACCGCATCATGCATCTTTATCTTTTATTTATTTTTCAGCCTGAGATGCCTAACTTTAGAGAAAGATTGAGCTATTGGCATGAATTGCACCCATCTATCGAAGTAGCACAGGCTTCTCAAGCTAAAATAGAACTAGAGTGGACTGAAGAGGCTGAACGAGGCATTCATCTACCCTTCTTTGTGAAGTAGACACCCAAATAATAACAGTGAAATCCGGAGGAATATCAACTATCTTGTGGAGGATGAGAAGGAAAGTGTCTGGAAAACCAGCCTGCAGATTGAACTCTCTTCCTGCTTCAGAGCCATCCTCGGGTGCTTCATCTCAACAGCTATAGACAGCGCTGAAGCACTCAGAGCAGTAGGGCAGGAAGCTGGGCACAGGCAATAGTGCAGGAATAATGTTTTCATGATTATATATGTAATAATCCGAGCTTGATTTGCATATTTTGATGTTGCTATTCAGTAAAGTTGGGTCCCTGAGGTACTTCGTAAGGTCAGTTGGGGGGCACCGGGAAGTGGTGCGTGAGAGGCAATGGGGAGAGCTGGCCCGTGGCCATGAAACCTGCCCAAAAGCGGAAATAAACTGTTCCTGTTTGGGGAAAAAAAAAGGAAAGAAAAAAAAAAACCAGCTTTGGATGGGAAGACTGTTTCCACAGCCAAGAAGAACTATTTAAGTTGGCTAATATAACATGTCCAGTTGATCCTTTGCCTTTCATATTCCTACTTGCCTGCCTCCCTCCTCCTCAGGACCATTTGAAGAAAGAGAAGGAGCAGACAGATGTTCCTGGCCCATACTGGTGGGAGATCAGGGGCACATCTGAGCTTCTTGTCTCTCTTCAGAGGCACCCAGCTGGGAATCATGACTCACAGCTGGGTCATGAGGGTCTTGCCATCAACTTGGGAAGATGACGAATTCTCAAAACTTTTGCAACTGCAAAAGAAAGGGAAAGGGAAAAAAAAAAGAGAGGGAACAAATTCATATGAAGGGAAGGAAAATTTGTGCAACCTCTCTGCCACTTCTGTTGCTTTTCATTGTCCTTGGAGAGACAGGCCGATTAAGATGGTAAGGAGATGGTTTCCTTGTCCCCTTAGCTCCTACAGCTGCCAGCAGCAGGCCAGCTTCCAGCCATTCCTCATCCATGCCCACCTGAAAGTAAGGGAAAAAAGAAGAGAAAGGAGAAAATCCACTCAGCTGATGCTCAGCAGAGCCTAGATCTTTTACTGAACAATTTCCACACAAGATCAGGATCCCATCCTGCAAACATGATCCCAAAAGCTTATGCAGGGGTGGCCAAGAAGAACCCTATAGGATCCCGGTGTGGCAATGGCCCAGGGCCACTGGAGGTTTAGGTTGAGGGTACAGTAGGTTCTATGATGGCATCAGCCCCTGTTAGCCTGCTGGGTCCCACTGCCTTCAGCAGCCCAAGAACTCTTAGGTCCGTTTTACAGTGATGAAGTATAACCACATAATTAGATGTTGCTTTTTCATCCAAACCACACAGATAATGCAAGATAATGCCTAACAGACAGTAGGTACTGGTGTTATTCAACCTATCATGGATTTGTCGTCACAGTGAAATTCAAAGCTCAGAGCATCCTGCTCCACAAGTGCCAGTACTTAAGGGAAAGGAAATTTGTTCTTTAGTTATGGTGATATTACAACTGTAGGTCATTCATGAAGAGATGGTTTTCCAATTTGTGGGGCAATGCAAAACAGAATGTCCACAGCATCGCGAGTAACCGGGAACGAGAAGAAAATATAATTAGCTGCAAAACACTAAGGGACTACAAGCCAATAAACTCAAAGCTTTTCTCCAGTAGCAAGGACTGCAGACTGGCTATGTCAAGTGCAAGCTGGACCTGCCATGGCATAAGGAGAAAGGGATTGAAAGCAAAGCAGGTATGATTGTAGGTTTGAGGAACACCACAGGATTTGTTGAAAAGTCTATATCGTGCAGTAGATCAGTAATGAGAAAAATACGACAATTTGCGGTGTCATGTGGGTCATAAAGAAGGAAGGGGAAGGTACAAAAGGGACTGGGCTGGAGAAGAGTTACCAGGAAAAGGAAGGAGCTGATGAACGAGAATGAGGACAAGAGTGTTATCCCTTTGTGTCTAAAGAATACTTTGCCTTCAGTTCCTCACAGGTTAGTAAATGAATGGCACTGTGCGAAAACTTACTACGTGGCTGATGTTAATGACTATACAGCAGCTCCCTGTTTTTTTCCTCCACCTATCCTCTCTAACCATTGCCATGTGAAGCACCATCCCAGCCTGAACACATCACACCGTTCCTCTTTGTCTCTCTCTGCAGCTCAGATGGCCTTCATTCTCACACTCTAGTTAAAATCACCACCTAATTCATTTTTTGTAGGAACACTTTTACTCCGCTGTATTCACCCCAGAGAAGGAGACATTTTTTAATGTATTTTTTTCTGACAGTGTTCATTCTTGTACCCTTTTCCTTTTGCAGTGACAAGCCGGCTTCCTCTGATCCATTCAGAAATAAAGAATAAATGATATCACATCACTGTTACTGGTATATTTCCTTGTTATTGATTGATTTCCTTCATTGTGGTGTTTTTCCTTGGGACCTCTTTTTCCAACAACGTGGTCTGCTGTCAACGGGTTAGATTCAGGAATAGAAACGTAGTTAAGACACCAGACTTTAAAGTTAGCAGTCTTTAATGGGAGTGCAGAAAAAGAACTGTGTTTCATGATACATGAGGATGAAGCCTTATTAAAAAATACAAAAAGAGAGAAAAAGGACTAAAAAGGTCCTTTCATGCAATAAATCTGCATGGATTACCCACCACAATGCTCAAAAGATTTTCTGCCTTATCTATTCTTAGAGGAAGTTAGTGTTCTCACTTAGCTCTTTCCTCCTGCTGGTCTTTCCATCCTTCCCACAGACACTTCTTCTCTGCCTTCCTGCAACCAAAGCTCATCTCACTTACTTCTGTCCCACCTTAGTCAAGCACATGAACCCAAAATCCATCTGCAACCTCAAGTCCTCAAAGCCAATGAGAAGAGTGTTGCCTTCTTTGTTTAAAGGATTGAGATATTTTAGCTTATTTGTTTGTTTATTTTTATACATTTGAAGATGGGGACTCTTCTTGGGATATCACTCAGTGCTGCAATTAATTACCTGGTTTGTTTTATGCAGAAATTTTCTTTTAATGGGTAGTAATAAGAAATAATTAGAAGTAAGCTCAGAGATCTAACTCTGTGTCTTCTGGAAATGATCTAACTGTTGGATCAGTGTGTCCCTGGCACATTTGTAGAACAAATTCATATGTCGGCTTCCACAAAGCACTGGTAGTGTCTCAGCTTGCCAGCTCTTCCGTTCTACTGCAAATGAAACAAAATTCAAACTTTAAATCAAGCCTTTGCAGCCTGTTCCAAGACTGAAATTTAAGCATGCAGATCAGAGGCCACCTCTCCAATGTTGGTTCTCGTTAATCAAAAGCTTAAATTGACTCTTTTTTTCAGTTGTGGATTGGATACTGTTGAAACCTTGCAAAAAAAATATTCTTTTGAAAAAAATCTTTGCAATGTGCCAGAGATGTTTTGAGACGTATTGATCTCTTGTGGTTTCCATAATTCAAAACACCTTCTGGATCAGGTAATCTCAACAGACTGGCACACCCACCTGGGCCAAAATTTCATGCTTTATGTATATATATTGCACAAAGTGAAACCGCCAAAATGTTCACAACAGATTTGCTTAGCTGGCCCCACATTAATTCCTGCGGTGCCTACAGAAACTTCACCAGAAACAGTCTTAACACTAGTTTTCTTTTAATCAAGCTCCTAATTTACATCCTGTACAAGGTTTCAGCTTATGATTGATTTGAAAAGGCTACCCTGTCCCTAGGGGGTTGATATATGTTTTACAGGGTATGATAAATAATGTTTTTAAAACTCAAATAAACAAGGTCTCTGAGTGCTTTTTCCTGAAAAGTTTTACTACGTTTATGACAATTTAAATATGCCTCTTGAGAGCCAAACCATGAAGTTAAAGAATACAACAGGACCAGACAAGAGAGCACTTGTGTTCTGAACACAAAGACAATTTAAAAGAAGACAAAGCCTGACATTTGCCCCATTTTTGGATGACCAAAAATACATAAATAAATTACTAAACAGGTTTATTACAGACTCATTCTGCTTTTTCATATACCTACAGCAAAAATGAGTCATATTTTAATGCATGAAAACGAGGTGACAACATATTTGAATTCTGTATAAAATAATGAGCTGTATTTTCATTTGAGATGTGTCAAAATAAAATACCACTGGGAGAAAGTGTGTCTTACTGAATCCTTTATAATAGGCAACATAACCAGCAATGTGTGAAACCAGAGAAATTCAAAACCACATACTAAGAATCACCTTTAAAAGGTGGCAATGGTGGGTTATCTTTTAATTCTTTCTGGCTCTTTCTATTAGGATAGGTCAGGGAGAGGAGAACCCTAAAACGATTTTGGGGTCCACTAGGGAAACAGTTGGCCTATGGCATATATTGGTATTTTGGGTAATGTAATGCCCACCAGAGTGTACAAACCCAGAACAGAGCTGCCTGGGGTTTGGGCCGAGCACAGGCAGGCAGATCTTGAAATTCAGTCTGATATGACCAACTGTGTTTTGGGGTTTTTTTACTTATTACAAACTCTACTGAGTTTGCATGGGGAAAAAAAGTTTCTTGTGCATGAACATGTAAACCAAGAATGAATGAAACACGACCGCGGCTCATTTCTCCTCCCATGGCAGATGCATGAGCGCCGAATGCCCCACTGAAATGGGGAAAAAAAAAAGAAAAGAAGAAAAGCAAATGTTGGGGTTTTTCACAGTTAACAGAATGAAGCAGAGGTGGATGGAAAAGGGAACCTCAGAAAGGAGATGCATCTCTACCCCCTCCCTGCAGGAGGGACGTTGGCGAATGCACCCTCTTCCTTGGGAGAGCATTAATATGAGCTTCCTTCTCCTCTTGATCCGAGCCATATTTACAGCAAAAGCTTCACCCAATGGTTTGGATTTTGCCGTGAGTATTCACACATCTGTAGCAGACACCATCTTTAACTCACATCGCACCTGTACTGTAGGTAATAACTGTACCTGCAAAGCATCTGAATATTTACAATGTACTCGTCTCTGCAATAGCTATCAGATGAACTCACAGTAAGTCAACATTCATGCAAGCACAAAACAGGTTCATTCAGCGGGAGGGAGTTTTATTTTATGCATTTGGCCCTCCCATGCAAGCTATATTTTAAAGACTACCTGTATTCTAGCTCTGAGTCCTCACCTCCCACTTTAAACAGTTGCTTAACTTTAAGTGCAGCAATAATCAAACTGGCATCAGCAAAGAGATCAGAGGACAAATACGTTTCCTTCAGTGTGCAGCATCCCTTCCTTTCCCATCTTGGCTCATCTTCCATCCCTTTTCCAGGCAGCCACGTGTGCCCATGCCTCACCGTAGGGTCTTGAGCAGACACCTCCTGACCACTGCTGGGCTGCTGTGCCCCAGGCATTGCCTTACTGCCTTGCAGCGCTTCATGCACCGTGCTTCTTCGGCTGCTCAGCACAACGTCGTAACTCATTAGCGACGTTCTTTGCACCCTCCTGCACTTAGTGTGACACGGTCTCTCGCCAAACTCAGATGGGTGACAGATGCTTTTTCTCCCCCACCCCATTTTGTCAGTGGGATAAAAATAAGTGATTTAAATGAGTCTCTCTTTAGTACCCAACCAGCTAGCCCTGCCTAATATTTGTAGTCTAAATAATCGCCATATGTGGCAGTGGAATACAAGTTTGTGGCCTTTTTTTTTAAATAGAAGTTAATCCAGCTTTGAGCTGGATTAATTCCCAGTGAGGCTTGGGGACAGACAGCTGTTTCTCTTCTTTCGCCTGGGAATATTGCCCTCAAAAATCCACCTATACCGGTCAGCATCCCTGATGTACGCAAGTTGTGCTCATTTTCGAACCCTTGTCCACATTCAGGGGCAGCATCACACTAGTGTTTGCTTCTCAAGAAAAAAAAAGGTATGACATTTGGAAATGTTTTGTTGACTATTTTGCCATGGAATAAGAAAGACTTCGAAGCTCCCATCTTCATTTGGAGAGCTGGGAAGGAAGGATATTTGCAAAGGAGACATTTGACAGGAAAATCAGTATTAGCCTGTAGGGCAGTAGTGGAGCCAGATAAATCCTGTGCTGGCTCTTAAGGCTGAAACCTCACAGAAACAGTTTTAAGGAAACAAGCCCTGAAGTGCTTATTTACCCTGTGCCACATGACAAGCAGTGGTGAAAAAACCAGCAGGAAAGAAGAGGAGCAAAAGACTAAATTAAATACTATTCCCTACAAATAGCTTGCATTTTTCAGCCTGCTCATCCTAAAAAAAAGATGACTGCTCCACCTAGGTTACACAACCTTCCTTGTTATTCCTTGGCCTGAGTACCCCAAAAACTATATCCACAGCCAAGAAAATTACATAGAGATCCTATCTTGGCTGACAGTCACAGAAGGTGTATGGTATCCAACAAGCATAGTTCAGTAGAGTAGTCAGGAATACTATTTCTAAAGTAAGGCTGAAAAATCATACTTGAGGTTTGAAGGTAAAAGCAGTTGCTTGGCAAGATTTAAACCTCTGTCTCTTCTGTTTTGTTTTCTCAAACAGATTATGTAAGCGTCAACTCACACTTAAAATGTGTCTCAGTTTGTGTTTGTTCTGCTTTTTTATTGCCACACTTGAAAATTAATAATTCAATGTTCGAGTATTAGCTGTCATCTTAGCTGGGATAAAATTAATAATTCATCAAACTGATATCAAACAAATGGCACCTTTTTATCCTGGATGAGAAATATACTTTGCTACATTTGCAGAGCTAAATTTGGTGAGATTCTCCACTTTATTTCAAATGAAATCATATTTTACCAATTAGTGTATCATTTTATCATCTTCATTCACTTTAAAATTATCTGTAAGGAAGGCTTTTGCATAGCTGCATAAGTTTTATTTTTACCAGCGTGTTTTTTCCAGATGAGCCACAAGACAAGAACAGTGTTTTCTGAAAAGGCAAGAAACATTCAATCATTTTTATGCCCTTTCCTTCTGATCATGCACTCCCAGCTTTTCCAGGGAAAGTATCCACCATACCTGCAGTGCTCTGGCCAAATTCCAGTTCGGGTAATTACATTCAGCCTGCCTAAACTCTTCCTGGAGTTTCATTTGGAGAAGGTATTCTCCGCTCCCTGCCCTGAGTCATTGTGCAGGGTTGTGTGCGCTGTTAATCAGGTGCTGTGCTTCTCTCGGTGGGAGCTGGCTGGGCTCCAGCGGTAGGTGAAGCGATTTCCGAGTGTGGAGAGCAGCTTGTGCTAAATTTGCAAAGCGTTCAGAGATCCTTTGGGGTGAGAGGTGCTATGTAAATGTAAGTTCACCGCAGTTGTCTGGGGTGCAAATGCATCCAGTGCTCTGCTCAGAAGCTTAGGGAGGAAAAAAAAAAAAAAAAAAGAAGGAAAAAAAGAAAAAGAAGAAAAAAAAAGAGGAGAAAAAAAGAAGGAAAAAAGAAAAAAAAAGGAAAAAAAAGAAGAAAAGAAAGAAGAAAAAAAATAAAAAGAGAAAGGTCTCTTGAAAATGTTTCGCATATATCCTGACACACGTTTGAAATTCATTTTGCTAGAGCATGCGTCTTCCCCAAAGGGTGGATTCATAGCTTAAAAGATGTTCAAGAAAATGTCCTCCGAAGAGGAAGTGCGTCGGAAGGATGGAGCGGGGACAGATTGCGGCTGGCCCCAGGCAGGTGAGTAGATCAGCCGAGCCCTCTCCTCTGCCACGCTGCCTGCCCCAGCATGGGGCAGCCATGGCCCTGTGGGTATGGGGACAAGGGGCACAAAGGAGAAACAGGTGCTCATACCACCACCCTACAACATGCAGCGCCGGACGTGTCCAGCTTCCTGGGTCTCCTACAGAGACGATCCCCTTCTCTGTCCTCGCTTGTGCTCTGCCCTGATACTACACCTTCAAAACTGGCCTGAGCCCATGAAGCTGAGCCGTAACGTCCCAACAGGGCCAGACGATGCACTCAGCACTGGCCAGCCCAGCCATCGGGCCACCAAGCACCAGAAGACCATCCAGCAGCTCTTGATAGCCAGGCCATGGGCAGAAGGGCAGTTTTGACGTGACAGGTGTGCATCCAAACAAGCGATACGGTGACACATGGAAATGGCAAACAGTATTTTCCAGCTACAGGAATGCCGATGCCACGTGCTGCCAGGCTGCATCGGGAAGAACTGCAAACTTGCTACGGCATTTGAGAACCAAGGTGTGATAACGTGCACCACCGCTGCATCCCCCTTGCTGCAATTCAAAAACTTCTGAGCCTTCTTTTTAGAAGCTGGTACCATACCTTCCTGCAAGTCCACCTCCACATTCTTCCATCCTTTCTTCATATTTGCATTACAATATCACATTACATATTTGTTTTAGTCGCCGTACAACCTCCATAACTGACCTGCCTCCTCCCAATACCGTAACCAAGCTCCCATGACCAACTTCTTCTCACTTCATTTTTCCTCCCTTTTTCTTTTGCTGCTACTCAGCTATCGTATGAAAACCCAATTGGGTGACAGGGGATCGTGATCGCTGTCCCTTAAGCAACCTTAAAGGGACAGACTTTCTAATGGAAATTGAATCCAAAAGGTTGGATTCCTTGGGGAAATTTCAAATTGACAAATTTTCTGAATGGATCTCTCCTAACCTTGCTGCATATAATATATGCATTTATTGAGCTTAATTTTTGGTTAGTATCAAAATGTATTGATCTGCAAGATAAATATTGACTTGACCTCGCTTTCTCTCAGTCTATATTTACTTCTTGAGTCAATAAGTCTAGAAACTGATCTGACAGGAGTCAATAATGGTTTAAAATTCTGAAAATAGTAGCTTTGCTCTAAGGTTGCAATTCTTTATTTTAAAGTTACTGCCTTAAATACATAAAATGCTCAGGAGAACTTAACACTTTACTGCACAAAGCCATTGGGGAAACATGCAAATACCAGGAGACCTTTATACAACTTCAGGCCAACTGTGCCATTTCAGCACTGGCCAAGCTGTATTGTAAATATTTGAAGAGTGACCTACCGCAGTCCATCTTTTGCCTTGCATATCCTAAAAAATTTGAGCTTATCTCCGGAGGTTATGCCTGCATATCACTGATTGGATTTGTCAGGGCTAAATTGTCTTCAGCCTTGGGAAAATGCAAACCTTGCTACTGGGTAAAGGTTGTCATCATGAGAATGCCCTCCCTGCCTTAATTTCTCTGCTTAGTGAGGTAGTAATTAACCCAGCAAGATTTTTAGTGTCAAATGTCATCACGTTCTTTCCCTTTCCTCCTGTGTGGTGGACAAGTCTCCATTGGATAATACAGTTTTTATCCATTTTTTTTTCTCATGGTGGCCTTATAGCAAAGGTCTTCATGATTCAGAAACTCAGTTTCCAGTTCTTGAGATTCCTTATGGAGTACCTTCATTAGGAGGTAGTTTGATAAATCCTGTCACTTGAGCGCAGTGCTGCTCTAATACCTGAGAAAATGTAATGTGATGTAAGGAAAACACTGTCACTGTCAAGTATTGCCCTGTCCCCTAGACGCTGGTCACCCTTCTGTGAAATACAGGCAAAACAATGAAAATTAAGAGAAAACCAGACAAGAAAAAGACATTGAAGATCATCCCAATATAGCTTTTTAGGATGAAAATGTCAAACACTCGTTTTCTCTCCCTGCTAAAAGGAACCAAGGGGTGTGCCAGGTACTTTTAAGTGCTGTTGAAGGGAAGAGAAAAAGTGATCTATCTCTATTTTTTTTTTCCCAGGAAAAAGTCCAAAATTTGATATCAGTAATTTTCCTTTAGGTTTTTGTTGTTTTCAGGCTTTTTTTTTATTTTATTTGCATTGTTTTTTTTTTTTTACTTTTTGATATAGGTAGCTTTTAGAGGAGACAGTGTACAAGACCATAGGTTTGTATTAAAATAGTCTTATGCTGATACTCGTTTATCTGCATATTTTAAAAGTGGGTGAAGCATGAAGCGAAGCATGTAATATACTTAAGAACACATAGGTACAATTAAATGGGAATGAAAACAATTACTTTTCATCCTCGCTGTGCTAATATTAGACAGCAAGGACTACCGATGGTTGGAAAACAGTTTTCCAAACTGAAAGGGAAAAAGGAAGACAAAAACCTCCCACATTCCCATTTCCATGGATGCAAAAACCCGTGTGAAAGTGGGCAAAGCAAAATTCCTAAAGCCAGAGAAAAACAGCCACTCCAGAATACTTAACAAGCCAGGAATCATTGCACGAATAGCGTGAGATATTGTTTCCAGCCCCCAGCTACAGGGAAATCAAACAAGGTTTCTCTCGATCATCCATCCCCAAGCCGTTCCATCCCACTATTCGCTTTAATTAAACACAGAGTTTCACAGCTCCGGTAAGTTCCCTTGTCCTTGAGCAAGAGCTTCGGTCTTGGGCCGTGCAAATAGTTAATAGAGTCAGCCATGGAGGGAGTCCAACTGGAAAGACAGAAAGGGAAAAGAAAGAGGTAGGGCAAGGCACAGCCGCCGCCGAGAGTGGGGTAAGGAAGGGGCTGAGCTAGGTCTCCCCCTTCCCACGAGCCTGCCCTCGCTGCTGCCGCAGTTGGGCAATCCTCTTGCAAAAGAGGAAAGATCTTTTGCAGTTTCTAGCCAAGATGAGGAGTCCTTTCCTAGAACTGAAAAAAATCGTTCCAGGTCCGAACAGGCGAATTTCTATGAAATGGAAGAACTCCTGATTTCAGGAATCTGCAGTCTCCCGATACAAAAATCGTTTTGTTGAAAACTTTCCAGCCAGCCTCTGTGATTTTAATTAAATTGCAAAGACCGTGTGTTGAAATTCACAGTCTCCGTCCCCATTTACTTGTGGGTGTTGAAAAATAACCTAAAAAAAAAAAAAAAACATTTACTCTTTACTCAGCAACTTGAACAGTTTTCAACTCATTTTGTAGTTGGGAGGAATGCTCACAAAGACAGAGATTTTCTTGACTGAGATCAACAGAGCCCAGAGCTGAAGCAATTGTGCAACTGAGAGATGTATTCAGGCTTATTTCACAAGAATTATTTACTCTTTAAACTATTAATTCACACCTACGAGGGGAAAAAAAAACCAAGGGTTTCAGAGAAACTCTCTTTCTCCCCTGATATCTTCAAGATGATTATCGGAACAGAGGCCTGATTTTCTCCAGCAGCCAAAGGCAGGAGAGTGCTCGTCTGAGGCCCTTTAATTCAATAGGCCCTCGAATTGTGCCTTTGCATCCGCATAGCCTGATACTTGCAGAAGGGAGCGGCTGATTTTCATTGTCTGTGCTCTAACTTTCTAATAAACAATAAGCAGATCACAGCCTCCCTCTTTTGTGCGAGTGAAAATAACCATTTTTTATTATTATTTTTTTAAATATTACAAAAAGGGACAATATGCTAAAAATATGCAGCGAACAAATATCATCTGTACAGACTGGAAGAGAACCTTCATAAATTAACCTTATTAGTGCATTACTGTAAGCGAATGCCAAAAAAGCTCCTAATTTGCATTAAGATAGATTTTTCAGGTTGGCTGCATGATTTAATTAAAGAAAAGATTAAGAATCATTAAACAAGCTGCTCTACCTTGCAATAACAGAATTCATATCTGATTCAGGTTAACGAAAACACAGATGGTGATTCAGTAACTGTTGAGTTGCTGTAACAGAATGAAAATGATCCCATTAGTTCTCTGGAAATGTGAGGGAATTTGAAAATTAGCATGCAGATACATTGTATGGTGCTAGACAGCTTGGTCTGCTTGGATCATCACTGATTACTCTTTGTTTGGGTTGGCAACACTGAACTTAATAAATGAAAAAATGTTCCAGTATACCACAGTTGGAAACTGTTCAAGGTTGAAATAGGTGTGCAGACTTTCAAGAAGAGAGAGTTAAGTAAACAAATGTCAATCAATTTGGGGCTGGCAATGGTTTTTTCTTCCAGAATGTCTGTTCTTGAGAAGCAAGTGTCATCAAAATTGAAATCCTTTGCTTGATACATATGTTCATGTGGTATTTATTATTACAAAGGTATTTTAAATGCATATCGTTCATTTACAAAGGAACCTCTACAGAGTTTTGATACTAAAAGTTAAGAAGAGCTCCTAGGAAAAGGGATCAGGTTGTGTACGTTACTGACAAAGAAATCAAACTTGCTGCAAAAAAGGTTATAGCAGAAGGAGACGTAGAATATAGGTAAACCCCCTTCTAAATATTTCAGCGAATTCAAGAAGGCACATAAATGATCATTGTCACCCCATCTGGGAAAGCAGAGCCTGGGCAAGTGCAGTAGTAATTTCGTTCAGCATATGAAATTTTCAAGGCACTCTCACAGAGATAACTGCATTATACAGTTTATAGTACCTGAATCACAGCAACCTTACGACTCCAAGCAGGAGATTTTTATGATGGATCTTGCCGAGAACAGTGCACATGCTAAGATCAACACCAAGTTTTCCAACGTATGTAGTGACTCATTTTGTTGCATTAACGGTTAGACAGCAGAACAGGAGGGTGTCTTCTCGTTCTAAGAGGTTATTTTTCCTTTTCTTTTTGACTTCTTAATTTTATTGCAAGTGACTCTGAGGCCAAAAGGTTGTGCATAGGGTGTTACAACAAAAAGGAGGTTGTAACACTCAGACTTTTAGGTTAAAATGTTCTTTGCTTATCACGTGTTAAGATCTTTCAGAAATGATGTAATGCACCAGGGACTATGGTGCTACATTTGCAAACCACCTTTTTTTTAATCATTAATTGACATCATATAATAATGTCCAGCTCACTACTCCCAAAGTGGTGGTAATTAATCTTGTGGAAAAAAAATGACATTTTTAGCTTTTAGCATAGAAAGGTCATAAACAGGTTGTCTTTGGTTTGACTGGATTTCAACCATCTGATCAAACTTTTTTTTTAACATTTCTTTAACATTACCTTGTTTTTTTTAACACTTACATATTTAAAGATTATATATAAGAGAGATAGCCTCAGCAACTTGGCAACATTTAAAAGCACACATGTTATTACAAACAAGTGTGTCTTAGTTACAAATGAAACCTTTGCTGTTCTTCCATGACTAGCATTTTTTTATGGCTCTAGAAACTGTTTGGTCCATGATGAGTGATGGTACTGCAAAACATTGACTTTTTTTTTTCTTCTCTCATTTCTGAGCCATGGTATGTTCTCAAACAAGGTAAACCACAGGGAAAAACATCATTAAATATTTTCTCAGTACTCCAGCTTGTCATAAACTGGCTAAGCGTCCTGTCTTTGTACTGATCATGCTGCTTGCTGTTTTCATATAATTGCAACTCCATCTCCCTCCTTGGCTCTTCGAGCAAGAATGTAAAGGACTGTGAATTTTACGCGGAGTCTTCCCTGTGAAATTGTGCAACCGAGGAAGACGTTAAGGGGTTATGCTGTGCATGCCAACATAGAGCGTTAGTTGGAAAGGATTGGATTACTGACTAAAGAGAATAGATCAGGATATTAACTGCCAGCTATCAAATGATCACAGGATATTTTGGTAGGTGCTTCTGTAAAACTGAGCAGATCTTTTTAATATTCTGCATTGTTTCCATGAAAGCCACAAGGAGCAAAAAAGGGTATTTTGTTCAGTTTGATTTATATTTGCACATTTTTGTTTGGATGAGAACTGTGAGAACCCAGTAGTTTTTGGTTCATGGGAGATCTGGCACATCACTTTTTTGGTTTTGATTCAGGCGGGTTCACATCCCCTGAGCTTCACTTTGACTTTTCAGTTTGAACAAATCCAAAAAAATTGAAAACAAAACCCTGATGAACCAGCTAACTTTCACATGGTTTCCACCCAAAATTATAAACTTTTCCCCCTTCACAAGTGGAAGACTGTATTCAAAAAGATACGCTTTCCAATTGCCATTAACTGCAGCTATTTTTAAGTCAAGAGAGGAAGATGACCCTAATTCTTCTGATTTCTCCAGGATGCTGGGCCCAAACATCCAACGGACTTTCTCAGAAATCTTATTTACCAGAGAGGTAGTTCTGCGTACAGGAAAAAATCAGAGCAAGGGCTTGAGTCCTCTCCTGGCATCTTTCTTGAGAAAACACAAATACATCATTCCTACCTCCACCCTTAAATTCATTTGCACTGGGCATTTCAGTGATGGGTTAAGCACAGCAGACTTTCTGGCCATAACTCTGTCCAGAAGATGCCATTCCCCTAAAAGAAAGCTTTCTCACATTCTGTGGGGTCATCTAAAATGGAAGCTTCAGCAAAGACATTTGGATGCTTGACAGGACCTTCTTGTAAACGATGTGTCCTTGGCCAGTTCAAGAATACCTCCCATGTGAATATATCACAGAAAATCATGCATACAGTTCTGGCCCTTGTTAAAAAAAAAAAAAAAAAAGATAATGAAAAGCAGAGAAACCTCTGAACATTCAGGAATAACTTTCACAAATATCCTCAAAGGAGAAGATTACATATTCCAAGTCAAATACCTCTGAGACCTACTTATTCCAGTAGGTCCCTTTTAAAAAAGTGGTATTTGCCATTTCAGTTTGTACTTCTGTTAAATCTTATTTTATCATTGTGCTTTTCTCAGTTGATTGGATCGGGTAACAGTTACATTTGTCATCCTTTTTTTTTTTTATTTTTTAATACTGGATTTATACATTTCCTCAAAAAAAAAAGATTTAGTACTTTTTACAATGAAAGTTTGTTACTGACATCAACTAACTTACCATTCTTTGGTGTAAATTAATAGCGTTGCATTTACTTTTCTTATAAGGAAATAGAGGTAAAGACCACATTGTAAGCATCAGGGTCAGGAGCAGCAAACTGGAGTGCTTGGACACTTTCTCTCTCTTGCTCACTCTCTTTTTTTTTCCTTTTCTTTTTCTTTCCCTCTTTTGGCAGAATTGTCTTGGTATCTTCAGGGTGTTTGGTACTGCCGAGCAAGAAATTACAGCATCTGGCAGCTCTACCCAGGTTATCACTACACATCTAACACTAGATATATAGCTGACATTTCACAGGATGCTGGAATGTTCTCCATTATCTCTGTAGAAGCACTTCGTAAACTTGGATGGGAGCCAGTTAAGGAGCCAAAAACAATACTGTGGAAATTACCTGACCAGTCAAGTCTATAAAAAGTGAATTACAAACAGCATAAGCTAAAGCCAATAATTGTTACAAATATTCCTTGAGCATCCCATAAATTAAAAATGATGTAATTTAGAGTAATGAGGACATTTTAATGTTTTAACGTGAATAAATAACAAAAATATTAGTTATGTTTATCTGAAAAATTGTCAGCTTTTAATACTTGAGCCAGCCTCATTGTCCACGTGTTTGGGATCTTGGACACTGGCAAACAGCATGTAACTTTACGCCATGCAATGAAACATCCTTGTGGGTGGACTATGGGACCCCCGAGAAGCACTGGGCAGCACTGGGCAGTGCTACCGGATCAGACCTCAGTTTGTGTTCCCATGACACTCGAAGGAGGCAAAAGAGGCACATTTTCCACAAGTTTGTAAACATAACGCGGCTTCAAGCAAAAGTGGTGAGAAAATTTTGGCGATTTCTTTTTTTTTTTTTTTCCCAGGCATCTACACAGTGTCATTGTTGGGAGCTGGGAAATTAAGAGTGTTGCAATAAAATGGACCATAGGCTCTTTATGAAACAGGATGAAATGTTTATATTTGGCTATTATGGTGATGGCCGTTAAAAAAAAAAAAAAAAAAGAAAGCTAAGATAAATAAACATATTAATTATGTGTCAAACCACAGGACGTCTCTCAGGACACTGTGATGGGAAGACTTAAATACTAGAGCTAACTGTTTCATCTCAATTTATTTCTTGATGAGATTTATTAACCTTTAGGGACAAACGAACCTCAGAAATAGTATTTGGTATTGTGACCTTCTGTATTTCCTCCTCATGCTTAAAGAGAGAATGATGTCCATTCAGCAAAGAAAATACATGGTGGCAATACATGCGATCCTCATGACTTAAATGCATCCTTGTGCTCAGGTGGGTACCAGAAACTAGTGTCCTTGTGTCTAAACTGCACTGGAAGCTATTTAGTTATGAAAGGACAAGCATTTCCCTCCTTTCCTACTCCTACTGAGAGAATTTTAAATTCACTCAGCTCATTCCCCATAATTTCTCTCAGTTGCCCAATAAACAGGATCATTTTCTGTTTTTCAAAATCAAAATTCAGAGGGAAAATGCAGCCACATGAGAAGAGCAGAAATAACTTTCAGATTCTTTGCTCCAGTGTATAGAATAAGTCCTTTAATTAAAGCAACTCTCTGGTCAAGCTGACACTTCTTTTTTAATTGCAGCCTCCTGTCATCCTGTAATTTATTTTATTTTAATTCATCGGGGTGTGTGAACGTTTCAGAGTGCCCCAAACGAAATTGGGGCTGTCAAAAGATGCAATGCTGCGTCATCACGTAGCTGATGGCCAGGAGCCAGCTCTGTCAACACTTGGCTTTGTACTGTCCGGGGGAGAGAAGCTGATTCTTCAGCAGTGTCTAATCGGTTTAAAACAAATCTGGAAGATGTTACTAGAAGACAAGATGAGATCCAGGCCACAGCAGCCTCTGCATACAAAGAAGTGAAGGATTTCATTCGAGAAGCAAATTAAAGAGGTGGAAACAACACTTGACAGTTTCAACACTATTATAACTGCGAATAAGAAGGAGTGCACTACTGGTTTAGGAAATGGGACTACTGGTACCTAGAGAAAGTGCCTTGTTACATCCCCTCTGCTGTAGTGACAGAGATATCAGAGAATTCAATCTCCCAGTCAGCAATGGAAAATTTCCTGTATGTTCTTCAGATCCTGGTTAATTCTTGAAAGGAAACCAAAGACAAATAAGGTGGAGGGTAAAGATGACAGGGAACAGTCACCTAATAAATCACAGGAGGTATATATAAAAAAAAGGTAAATACACACTTCCAATTTATGGACCAACTTCCATCTGAGTCCCTCAAAAGGTTTCAGAAACTAAATGTTTTCATACCCAACAGAGATGTCAGGGAGCTCCACATTCATCTTTCCAGTGCCTCATCTGCAAACCTCCTAAAAGTCCGGGATCACACAGGGACGCTTGCAAATTCTGAAGATTTTCTTTGGGCTGTTTTTCTGGAAAACTGCATTTCCTTCTGACACCATGCAGTAAAGGTGTGACACAAATGAATGAAGGTAGAAAGTCAAACTTTCTTTCCTGTCTGCAGGCACCTGACCTGGCCCACAGATCAATACCCAACATAATATGACCACGGCGCACACTTTTCCTTTGCAGGATTCGACTGCAAGAACAAGCATGTCATCTCAGTGCCTAGAAAGGGAATGGAAATAGTTAGAAAAGTGGTAGAGGAGCTACTGGCACCCTCTCTCATTGCTACTGAGAAGGCTCTGCAGAGGTAAGAGAAGGATGCGTCTCTGGGAGAGCCGCGTGCTGGACTTAAAGTAGAAAACAGACAGTAACCCCTACCATTAATTTAAAACAATCAGATAAAACATATAAAACCTAAAACATTATAAAACAGCTGTTACTGGGAAAGGGAAAAAAAGAAAAAAAGAAAGAGTTGGAGATCCATAGGAAATTCTTCCACCTACCTGAAGGAAGAGTTCGGTTGCTGTTGTGGGTTACAAACTAGTGGGAAGGAGTCAGGAAGGAACAGAAATGTGCTGCCTTTCTCCCAGCTGCTCAGTGGGAACTGTGAGTTTCCATCATCTGCACCAGGACAGATAACCCCTCAGGAGGCCAGGCATGCTTAGCCAGGTTTGGTCACAGACTCACTGTTTTTTAAGTCCTGCGGGAACCCTGACCTGATGTTCTCCTGAGCAGTGTCGGCCACAGAGTTTGAGCTACCCCGTTTACCCAGTGACCTCCTGGGTCACACCTGGCTATTTTGGATTCTTGAATTTTTCTCCTTCTATTGCCTGACCCCAGACAATGTGCTGAAGTCCACTTCACCAACTTCTACAGCCATTGGTACCAAACCTGTTCAGATTGGTACCAAACCTGTATCAGCAGCTCTAAATATTGGTGTTCTAGCACCATGGTACATTTTTTAATTAGCACAGGGCACCGCAGTATGCTTTAATACTTGCTTTCAGCCTCTGCCCTTTGTTCATGCCTCCTTTCAAATCAACAATTTCATTCCCTTTCTTCTCTTTTACTCTTTTCCCACTTCATTGTCTCACCAACAGCGATGGACAGGACTTGACCATTTGGAAGATCTGAAAGCTTCTGTTCACCCTCACTTTCTCCACTGTCTTCACCCTCACCAAGATTTCACATCATCCACCACAATATCTTGGCAGGGCTGGCATCCTCTTCATTTGCTTTTGAACCTCCTTGCCTGTCCTGGGATGTGCAGGATCTGGCCCACCAGGTATGAAATTCCCTCTAGCAGCGCTCCGAGCACTTTCTTTCAACCCAGGCATCAAATCAGCTGTGGACCCCTGAAGCTGCTGGAGCGGCTGCAATGGAAGTTGGGGAACTGGCCAACATGACAGACCTTCCCTGGGAAGTGCACAGGAGATCTTGGTGCTGCTCCCAGTGGAAGATTCCCATAATAAAACCTAACACCACAACTGACACTAATTACAAACCTTGTTACTAAACTAAATTCCAGCCCTAGCTGAGGAAGCAAGGAGAGAGCAGACATACGCTGTGGCAGGAAAACCTTCGGCTGCTTAGATCTTCTCACCCCGACTCAAAAGTCTCCTGGCTGAAGCCACGAGGCCATGCTGGCTGCGTTGCTTACCTTGGGAAGAAGCAGAGGGGATGCTACAAGCTTAGCTGCATCTCTCAGTTTAGACTACCACATCTCCCTCATCTTTGGGAGATGATCCCAAGCAGCCACTGAATTCTCCGTGGTGAGGAGCATGGGCTCATTTATACCGCAGTTCCGAGCGCAGAAACTGGTCTGCAGATAAAGACCTGAGTCTGCAGCATCTTCCACAGCACAAAGCACACAACTGTGCACGAAACCTTTTCACAATCATGAGGAAAAAGAGAGAGAAAAAACCAACCCAAATTCTTAAACATATTCAGACTCAGCTGGAATTCAGACCAAGAGATGGACTAGCTCTTACTTATCCCTGAGGCACATTCACCTCTCTATATAATTAAGCTCTTGGGCTGTTTTGTTAGTGTTGAGAAGCATGCTTTGCCAAAAGTCATCTGGCTTTCTCCCTTAAAACAGTGACAGGTTTTTTCTCCCTCCTTGCTAAAGAAACCTTTCAATTTCATTGCTTATGTGCTTTAGGTATAATTATTTTTTTTTTACCTTTCACAGTGTTACTTCCTACCCATAAAATTATACAAAAATGGTCATCAGTGAGCCTGCTGAAAAGACCAGCCACCACACGTTGCAGAGAATAACCTTAATATTTACAAAAAAATAAGGACCATACTTCTTTTAAAGATCTTGCTCTAAACAAACTGAATTATTCATGCATAGAATTGTACAGCATTAGAACACCTGTTTTCAATCATGCATAATGTAAAATCACTCATTACCTCACAAGAGCCTCTACATCTCCAGCAATCAAATGGCATTGAAACAGCGAAACAGGTGCTTGGCAGGTGGATCCAAACAGATGTTTTGGGCTTGCTTGTCTTTTCTTGTACAGGTGTGGTGATCTTGTTTTCAACGGCATAATTGCTATTTGAATAGGTGATATTTAATTCTTACGTGCTTTAATATTTATTTTTGCTTCTTCAATTCCTTTTTCCACTTTGTGAACTGCACAGGCTCTGAGCAGCCTATGAGATGTGCAAAAGCTCCCAGCTGAACTGCAAGGCAGAGTAATGCAACGGAACGTACGGTTCTTCTTACTCAGACCTTCATCCCACAAATCCTCACCATTGAAACTTTGTCCCTTTTCTAGACGTCTTGTGCAAAACCACTGCAGAGACCGCCACGCTCTCAGCCAGGGGCCAGGCTTCCCTTCCTGAAGGATATTTGAACGTTGGGTGTACGGAGATGGAATAAACCTTCATGGAAAAAATTCAAACCTGGGAATGGAGATCTCTGAATCTTTTTCCAGGATTCAGTGATGCACAATTTAAAGGTGTCTGAAATGGGAGCAGCCCTAGCACCCCAATGTTGTAAAGAAGCAATACATTACAAACCTTTCTGCCCAGACTCCTGTCTTTCATGTGGGCTCCATGGGAGAGTGAAGCAGAGCAGTGGCCTTTGCTAAATCAGCCTGTGGAGATGACACTCTGCAAAACCTGCAGAAAGCACTGAATCTGCAAGCAAAAAAAAGAAAACAATAATAAAACCCACTTGGAATTTACAGAAAATGCAACAGAGGCTGAAAAGTACTTTGGTGCTTATAGCCTTCAAGCACTGATTACTGGTTGGCCAAAGCAGAAGTTCCCACTCTTCCTTCAGTTTTCAGCAGCAAAGTGGCAAATCGTTAGAAACAGCTTTAAACTTGGCACCCTGTCTAGTATCTCAACAGATCGGCCAAGGACCGACAAACCATGGTGGCAGTTTATTGCTCTGACAAGTCACTTGTGCGCGGGCTGTGTTTACTCCTCATGGTCCAGCACCTTGGGGACGGAGAGATAAACACGGGATGCAGTGACCCGCATCAGTGCTTCATGCAGGTGGGTTAAGAGCAAAACAATTTTTCGTGGTTAACATACAGTGCTTGTAGGGTGTAAACAACTGACTTGTTTTATGCCAACCTGTTGTGTATTATGGACCAGAGCAGTAAAGTTTTTGGACCACAACGTGCCACCATGAGATTCGCCCTGATCACACAGACAGTGGTTCGCTCGGCATTGATGTGTGCCCTGTGTGCTCCAGCTCAGTGCAGAGGACAATTAGTCTCTGGAGGGAATCCAGTAGAGGATCAGAGGAAAAGTGCTCTTCCCAAATAGGTGAAGGCTACCCAATAATACTGGGGAATATTTGATTCAGGTTGCCGGTGGACTTCTCTCTTGAGACACGGAAATTTAGAACCCATTTTTGGCCTATTTTTTGTGTATCATAGTCCACTCTTTAAAAACAGCCACATGGTAGGGTAAGAAAAACTAGGCTGTATAAATTACAGTACCCAGATATCACAAAGATAAGAAGGGTATTAAAAAGCAGGCAAACTATATACAACGTGGTCTGTTTGCCTAGGTAACAAAATGACATCTCCCTTACATCTATCATGAAGGCTGTCAAACATCTCATGATGTTCAGCTACTCAGTAATGTATAGGGGAACATTACTGCAAAGGGGTTTTTCCTTTTGTTAATATAGATGCATAAATTAATAGGTAAAGAAAGAGAGATTGTTAGTTGGAGCATCTGTATTTCCTTCCTCTCCTCCTCCCACTCTACCTGGCATTGGAGGAGAGAAATGTGCAACCTGATATTGCTACTAGAGGTCCTCCCTCAGATAGACTGATATTTCGGAAGCATATATACATATAGAATATGTATGTATGTATATATATAAAAAATACTAAAGGTTATAATAGCAATATTCATGGAATATTGTCAGTTCTTATGCCAACACATTGAAAATAATTTGTACAAGCATACTAATTCAATTATTCTGCCTCAGTATACCATAATAATTAGCCCTTTCAGTGTCAGATATCTCTTTTTTCTTTTAGTATAAGCATCTCTCATTATTTCCAACCAAGAATGGTGAAAGAACCTGGGAAATTAAGGGATTTATTTCAGATTTACCTCAATAAGATAGGTGCTCTGATGCCAGGGTAATAGGAACAGTTAATGAATCTGTCCTGAACCAAGTATGACAGAACTTAGATGACACAATTACCTTAAGAAATAGGATACCAAGACTGGTAACTACACATAAATTTGTACATGCATATATTTATATAGGTCACACTTACAGAGACAAGAAGTACCTCTAGCATTAATTTGTGTGCTTATTCATGTGTACCAATTAAAATACGTAGAAATCTGAGAAAAAAAATCCTACCAGTACATGATGGCTTACCTGTCCAAACTGAGCACATGCCTCAAAACAGAAACTCTTCCAGAAATGGCAGGTGCCTGCCGTGACTGCGCACCCTCCTTCACACCGGTCCTTCTTCCTTCTCCTGGGATCCCTCTGTGCTGAGCACATGGACAGGAGGCACCATTCCCAGCCGAAAAGCTGAGTGAAGATTTAGGCTCCAGAAAACCTTCCTTCAGCACATTTCCTTAGAGACTGTGAAATTTTTGTCTTTCTGGGTCAGAGATGTGTGATTTCTAACGTAACAGAAGTTACTTTAAATGGAAGAACAGCATAAACAAAGGATAGAATCATAGAATCATCGAGTGCTTTGGGTTGGAAGGGACCTTAAATATCATCTAGTTCCAAACCCCTGCCATGGTCAGGGATACCTTGCACTAGACCAGGTTGCTCAAAGCCCCGTCCAACCTGACCTTGATGAATCAATGGATCCAGGACAAAATTAAAGCTCAGCAAACACTTCCCATATTCCATTTGGGAATAGTTTCTAAACATTTTTTTTAGCAGAAAATATAAACTCTTACATTCGACAGAACAGGTCCATCTCATCAGCTCTGGCACAGCCTCAACCTCAGCATCTACAGACATCCCCCAGTGCTCCTCCTTTGACCTTCCCATCCAGCCCCAGGTGTTGGAGCTCATCCTCATCTCAGGATGAGGTTGGGGTTTTTTTGAACATTTCCACAAAGGGCTGTTTGATCTGGAGTGCTGCCTTCAGGAAACGGAGCTGCTCTCATCCTCTTTGTAAGAACTTTTGACCACTTTTCGCTGCAGGATCTTTTCCCACATCCTTGTCTCCATGACTGGGCTTCAAAGGACACCGTGCTGCTCTTCCCTTTGACACCCCTCGCCAGCCACGCCGCTTGGCTTGTGATGGGTCTGTGCAGTTTTTCTCAGCAATATCTTTCAGTTCATGCCTCGTATTTAGTTTGTGTCTCAGCTGACCGCAGAGGCAGCATGGATTGGTCTCTCCAGGATGCTTCTGATCAATTTTCTTTTCACACTAAGCATGAATTATTAACAACCACCAGGCACTCAAGACCAACTCACTCCCCAAGATTCCCACAGTTTATAAAAAATCTAAATAAATAACTCAAACGTTTTCCTCAAAAGATCGGTAAGTGAGGGCTGTGTCAAAGCAAGGTGGGAGCGGAACTCCTGAGATAAAGAACTTCTAATGAAAAACATTTTTTTAATTTATGGGCCGGTTGCAGCTATTTTGTGCCTAAGGCCAAAAAAGTCATTTAACATCGCTGTGACTCTGTTTATTCACCAATAAAATGGTCATATTGCTGTTCTCAGAGAGATGCTACAAGGGGTTTATGAAGTATGTGGAGAAATTAAAAGGTTTTTGCCCAGGTGAAAAGCACTCTTCGCATCCCACTTATCTGAAATGTGCATCCAGCAGTCCCTGTGCTCAGCGGTGCCTCCGGAGCGTGGCGGGCTGCACGCTCATCCCCGTTGTATGAGCAAAATGGTAGCTTAGAGATATTTTTGGGGTTTTCTTTTGATTATAGCAGACAGTCTTCAAACACAATTAATCAGTTTGGGTTGGCAAGAAAGGATGGAGCCACTGTTAGAAAATCCTCAAGCTGGAGTTGCACGGGGTTTTTTTCTTCCTGTAATTTTAGGTACTGAGTGCTGTGGGGAGCTCAGATGGCAGCTGAGAGCACCTTAACACACCTCCTGTGCATGCGCCGTTAGAGCTCTGGAAAATAGAGATGGATGGGACTGATCCTCCAAAATCCCCATCACGTGAATGAGCAAGCAGTTGGCAACCTTGCTGCTTTCCTGCCCTGTGCTCCCAGACTCCCCGCATAACGCACCAGCTTTGCGGTGGGATAGATCAAACCCTGTGGCTGGGTTTCACACCTTGCAGCACAATTACTATCACCCAAGCCTCTCTTACAACCCCTGAAAGGAAAACTTTCAATCAGTGTAAACATGCTTCGGTACCATGCATATTGCTGAAATACAGTTTACTGCTTCCAGAGAGCAAAACTGCAAATCAGCCGGAGGAAGGATATAGCATTGCAAAATTTAGGCAAGCTTATAACATCCCGGGGTCGATTCTCCCCATTTACATGGGTTTTGCACCCTCTAACTGCTGCAGAGTAACTCCTGCTTTACCCCTGCATCAGCGTGGGGAGACCCAAGTGCCCCTATGGGGAGCAAAACCAGGCACTGGAAATAGTTATTCCAATCCTTTAGGTGTACATAGATTTGTTTGCATGCACATGTGTGCATATATATACACACACACACACACATATATTATATATATATATATTAAAAATATATATCTACACACAAGGGAATGAACCATTAAATATTACACCTGGCGCAAACCCCGCAGCCCAAACTGCCTTGATTTTCACCCGGTGGCAGCGGGGCTGTGGCTGCTGGCAGCTCACGGCGCGGGGCCGCCCCGGCAGCTCCGCTTTCAGCCCAACAGCTGCGGATCCCAGGTGGTCTGACATTTGAGATAGGGGCTGCGGGTAAGATTGAAGGTGTTTTAGGGGAGAAGGAGGCTGCGAATAACACCGAGCCCTCATCCAGATGGAATCGTTCATGAAACAACCTGAGATACTCTATTACTGTCCATATGTCTCCCAGGTCTCCAAAGACCATACTCCATTGATTTATTAGAAATCTGCTTTTTTCAGCATTGGTTCTTTCCAAAACAGGGTATAATGTGGGATTTACTATCATCTGAAACACTCCTTTTTAAAAACCAGTTCTTTGCATAAGCTAGTCTTCCGAAATGCTTCAATAAACACCGGATTAGAAACTAAATATTTTGGGACGGGAGCCCCCTCTTCATGTACCCTTTTAACAAGTTTCTTCCTGCCACAGTGAATAATAAAACATTTTATAGGGCATTTCTATGATAAATAAATGGCTGAAGGCATGGTACCAGTAGAATAAAAGCCACCAGATATAGCTATGCTAGCAGTCTGCCTTGCACTTATTTCTTCCTTAGCATATAAGCCTGGAAGAATTATTTTATTGTTTTAGCACTGCAAACAGTTGTTATTAGTGTATCTTATTTATAGTCAGTTCTTTGAGGCACTATAGTAATACAGAAAAATATCAGTTATTTCATCACACTGGTGAATTTAATGAACCTGAAGGTGTGTGTTATTTTAGCACTTGCTGTAGCTCCTGTGAAAACCCAATGGTGCTAAAATCTGTAAACCTGTCACTGCTTAAGTAATAACCTTGTTAAAAGCATCTTCATTTAACTTATTTCAGCTTTTGCAGAATGCAGGTTTTATTTTATCAGTGTAGGGAATAGGTGTTTCCAACCAAACCACTTATTGTAAATATAGTTAATTGTAGTTCATTAATTTATTCTCAGTGTTATTGCTTTTATTTTAACACTTAGTTTAAATTAAGCATTGTCTAGAATTGAGTTCCCATTTTCGATTTTTTTAAACAAACTCTTAATTTATATAAAATATCTTTGGTTAGAACAGTAAATTTTATTCTGCAATATGGAAAATGCTCTTTGCATTCATTAATATCCCTTTATGCTGCGAGAAATGAGCTTTCTTCCTTAACAGTAGACAGGAAAACAAAATGAGATTTTTTTTTAATCTTACCAGTGTGAAATTGGGCTTCTTTCTTTCGTTTAAAAATATAGAGAAAATGAAATATTGATGGCATGTGTTCTAAATTATCAATTGATCCCTGCAAATGTACATCTACAATTATTGAAATTCTGGCGATAAAAAAATGGGAACTCCCTGCTATTTAGCACCATTCAGCAAAAGAGAAGTGCCATTTGCACCATCACTTTTTTTATAGCGCCGATGATACTTCCTACATTATTACACCATGGAGTTGTTTGTGACAAATGATAAAAGTATCAAGTTCCTAGTAAATTTTTACAAGGTGGGCAATTATCCATCCACTAATACTTTTTTCATTGAGACCTGCTATGCTCCCCAGTGCTGCATGGCAGACACAAAGCACCTCAGGGATAAAGTCCTCAGAAACTGATGCTGAATGCCGATACAGGCCCCCACTCCTGAAGGTAGAGAGACCGCAGTAGAAACCCAAATGTGTTGGCTGCTTTGAAATAATTATCAGAATTAGCTATCCAGGATGCTTCCATTAGATTGTCATTTCATTGGGGGTTTGCTTACTTTTTTCCCCCCATAATTTAGCTCTCCTTCTCAATGTTTCTGTTTCAGTGTTTATTGATCCATGCTTCAGTGTAGGGCTGCGACTAATATAAATCAGAGCACCATCATCAAAGAGAGCGCAACATGCCCAGTTTACACTAGGCACAAAGCTGACCTTGGCTATTTAATCTCCCCTATCATCAGAAGTTTCTGGCCTAATCAGTCTTGATTTTAGTTTGCAAACAAGTCAAAAATGTTATTAAACTTCATCCCTTCTCCCGGTTTTGGTGCCAAAACCCCTAAGGGGGATGGCGGCGCAGTGGGTGGGTCCTACACAGTAAGCAAGAGCGATGCCGTAGGAGTTACTCCAGACCTGGATGTTAGGAAGCAAGGATGGATGAGGACGGTCAGTGGGCAACCTCTGAGATAGGAACAAGGAATAGAAGTGGGACTGAAGGCATCAGCATCGCCCTACGCCTTTATGACCATCTCAAAACCCCACACACAGCCCTGTGGTGCTCCCGCACTGCACACCAAGGGTGGGAGCAGCCAGATCTGCTCAGGCGGTGGGGAAAAGCAGCAAAGCAGACCAAAGAGGTGAGGAGAAGGAGGAGGAAAGGCACACTGCCTATGTGACATGTCTACAGCAGGGCCACTTCACAAAAAGTAGGTCTCATCACAGACCAAAAGAGTGCAAATGTGTCCCAAGAGCTACAGCCAGAGGAGGAGGAGGAGGAGGGAAGCCAAGCTGCCAGCTCCCGTGCCTGACAGTAGGATCAGGATTTAGGGCAGAAGTTAGGATGCTTCAAATCCCGACAGCTGTAGTATGTCTTCAGGATCTGAGAAACCGGACTAAGCAACTGAAAAGGAATCCAGTTGTTTAAGCTTAGACTGGGATTGTGTTTATATTTGTTTTGCTTGTAACCTTTCGTTTCCAGCCTTGCAACTGAAAGCCTGACCTTACGTCTTGCTTAATAAACCTTTTGCAAAAGCTTTATTTTATCATTCAGCGTGCCCCGTGCCGTAAGGAAGATGGATGGGAGGGAACGGGAGAATCTGCGGTGCAGAGGCACTCAGGCACATCCCATGGGTGCAGGGTGGGCGGCCGGGGTGCGCGTCCTGCCCTGCTGACACAGCCCGGCCACCGACGGGAGCTGTAGGGAAATGCTGTTCAACAGACACAGACATATGCACTCCTGTTAAGCATTAAACAGTCAAGACAGATCCTGTGGCCTAAAGTGTCTCGCAGCTACTCCTTATAATGCATTCAGCTGAAAGAATACAGATAACTGAAAATGTATGTAGAAGTATCTAGCTGATAATGATCAAATACGATTTAGATATAAAAGTAAATCCTCTGCAAATGCATGCATTATTTTGGAACAGTACGTGAAGCCCGGAGCCCTGGGAGCTGTGCCACTGCGGAGCCGTGGGTCCATGAGCCCCGTTTGGTGGGGGTCAGCATCACCGTGCCTCTGGAGCTCCTGCCCAACTCTGCTTTGTCCCTCCCTAACTGTGTTTGTGAAACTGGATTACGAGCTCCCACCTAGGATGTGCTAAGTGGGATCCACTTAGCTGGGTGTGCTGTTAAAAGAAACCTTGAGCCTTTTCTGTCCCAACACAAGAAAAACCTCCAATACCAAACATCTGGCCTGTTTCCAGAAGCCCTGCTATTTCTCCTGACATTGTATGCTGCTGCAATCCACAGAGAAGAAAGAAAAGGAAAACCCAACATATACAACATATACCCAACATTGATGAGAGAGCACCGAGTACTGCTGTGGGAGGGAGGATGGAGAAAGGCAATACCGGCATCACCGTTCATTTGAACCCTGCACAACAGGGCGGTCCAGCAGCAAAGCTGGGGAAGGGAATTTGCCTTTCTGAAAACCAGCATGAAACAGCCCAGCAATGGGTTTCATACACATTTATACTGTATTGACCTAGGCTGGTTTATAGCTAAAGCTATAGCTATTTATCCACAGTATTGAGAGACAAAATAATTCCAGGTAGGGTTTCACATTAATGATCTTTTGTTTTTATAACAGAAAGCCAGCATACCATAGTTCTGTATCTATTGCTAGTACCAAACTGGAATTAAGTCCATATTATGTTTATGGCTGTAGTGCTAAAAATGTAAGATTAAATTTAAAATTATTGAGCAGAAAATATGAATTTAATAAGATTTTTTGTTAAACCAGCATACATTTATCCCTCACACTGACACAACAGTAACAGCAATTTGACCCACATAACTTTTTTGTTTCTTAAGTTAGTGTTACAGCCCAATTACACATTCTTTAAAGAAACGTTATTAATTATTGAAACATTAAAAAGCTGAAGTCATTGTTTTTGTGCACTTAGCATAGCTTTTAAGACAGATTATAGAGAGACAATCTTTCAGAAGATAGTCTTAAAATATTCACCAGTGCTAGAACAATTTAATGAAATTCACATTTATTTCAAGGATTTTTTTAATTAAATCTATTGGTTGTTGGTATCCGTAAACCCTTAAGAATAAACACCTGCAGTGTTTTATTATGTAAAAAGGTAGTTTAATTGCATCATATTTATCACAGACAAATCAAGCCCTATTCAGAAGATAATAATGACACAGTAATTGGACCAGTAATTGGTTCAGGATGATTCAATATTGTACTAATAATCATAAATACTACTGTCTCCTGCTTTGGTACAAGGCTGACACTATATTATAGGTTGGATTTGGTGCAATAAATATTCGTGAACTGGGTCCAGTAGTGCCTAGGTCTTTAGTTCAACTGCGTTAGTAAATAACAGGTATCAAATAATGCATCCTACATGAGCAATCATTCCTAGCGGGCGATGCAGGGAATATTGTGCTTCCTTCTGCATCTCGAAATGGCTGGAAGAGGCATCCTTACGGCAAGGATTCTTTCGGCTCCTTGAATTAAACATTGCCATTTTCCTCAGAGATGTTTCCACTCCAAGTAAACCTGGTCAAACTCTGAGCCAGTTGTAGAGTACAACCATTTGGTTTAAATCTTGCTTTCTTTGGCTTTTTGCCTATTTGTTGCTATTTGTTTGTATTGCTGACAACAGGAGAAAGCGGATGCTTCAAAGAGGCCCAATTTACAAAAAATGCTGAGCATCTAGCCTCAAAGGAGAGATGGGAGGATGGATAAGGTAAGCCAAAACCGGACACGCCAAGCTCCGCAGTAAGTCAGGGAATACACATAGTGCAGTTTGTCCCCAGGGGTTTGTGCCCCCTTGGGGATGGCCACCGATGAGCCCCCATGGACCACTGGATGCCAGCAAAACCCCGGCATCTCCTGGGCTTATGCTCCCTACAGAAATCAGTACTGCTATTGCTTTCTTTGACTGTATCTTTTTCATGCGTTTCCAATATTTTCTCTGTTTGGCTGGTCCAGAGAACAACCCTCCGAAACGAGGTGTTCGCCTTGCTCCACACCTCCTGCCCGGCACTGTGGGGGTCTTACTGCAGCCTTTCAGGTCACACTTTCTATTTCAAATCTGAGTGGTTTTCTCTCATAAAACCCATGACTTTTTTTGCTCATGAAAACACCTCTTGAAAGTAATCATGATAAAAAGACCTTTATTGTTTCCATATTTTTACTGAATGTGACTTGTCAGCAATTAGGTCTGAGCTTCCCAAGCACAGATAGCACTAAATAAAAATACTTAGATTCATACTTAGGCAGGTAAAAAGAGATGCCAAAATTTCAAAGATGCTACAGCTTCACTGGATTTCAGCTGGAGCTTTGACGGGTTTTCCAGACTGTCCTGATGTGATTTAAGCATCTGCTTAGTTTTGTGCTATCATGACTTCCTTATCGTGTTAATAAAAGCCTTACTTATCCCAATTGTGCAAAATAAATTGGCATACCGGTACCCAACTGTAATCTACTTTTTTTTCTCTGTTTGTATTTGTATGTATAATATACCATTTTTATTTTCTTTCGTTTCTTGGCTTGTGCAGGGAGGGGGGGAAAAATCTAATCAAGCAAACACAATGGCATTATGGCAAAGGGTGGATGGTAGGAGGTTGCAGTCCTGTAGCCAGTTGCTTGTTTATCGTGGGTTGATACAGTATAACATGGCGCACAAAACCACTCACATGCCATTTAATGATAACTGTGAAAATCACGCCTGTCACCACTGCATTCAGCAGACACTTGGCGGACCCGCGGCACTGTTTCTTCGCCAGTGCTGCGGTCTTTCAGAGAGAGCCAAAAGGGAGTGGAGCCTCATTATCCCCAAAACAATGATCCTTATTCACTAGGCAGAGAAACTTGCTTTTCATCGGCACATTATACAGCTCGGAGCTGGAATAGAGATAACATATCCCCTTTATCACCAGAACAAAAGCTCAGGGTCTGTGCTCCTGGCTTGGAATAATGCCCTCAGCAGCCTAAACTGATGCATTTGTAAGCGTTTACCTCTTTTCCTTTGATTGCTTTGCACTGGAGGGATGGTGCAGCGAGGCCCAGGTACCAACCGAAGATGGACGGTGTGATGCCGAGCCGCTCTCGCTCCCACGGAGGTAAGGCAGTGATGCCCGGCTCCGGTTCTTCTTGATGCACCATGCCGCTTGCTGACACTTCCACTCCAAAACACAATACCTGAAGGATGGAGAAATGGAGGGAGATGAGGACTGCAGACAGCCGAAGAGACAACTCATATTGCAGAAGGTACTTAAGGAAACCTTTTAAGACTATATAGCAGAGCAGCCATAGTGTAGGCACTAAGGCTGAAAGCAATCTGTACAAATGAAATGCCATGGCAGAATGGCACCAGGGGACCAGTTCACTCATAATGGAGTCGAAGTAATGGAGCCCAAGTACACCGGTCACGCACTTGTCCTGCAACACCGGTTGCACGCAACACCGAACTGTCCCTTTTTAAAATTTTTTTTCCCTTGGTGCTCCATCCCCAAGCCATTTTTTTCACTTTGCCTGAGTCTCTCTTACCTTAGCCTCGCGCAGGGAGGAGGGAAAGGTGAGAAGACAGGAGAGCTATCGCTGTGCACAGCCAGGCAGGCAGGCAGCAGAGGTAGATGAACAGAATGTGTTGAAAGCATCATGATCCAGCGCCAGGAAATAACAGTTAGCATATCCCTGAATGACATTTACAGGAAACCTATGTTTCCTTTTCAGGGCCATAAGCTTCAACAAACTGGTGTGTTCAGTCAGCCCTTCCCCATGTACAGTATGGATGCCACAATTTTCTCAGCATATGCTCAGCTGCGTCCTTCTGATGGCATCCATGTTGGCGCCTTTCCATCTATAGGCATGGAGGGATGTCTTCATCTTCTGCAGGAGTCTGGGGCTACTGCCAAAGGCAGGGATCCAAGCACCGCAGGCAAGAAAAGTGGATCGTTTTGGTTCCTGAATAAGGATTAGGCTTTGCAACACCTGAGCAGTGAAAATCCTGCGGAGCCTTGATGGCCAGAGCCAGGAAACGCCGTGGTTCTGCTGAATATTGCTGAGCGGAGTCCTATTTAACCAAGGTGAATGTTTGCTGCAGAGCAAATTACAGAAAATTTAGGAAACAAATGGCAAATAGGCAGCCACATGTAATGTCCGTATAAAAGCTTCAATGGTTTTGGCTCCGACGCTTTCTCACCAGGTAATAGATAAAACTTTCATTATCTTAACTCACTCCCAGCTCTCACCTAAGGAAAAACCACGCAGCCCATGCCTTTACTCCAAGAATTGGTTTACTTATGTGAAGCAGAGATCCCTTTGATCTTTTGTTATATGCTACTGAGGAGCCCAGTTATACACCATCCTAAGCAACAATACTAGTCAAATCCCTTTATTATTTACTGCTTTATTTTTAATCACAAACAGCAAAAAAAAAAAAAAAAATCCCCCTATTTTTCCCCTGGAGCTTATCTGTTTCTTGTCTTTTCACAGGGTGGGCCAAAATATACTCTTCTTACTTGAGAAAGGAGGATTTCACTGAAATAAACAGGATACCCAGAATTAAGAGCAGGATTTTATCTACACAGTTTTATCAAATGTACATTTATCGTATCTAATACACTTTGGAGAGGAGAAGGGAATTTGTTTAGGTATTAAGTGGCCATGGAAATCATTCTCAACAAGGAATAAAACATTCCCTCTACATAAAATCACATTACAGAATAAGCGTTTAAGTTAATGTACGGAGAAAATTTAGAAAACAAAAGCCAAGTCGCAGATGCATGGATGGCCATACGCAAACTCACGCCTCTCCTGCTTGAGGAAGAGAAGCTGAAATATTTCCTCTCCTCCTTTCTGATCGGCTTGTTTTACTGAAGTGAGAAGGTAACCTTATCGATTAGCAGGGCATAAAAGCCAGGCGTACCAAAGCAGAAAGAGGTGATACAGATGTGAATTAAAAGCAGTTTTATGGCTCTGCACCTGATCGGGAAAAACCTTTTTATCTCAGCCACAGGAAAGAAGTTGTTCCCTAATTTTGAGCCATTTTTCTTCTCCTCCTTCAAACACGTGCCTTTTCCAAAGAAATGATGACAACGCATGGCTAATTAACAACAAAGAATAATTGAACTATGGCTATAACTATCTACCTTTAAATCAAAGGAAGAAGGCAACCAATACTAAAATTTAATCTGTCCTCTGGGGCCGGAGACAGCTTACAGGTTCAAGTCAGATAGCAAATGTAGCTAAATGGCAGTCAGAAAAGATCATGTGACTGGGGGCTAAAAACTAATTAATCTCCATAAAGCTGTAAGTGAGGTAGGTAAGATGACTTGAAATCTGATTACATTATTGCATTTAAGGAGGGAAAATGCAGCATGTATTTTTCATGTTGATTTTAACCACCTGAGCCCTTAATGACATTTTGTACCTTGAAAGAAAACTCATATTTCATCTATATTTAAAAAGATCTACAAAGATGCTATTGTCATCTGCACAGAATTTACAAATTTAGTCTAAATAATGCTGCTATGAGTCATGGAGAGTGCATTTCTAAACTTTTTTTCCAGTGTAAGTTGGAAGAAGGTTCCATATAACTATGAGAAGCCATAAAGCCCAACATTTAACACGAGCTGAAATAAACCTTAAGGAAAGAATAATTTTACTACATGCTCCAATACAGGAGGAAAAAAAAGACCCTGCATTCTAACTGACTGCTGAAGATGCATGCGTTTTGCTCCTCTGATTTGTAAACAACCTCCGACGCTAAATTTTGAATTAGTGGGAACACAGCATTGCTTATGATTTCTATTATTTATAAATGGCTACAAAGCAAGGAACAAACAAAAAAACAAACAAACAAAAAAACTCCAGACGGACGGGAGACCTCAATTCAATGAATCTAGTCAAAATACGCATGGAATAGAGCCACCTAACCTTTATATTTTTTTATTGTGTAGGACAGACGTTAGAACAGAAAGGAAGAGAGAGGAAACAGAAAACTGCAACCACATACCAAGCTGAAACGAACCCTGAAGTTAATTTTTTGGGCTTCAGTCATGGCTATGGGCCACTGTGCCTAATCTCGGCTTCTTGTGTAGTAGCATCCATGTAAAAATTACAAAGTGGAAAACACCACAGACACAAAAGAAAAACCCAACCAAAAAAACAGAGGCGTTATCGGAGTCAATTACGCGTTTCTGAGATTTGTTATCAGCAGCACCTGCTAACCACTGCTGCACTGCAACCGCCGGCGTGCGCAGGGGGACTGAGACAGGGACAGCTTTATGTGATGAAAAAGTGTACTTTTAAAATGTTCGTAATATACTTGATATATACTGCTATACAAGTATATAGTGGCAATAAATAAACAGCATTTAAGTTAACAAGCACACGTTTATAGGTATAATAATGGCATTTTGCACTCTGCAACACCTTTGATCCCAGAATTTCTGAGTCCTTTGCAAGGATTAATTAATTAAGCCTCAACACGCCCCTGTGCCAGATGTTATTAAAATACTTTTTATGGCTTACAAATTCTACGAAAGACATGCTTGTATTTCATGTCTTATTGTGCCTCCTATCCAAAGAAATTACTTTTCTCCTCACTGGCTGTGTGGTGGGTGGGAAATGATGTCAGGGTCCTCCTGCCTGCTTGGGCTGGGAGATTCCCTTGCAGCTTTCAGCCTCTTATTGCTGATCAGGAAATTCAGGGGTTCATGCCTGCCTGCGTACCCCTTCCCTTGAGCAGCTCCCCTGCTTTGCCTGTCTTTCGCTCCTAAAGCCTCAGACTTTCCTTCCCCGCTTCCTGTGTTGCTTTTTGCTATGACTGATCTTCCTGAAATNCCCCCCCGTCTTCCCCTCCCTTTTCTCTCAGGAACCAAATCATGACACTTCTTACATATTTATGCCCGGTTTTGCCAGAATCCAACATGAATTACAGTTCAAACCCTACTTACAAGTGATTTAAGGTAGAGCAACTTGGCAGTAAAACTTGCAGGATGAGAATGTGCGTTTGTAAAGTCTGGCACAGACGGGTGCACCTCCTTGTGTGACCCCTTAACCTCCATGGGAAAAGACAGTAGATGGGAACAAGCTCTCAAACCTAATCCTCTGCTTATCACTCTTATCTAGAGCTGGCTATGCATCCTTCCCTGGACTGTGATTAGTAAAAAACTTCCACATCGAGCAAAGTTTGGCCCTATAATTTATTGGACTTAAGAAAAGCTATGCAGACACTTGAATTAACGATTTTATTACTGTTGGGTAATTTCTAACACCTCTTTCTCTTTACTCCTCCTTCCAGAAATGGACTCTCAGGCTCACAATGCTGCTGAGAGGATGTTAAATCAAATCTCTCTTCTCTACCTAATTTGTTATTAACTAAAACTGGTTGTGTCTGTTAGTCACAGGCCAAATTTGAGCAGAATTTGGCCAATGAGTTCAATTACAGGATCATATAACTGCACGTGTCCATAGACAACCTCACTTCATGCACATAATCTCCTAGAAAACACACCTGAAAATATTTTAATGTCACTAATATATGCCAGCAGACACCTTAGGTTGATCTTCTCTTGGCCTATCTAGATTTTACCCTGAAAAGTAAAATACCTTCTCCAAAGCTGTCCACGTTACTTTTTTTCCTGCAGTAACAGGGCTCTTAAGGATAGAGGCTCAGAAAGGTAGTGTGGATGGGCTTGTAACTCTCCATAAGTTTACCCTTAAGCGTCAGGGATAACAAGCTCTCAGCTGTGCACCCTGGGTACTCAAATTACTAAAGGCACCAGGAGATGGATCTCTTTGAGTCCCACCAGCCACAAATGCTCTGGTGAGAAAATAAACCTCCGCAGCAGGATAGGGTCTATGGGCTGCGGCCACGGGTGGTTTGGTGACACACATACCCAACTATCCAGGACATTTTTAGCATGCCACTGACAAAGTCGTAGGCTCTCACCAAGCAGATAGCTTTTGACGTTTCCTTACCAATATCATTTTTTCTCACGGTGGTCGGCACAGTCTCAGAATTTACTTTGTCTGAACTACGTTTTCGCTGCCGTAAGAATGGCTCACTAGAAACCAATTTTAGGTTTCCTGTATTATCCTCCAGACGTTGAGCACGAACCACGTCACCACTCGTACTTTTAACAGATGTGCTGTTGCTCGGTAGCTGCAGCACTCCTTTAGACTCAGTATTTCCTCTGTCGCTGTACTTGCTTGTTCAGGCTATAAAGAGCAACTGTCTGACCAGCGGACATACATAACTCAGCTTCAAAGCACGGTTTTGTTTTGCTTTTCTATAGTGCTGTGCCATAATGTTTTGTCACGCAAGGTCTTGTGCCAACTACTTTTGGGAAAGGCACTGCTGACCAGCGTCGAGCGGAGCCTGTTCCTTAAAAAGGTACTTTGTGGATTCCTTTTTTGAGGAGACAAGTTTGTTCCTTTTACGGTGAAAGGAGAGGGAATCCCCAGGCCAAACTTCAGATTCCTGACATAATTCTCCACCTACTCAACTGCAGTTGTGCCCCAGCACAAGCACGTTCCCACACAGTTCGAGGACGTTGCAGCTTCCATGCGCCTACGGAGAGCGGCACCCCCCAGAGAGTACGAAAGGCAGAACCTACCACGAAAGCGTATTTTCCTTAGATGAAGAAGATCCTTTAAAAATAAACTATGATCTTACCTTTTTCAGGTCACTTGGATAAGGTAGCTGAGTCCAGCTGGACTGAAAAAGTATTTGTACCATACAGATGTTGATACCACAGCTCAGCGTGCTTAAATATTTAATTACGCTAAGGTACTGTACAACCAAAATACCTTGACCTAATTTAGCTCGCATCTGAAGAGATGTCATTTAAGATGCCAAGAGGTAGCTTTCGATTTTTTTCCCTTCTCTCTTCTCATAAATCTACAATTTCTACTCATAAGTTTTAAAGCATATAAAAACTCAACTTTTTTTTTTTAGATAGAAAGATAATATTGTAATCAAAGGATCGGCTCTTGGACTGCATAGTCCTTGGGTTTATATACTTGAGGCAAAACATTAGATACAAATCTATCTGAAGGCTCTTTAATAAGAAAGATGGCAAGTAAATTCTGGTTTAATATAAAAGCCAATTCAACTATTAATCATGATTACAGATAATTCCCAATGTGGCATGATATCATTTAATTTCCAAAAAACCAGAGGAAGTGACAGCACACATTTTTTTGAAACCGTGCCATGTAATAATACCATGCAAGGAAAGCCTTTATAACCCATTCTATGCACAGGTCATAAATTACCAATCAGACACGTAGATCCCATTTAATATTTTAAAGTCTCGTTTTATATATTCTTTTTCCTTGTTCGTGCTTTGTCTTAACAAATACACTTGGCCGTAATGAAAATAAACCTGCTGAAGTCTCTGTGGCCTGAGACAAGCTATAACACATTTCTGCTCCACGGGGTAGGCTCATGGGATACCTACTGAGAAAATGCATCCCCTCTGCGCATGCCCAGACTATTAAAATGAATTGACATGTTAATGCTGACAGGAAAAGAGCACAAGAGAGCTTGCTAAATTACTGCTCAGTCAGGCACTAGGAATTCCTGAGTGGCTAACTCCTGAGCAAAACCTGCAGCAAGGAGGCGAGGGGGAAAAAAGAGAGGAAGAAAGGAGAAGGGAGGGGGAAAGAGAAGAAAAAAAAGGAGAAGTGGGTGAAAAAAGAAACTTTATTGTCAAATGCAACAAAACAAACAAACACTAAGGGGTTGTCATGTTAGTAATGCACCTACTCATAAATCATATGGATTTTAATCATACCTGCCACCTCAGCCTGCTTCTCCCCTGAGAAATTGTTTTCTTTTTCTCCCTCCTTCACTCGCTTTCAATTATCTGGAAGCTGTTTCTCGTGTTTATTTATTTATCTAAAGTTCACATACAGTATGCATGCACAAATTTCCTCTGGGGGACTGAGACTAGGCAGATCATACAAGGATGCGGTGGAGCGTAGCAGCTAACAGCTCAGATGAATGTACTCACTCTCAGAAAACCTGCTTTGGACCACGGTGACAAGAGAAGGGGAGGACAGAAAGTAATTAGTGTGTGTACAATGATGGATTATGGCTTAATATTCAGGCATTTCACCTTTTGACTGTTATAGGTAGGCCCACAAGATGACAAACAAAGTCCACATTCTTGCCAATGAGGAAAAAAAAAAAAGAAGAAAAGAGGGAAAAAAACCCCAAGGTTTTCACTCTTTTAGCCACGTCCTCTGTTCAGTGAGTAAATTGCCATTAGTTGTTTTACTTGCGCTTCAGACCTTTTATAGTTTGGAAAACACCGTCTATATGCATATACACATATATGAGAAACCTGAGGGACAGCTGCTTGGCAAATTTCTGACAAGCTGGTATAATATTGGTTTTATGTCTCACAGCTTCTATATGTAACTTTAGTACCAAAGAGCAACTCAGTCTCTCAAATTTTAAGCAGAGAGTGAACTGCCAGTGACCTTTTCTCAGCTCTGGGAGGTGAATGTGTAACACAGATCCATCACGACATGAAGATCTTATAGACAACTTTGGGAAAAAAAAAAAAAGCCATCATTTTCCTAAGCCAGATTGAAGGAAAAATAGACGAGGAGAGTTCAATAAGCAGTCACAACTACAAGTTAAATAGAGTTTTAACTCCAAAAATGAGTTTAGAGCAGGTTTCGAACGGAAGTTCTGCGTGTGTGTATTAGGTCTACAGCAGCTGTTTTAAGGATATTTGAATCTATATTTGCTATGCAGGGTACTGCTCAATTAAAGGAACATCTAGACAGCTCTCCCATTTGGAACACTTGTAGAAATTAAATGGATCACATGCAGTTTGACATTTTGCAAAATAAAAGAATAATTGGGGCACTGTATTGTTTTTGCCTTTTAAAGAGAATATTCAAACTCACCCTGTGAAGCTTAGCTGGAACCAGAATTTGGAATTTGGGTCCAGATTTCTTCCCCCCACTGCTTTCTCAGAAAACTAATGATGCTACAGTTAACTCTTTCACCACCATACACTTTTCATTGGACATTTGATGCGCTGCTTGTCTGATATTTTGAAGTACTGAGAACTTATTTAGTCAAATTTATATGAGGGGAAATAGTTATCTGGTATGGCAGAGTCCCCAGTTCAAAATTTTCCTCTGAAGGCCATGGCGTGGTTATGAGACAAATCCTGTGCTTCATGTTCTTTGAATAAAGACTTTCTGGAGGAGTTCAGCTACTTGCCAAGGTGAGGTGGAGGGTGAGGGTGGGTTTCCCGGGACGCCCAGCCTCCCCTCCAAAAGCCAAGGATCCCACAGGCTCTCACACAGTCTCTCTACCTGCGCAAACTCTGCCAAAACCAAAAGGACCAAAACCTTGAGGTCAAGGGGTTTCTGGTGTCCTGCGGGACTCTGGTCCTCTCATGTAAAACAAGGGCATGCCCTGCTCAGAGCATTATATTATCACGCTTATGTATGTGCCATGTTTTAAACATTTTAATAGCCCCATTAAATGTTGTCGCATAAGCTAAAAATTAACCATGAAGATATACTTTTTCTCACATTCACTACAGCTGAGCCTGAAACAAAATCCCAGATGTTCTCAACCTAAGTTCAAAAGCCATCTCGAATCACTGTTTTCCAGAGAAGTGTTTCAAAAGAAATCCAAGGAGATGTCCCTTGTCCTCCTTTCATGGACACTGCCAGAGGCTGCACTGGCATTGAGGGACCTTCAGTCCAACCTGCCGTGGACCTTTAGTCCAACTGAGGACAGCCACTCTTGTATGCCTATACATGTGTGGAGGGTTCATATGCTCCATAAGGTCCACTGAAGACTCCAAAAACCAAACAAAACACGTCCCAAAGACACAAAGCTCCATGCGCAATAGTGCCATGGTAGCATTATTGCCTGATCTGGATCATACTCATGGCCTGGCAAGGAGCCTACTTCCCTCTGTCTCTCTGAGTTACCTGAGCCGGAACATATCACAGGTGGTTTCCTGTGATCACAACTTGGTTTTGAAAAACCATGTGCAGTTTCTGCCTGCAGCTTCTTCCACCTGAAGATCAAAGCCCTAAATTGCGTACCGTTCACTCCTCTGAAGTGCCAGCTTCCTTGGTATAAATGACATACTGCACATTTGGTATAACTTTCATTTCATTTCGTATTTTAATTTGCAATCTCAGATATCAAAGAAAGCCAAACTGACAAAAGCCAGCTTGCAAACCCATTCAAGTGGGGTTTTCAATAGTTTACATAGATCAATCCATAATCTACTTTATTTAAATCTCTGAGTGTGTAAAAGGCGGCAGTTTGTCAGAGTAAGATAAAATGCATATATTAATGAGAATATAGAGGAGTAACATGGAGCAACATTAAACAGGACACAGCAATAGGGCATAAATAGCCTTGTGTCTCTGTTAGTTGCCATCGGTCATAGTGAACCCTCTTGGCCCAGCTCTCCACTGCAGGGGTGGATAGTTGGTCCGAAAGACTTATTTCAGCACAATGACCACTCGCAAACAAGCGCCCAGAATTAATTGGGACTTACCTCCACAGGACAGGTGTTTCTCCAATCTGGTCATTATTTTTCTATATGGCCTTCTACCAGCTAGTGCTCCAAACTGGGAACATCACAATGTTTTGACTGTTTTATCCTCAGGGATCTATAAGGGATTTTGAGTTATCAGTCACCCAGATCTTTGCAAAAGGAGCATCTCTAGCAAATAGTCCAGGTGAATAGCCTGGCTTCACTAGCAATAAAATTATACTGTATGGGACTTTTATGAGTTAAATGGCTCTAGATATAATAAAAATACCTTACCCTCAGTTTCATGGTACTCAGATGGCAGGAATTAGCGTCAAAGTTTTGACAGACCTTAAATTGAAACAAACAAACAAACAGACAACCAAAACAAACAAACAAAAATCAAACAAAATCCCTAAGCTCTTTAGTTAGCTTCAGTTTCTCCCAACCTTGCAGTAATGTGAGTTTTCCTTATGCGGTTGGGGGGAAAAATGAATAGTTACCATGGAAATTGCCACAAATCTTTTTATTTCAGCCTCCTCCAAGCTACAGAGCACGTTTACGAAGACACACATAGAATCCACTCGTCATTAAAGCTAGCGATGAGAACTTAGGCAGCAATATAACTATGATGTTTTCCCAAGTTTTACAGTGTATTTCACAATAATTTGCTCTGCTCTCATTCTCATTACAAAGGCAATATTAGAATGATAATGACTTACATGCTCTGTCATACTATACTACTCTGACCTTTTCAGTATGCTGCCTTTTGAAAGCTTGACAAGGCCACCTCTTCTGCACACGTTAACATGGCAGAAAACTGGGACCAGGGAAGGGGAAGGAAGGAGAAGTGGATGACAGCAATAGACACTCTGCCAAATTCTTTTAAGCTTTAAATAACCTTTCTCTAATCCACAATTTTTTCTTTTTTTTAACTTAAATAGATCTCCTCCCTTTCCTCCAGCCCTTTGTGTCCCTGGAATTGCACCGGTCATCCAATGCAATGACTTATGGGCAGTAGGTGCATTGCAAAGCGAGTGGTCTACACCCACGCTCTGCTGCTTGGATATCAGTTTGGCCCTCTGAATTATTCATTAGCTCAGGAACAAAGTCAGAATTTGGTCCCAGATGACCAGACGCCTCTTTTCTCAGCATGTACAGCCTTTTTTTTTTTAATGTGTTTTGTAGACACTAGGCCTGTCTCCTTAGACATATGCAGCATTTACTTTTGTAGGATAGAAAGTTTTCTTCAGCTACACTCCCTGCTGCAAATTCCCCTGGGAATGATCAGGAGAACGAAGGAAGCTCCACGTTACGGGGCCAGTGCACAACCTACTGCACCAGCATGGGGTCACAGGGGGACATGCTCGCATTGAGTGCATTCCTACCACTCCCTCATTTGCTGGAGCATAGTCAGAGAAAGGTCCAAAAGAGAGCCATTGCCAACACTCCTTCCCCTTGGGTACCTATTTTTAGTGGTACAAGGCCATATCATTCCTTGAAATGAGTGCAGAAAAGGGCAGGAGCCTCTTAAACCATCAGAAACTTTGTGACGGAGGGAACGGTTGCAGGGATGCTAAGATGTGCACAGTGGACAGGGCTCCTTGTCTCCTCGGCTGGTCACTCCCCATCCCAGCCTTTTGATATGCAGCACTGGAAGCAACCCAAGGAGCAACAAGGCTGGCACTAATCTCCGGTTTTAGCGATTCAAAGGGAGCCCTCAGCCTCCTTTTGCTTATCAGCGTTCAGCCTCTCCTCCCTCAGACACTCCCCTGTTACTGCAGTGCTCCCTACCTTCCGACAGCTGAGACGGGGACTGAGAGACTTTCAGCCTTTAATATCTCTGTCTCACATCTCTCCTCTCCAAGATTACTTGCAGGTGTGATGAGAAGACCCATACACACTTAAGACCTCCCTTCCTTTTTTCCCCTCCATTTCTCTGAAATAGGCTGCCCTGTACATTAGATCTGCAACATTATGCTCCTTCATTACACCGCTTCAATAAGAAACCAGGCTTCCACCGCTTTCCTGTGGGATCCTATCCCACTGCTAGGCATATGTTCTGCAAAATACCCTAATACGGGGACTGAGGAGTTAATGATCTCTGAGCCTACTGCTTGAGGATTATTTAGCACACCAGGTGCCTGCTGCACTCTCACTGGCAAGAAGAGCATGGGAACAGAGATGAATCATGGCTGCAGCTGCACGAGAGAGGGGTCTGGAAGCTGGCGAGGGAGCTGGGGAGACAATCGCGATCTCCCTGGGACCCTCTTCTCCTGTTTACACAAATACAGAGCACGTGCCGAGCAAACCCGAGTGGACCCCTGGCCATCCCAGCATCCACCTTCTGACCACACAGACTAATATCGCTCAGCACCAAGGGTCTTATCTTCCTGGGGAATGCCAAGATCCTCGCAGTCTAACGGTCCTCAGATACGTGCAGATGCTTATCCCCGTCCTTTACACGTTGCTTGTAAAGCTGCTCTGCTCAAGTACGAAGACTTTCTGTGGCTGCAGGGCGGTATAACATTTCCTTATGGCTTTCAGCTCCTCTGATCTTCACAAAAGAATCGATCCCTCCAGCCACCTAAAGGCTCCTGTTGCTCACCTTCACACTCCTCTTCTCCAAGTGCACCTTTCTCTTCCTTCAAGCTAGTTGGGTTTTGTTGATTTTTTTTGTCTAAACAAATACATACGGATTTAATTTGATACAATAAATAAATAACTCCTTTTCTGAGGTTTTATTTTACACAAGAGTGCAAAAACAGGGGACAACCCGTCATGCATAGGAATGCAGGGGAGACCCTCACATGGCGCCAGGGAGAGTAACTAGAATAGCAAAAGACATGGCGACGGCAGGGAGCCAGGTGTCTTTCTTAGGTGCCAACCTCAGGAGCTCAAGAGAGAAATGAGCCATCCCAGAACTGTCCCAGGGCAGTAAGACTTCACATCTTTTAATCAGGATATGTTATTTCAGAGTCAGCGAAAAGATATCCTCAGATCCAATCCCGCATGGTTTTATTTGTGTAATTCATAATGTAAACAGCAAATAAATCTGTAGGGTTTCAGTCAATTTGTCAAAGAAAATATATTTTGTTAAAGAAAGTATTAAAGGTGAACTGGTACAGAAAACACATTGTACCGCTCACAGGGAAGGAAGTTTTTGACCCATCTGTCTCAGATAAATCCATAGTGATAACCCCTCTCTCTCTCTAAAAATTTTGTTCTCAATGAGACAAATATGTTTTCTCTGGTACACCACCTCCCTCGTCCCACAGAGGCTAAATATGTTATATACAGCGAAGGCAATACACATCTCCCTTGCGACAAGCGGTCTTGTAAAAGAGCATCTCTACCTACAGTTCCCTTACCCTGGAGGTAATAAGAATGATTTCACATCAGTGCATCAGGTATGTGGGAGGGAAACTATAACACTTCACCCCCTCTCTTTTCTGTTCCTTCCCTGACTTATGAAACAAAAAAATAAAATTAATAATAAAAAATAAAAATAAAAAACCACACTTACTCCACTCCAGAGGCTGGAAGAGCAGAAAAGAAGATAGCAGTGTGATGGCAGAAGTCCCCTGGGACTACCAGTCCGTGCAAAGGACTATACGTACTCTTCCCAAGTGCGGCTGAATGACTTTTGTAGACCCCCTTCTTTTCCATATTTGATACCCCAGAAAAGTGTTGCTGCCTCCCCACTATCCCCGCAATGGGTGCTGGCTGTATCATCCGTTGGTTTCCCCATTCAGCAGAAATGAGGTCCTCCCTACAACATGCTGGTCGAGCTGCTGCAGGGAATGAGGTAAGCATTTGTGGTACATCCTAAAATGGTCCCTAAGTGACTCTTACTACCACGTATCCCATATCCAACTACTTTGCCTTCGCTGTTCTCTGCTTCATGAGTTTCTTTTCACTTTCCTCAGTGTTTACTGTACTTTGAATAGTTATGTGGCTATCATCCATAGGAGAACCATGGGAACTGGCAGGCAATGAATGACTGGCATGCAAAAGGGGTTTTGGGTTTCTTTTTTTTCCCCCCTTCTTCTTCTACTTCTCCTTCTTGAAAACAACCTTGGCGAGCCATCAGATGAAAAAATCTATTATTCTGCCAGCTCCTGCCCAGTGCCAGTGTCAGGCTATTTAAAGCTCTCTGAGAAGTGGTTTGGGGGAAGGTAGCATCAAAACAGCATATCCAGCTGCATCTTTTCCCTCCATATCAAAAAAACCAGAAGATGCCGAGCTCTCCTTTCTACCCAGACTTGACTTAAGTTAAACATGCGAGCCCCTGACATAAATGTACACTGTAGGAATCCATAATAAGGTACTGCAGTTAAAACTAGCAACTGCATTTTCGATGCAAGAGCATAATCCTCATTGTTACTGGGGAGTCTGGATCTTGCCACAACAGAGGTTTTTTTGTTATATTACATGCCTACCGACCAAGTCCTTTTCTTTTATAGCTCCCTATGGTAGGGAAAGGAGAAAGAGTGGATTTAAGTTTCCAGGGAGCTGTCGGCCTTTGTAATAAGGTACATGGCTCACTGCTAGTTCACAAAGGGGGTTAGCACTAGAACCGCGGTGAACTATTCATCCTGCCAGCGAGTTCAGGTGAACACGGCACTCGGAGCCAAACGGGAATGCTCAGTCCCATTCACCCGGTAGCTATATAATGTACCACAAGCTGAAAACTGTTCATTGAGCCAGCAGGAAATTCAGACATTTAGCAGTGCTGGAACCAGAGCTGCCGTGATGGATGGTAATATCCAGACCCCGGGAACTGTGTAGCGATGGTGGGCCGGGCGCAGGGCGGGCGGGCTGCCACGGCAAGGGAACGCATCGCTTTCGAGATCAGTGAGCAAGGCTGGGAGTCACGGGAGAACGGGCTGAGGTGTTCCTCCTCTCCTCCTCCCTGGGAAACTGCAAGCAAGAAGAGATGAATTTGATTTATTTCCCATTGAGAGCTCTGGGGAAAGGAGCAAAACTAAGAGCAGAATACACAAATAAAACAAAAGACTTAACTCCAGAGGAAAAAAGCCTATTCCCAGGAGAGAAACGTGATACTCCCCAGCTTGCCCACTATCAGCACTCTGAGACCCGCTCCCAGCTGCTCTGCATTCTTCGGTTTCATCACTCAAATCTGACTTGCAGGAGAGCGTTAACGCTGGCCATGCTGCTCCTGCTGCTCTTCTGGTGCTGCCCGTCAAAGCGATGCTCAGCCATCACCAGAGCGATGCAACCTTGAGAGGTCAGCGCCTACCACAGCAGCAGCAGACAGAGAGGCACGGACAGCCGGCAGGGCTACCAACAGAAGTCCAAAACCCAGGGGTCCCAGAGCACACAAAACAAAATTTAATTTCTTGCAAGGTGAAATTGTGTCCAAAAATGGACAAATAGGAAGTTTTAGTATTTTTCCCCCCTTGAGCCGTTGGGTGCGGGTGGAGAGCGGACCCATCAGCAGCCCTCTGATCCACCCCAGGAGCCCCGGAGGAACGGGGAGGAGAATTTGGCCAGTCCACTGCAGCCCATCAAAACCTTTCATGTTGAGGTTCCCCTGGTCACTCTTAACACCTCTGCTTCATTTGACAGCTCTGAATGGTCATTAAAAATATTAAGGCTTATATATATTAGTAGTTTACAGGAAATACAGCACCCTGCCCTGTATTTTTATAACATTTGTCATTTGAGGAAATCAAATAACTTGTTGGGGAAACTGAGGCACGGTTACATTAAGAGGCTTGCAAAAGGAAGAGGACAAATCACTGGCTATCCATAGAGGTAATTTGGTAGGAGGTGGTGATATTCCCAGTTTCCACTCAGATGCCCTCTACCTGAACCACACACTGCCCAAAGCCACTGCATTGGTCAATACTATTAAGGGAGGCACGTGCTCTCAGTGCAGGAGCAAGTACTGTTCGTACAAGCACAGCAAGCTGCCAAAGCTCCGTCTGAACTTTCTCCCCACCTGCTGATCTTAAGGCTTTCCCCCAGGACTGTGAAAAGCATCCCCGTAGCTTCAGCATCACCTCTTCGGTGACTTGGCATGGCCACCTCTATCTTCCCAGAGATCCCATGCCCGTTGAGAGGGGTGGTGATCGCCCCGGCTGCCGCTGCCTCTCATCGCCACTTGACCTTCCTGCCTCTTTGCTGTCGTGGTTGTCCATCCGCTGCCAGCTCACACGCAGCACTTAATGAAAAGGGTAGAGCAAGGAAATCAGACAGTGACCCAGAGCTGGCAGGGAGCGGGGGAGACGCGGTTCCGATTCCAGCTCCGAGCCTTGGCTGTGGAGTGGGATTTACATAATAATTAACTCCGGTATTCTTGGACAACTCACTTTCTGTGTAACAACTGCAGATGATTCCCCCGTACACCCTTAAAAATCTGTCTAGCTAACGAATCCAAAAATCAAACACCTGTGTGTCAGCACGAACAGCTGTACACTTGCCACTGCTCCTCTATCTGCAGAGGATGCCACATGCCAGTTGCTTTACTTAGAGCGTGTGGGGAGGCCAATCCATTAGAGAGAGAACACAGCATAATTAAGAAGCAACATGCTTTCTTGTTCCTGCTGCCCTAATTTTTTTTATTCCCCCCCAACCCCACACTTACTTTGTTTAAACAACTCCATCAACTTTATTATGCTGATCTTCAGGCTTGCAGGGCTGGTGAACTTGGGAGGCAGGGTCTGTTTTCCCAAGTTCTCACAGCACTCATCAGCTGGTGTGTTAGGGTAGAGAAGCTTCCAGTTTAACTACATTTTTGTCTTTTTTTCTTTCTTTTTTTTTTTTTTTCCCCTTCCCTGAGAAATATCCTCAATAAGAAAGATCTTCTTGGAATAAATAACGGGAGATGCAAAGAGTGCAGAATCTAAACACACGCATTCCACACACTGTACGATGGCAACAAATGATTACATCCACCCCGAAACATCCACAGACAGTCATGTTTGTTTTCATTGCATTCCAGTTATCAGTTGCAGTCAGTCTATATATGTTTCTTTCTCTCTCTTGCACGTGCATTTGTGTGTGTTCCTTTTATATATGGAACAAAAGACACATTTTGCTAAACTGAGCTTTATCTTCAAAACCTGCGGTCTGTGCAATGCACACTGTGTGTAAAAATGCGAGCTAAAAAGGGGATTTTAAAATCAAGCTAAATGTCTTGGGGTCCGTTTGGAGCCATAATGTGGACTTATCTTCCTATGAATAATTTGCACTAGTGTTCCTAATTTGGCAAGCAAAGAGTGCAGCATAGCTTCACAAGCCATAGTACCTTTGTGCTCTTAATCCTCCAGGGGCTACCTATACTTGTCTTTCTGTACATTGGATCACTGCTAGTGGAGGTCTGAAAAGCATCTCCAGCAATCTTTAATTCATGTGATTAAAAATTCAAAAGAAGCCCTTGTACCAGCTGTTAAACTATGTTAGTAAGCTGTAATTCAGAGTTCAAATCCCAGCAAATTGAAGGTTAGGTTAACAGGATCATTCAGTGGAACTGCATTATATCGCAGCAACTCGAACAGTAGGTGGACTGTTTTATACATGCTCATTTGCAGAAGATAAACTAAGGATGAGCAAACTCATAGCACTGCAAACCTTGCTTTGGATTTATTTCTCCCCCCTCTTTCGGTGGCATGATTTTTTTTTTAGAGCCTGGCAGATGAAACCAACTGTGGGTTTTGTTTAATCTTTGCACAGATAGAAGCAGAATAAAATCAGCATGAAGTGTTTTGTTTAAGATTATCTGGAATCTGAGAAATGTGGTTTTCATCTCTGAGACTAATTAGTTTAAATATAACAAAGGTGAAATGAGTTTGATGGTCTTAAGTCTACTGTTCATTCTCCTTCAGTAAATAGAGAGAAAATATATGAGAAAAGAAATCCACCTTATTTAGCACAGTTTGATATGATTATTCTTTGCTTAGGCTGGTCCCAAGATAAACTTCCAGGAAGTCTGGAAGAATCAACCTTAAGTGCAAGTAAGGCTAAAAGTATTACGTACGATTACAATTATTATTTATTATTAGCACTACAATAGTCATTAGTCTTCAGCTGAGAGTGAAACGCTATTGTGGAAAGCGCCGCATATAAAAGTGACAGTATTTGCTCTACAGTGCTTACAGCCTCTGCAGCTTTACAGAGCTTGCAGGGAGAAGGTGAGAAACAGGATGTAATATCATCTTTAGTTTGCAGATGGGGAATTATGGCACAAAGTGTCTTTCCCAAAACCACACAGGAAGCATGCAGAGCTAGAAGCTGAATCCTGATCTCCTGAAGGCTTTAACCAAAATACCATCCTTCCTGTCTATTGAAAGACTCCCACTTATTATATAAGAGGCTGTAAAGCAGACCTTTAATGAGCCCAGACTCCGAAACTAGGTGTGGTCCTATGCCTATGGTACCCACACAAAAAAATTTAGCCCATTTAAAATATCCTGAGAAAGTCTTTACACTTGTTTTCCTGGTGACTTTGATAAGGCAGGGTTTGTGTAATAGAGGGAAACTCTGAAAAAGGAAAACAAGTCGGTGGGAATAATGGCTTGCACAAGATGGCAACAGAGATAGGGGAAAATGGCCTGTTGGGGTTACTGGTGAGGTAATATCGGGGGGGGAATGCTTCCCAATAAAAGCAGTTAAGAAAACTATGTCTTTCAAATTCAGAATAAAAGATGCCAAGAAAAAAATTGCTGAGGATGAGGGCGTCAGGGATTCTGGTAGAGGGGAAACTTGAGCTGAAGAAACAGGTGAAGAGAAGCTTGGTAGAAGAAAGGAGAGGAGTTTTAGGGCTACGGCCCTCCTGTCAAAGCACAGTTTTTGCACAGGTAGCAAAGGAATACAAGTTAAAAGAGGACTTTGGAATTTTGCCTCCTTGCTGTTGGTAAGATACCAACTAGTGAAAGCCCCAACATACTTTGCATGCTGTCCTTCCAGTGACGTGCTCACGGGTTTGAAGACAGAAGACATCTGTTTATGCATCTTTTGGCCATGAAGCCTGCAAACTGTTTTCATCGAGTAGTTCCTTCTCATTTCCCACCTGAGACAGCATTTCTTCTGAAACAACTAAAAGGCCTAGCCATTCTTCCCAATTAAGGGTTTTCAAATAAACTTAAAAAAAAATAGATATATGTTGTTTGTGACCAGCATGTTTTGACGTGTATGTGACTGAAGCGTGGTTGGTTCCTACCATTAAAACCCTCCATTGACAAATCACTCCCGCTGTGGGTCAGATGTCATGTCTATACACATGGCACTCCCAAAACACTTTTAATGCCACATCAAATACAGTGTTTAAAAAGAATGTTGTCTAACCAAGGACTGAGTAAAACTTGTGAAGGACTTGGCCTCGTAATTTAGAGTCATCATCATCAACAGGCTTTCACTTGGATAGCACCTTCCATTCAAAGATCTCAGAACACTTAATTAAATTAAGCCTTTCAACAATGCCATAAAGCAGCCAAATGTTATAATAACTGCTTGTAGAGGTTTGAATCTGAGACAAAGAGAGGTTAAATGAGTCTCCCAAGGTCCCAGAACGAATTAATACCGTCTCCAAGAAGAGGCTGCAAAGCCAGACCCGTAGTCCTCTCCCTCACCACAAGCCACGCTCCTTCCCTCCTCTCCCACCCTGACACATGGACATGGGTGGGTTTCTGTGCCCGCCGGGCTGCGCTGGGGATGCCTCTGGACCTCTCTCAGCTTCCTAGGGAGGCTGGGAGCAGTTTGTGTGAAAAACAAGCAGCGATTTCTCAGCAGGGTTAGCTGCACCCTGTAAGGAACGGTGGTAATGGGAACATCCTCTCCCGAAAAACAAGATGAGAAAAGGTCTCACGGTGCTGTCCTCCGCACCACCACTTCCTCTGGGTTACCTTGGGAAGCGGGATTGTTTGCTGTTTTCCCATGGCTAAGATCTGCAAGGTCTTTTACGGTGCATTAGTGGTCTGTTTTATAATGCGTGTCATCCAAAAGGCTAACCCTGGGAGAGCAGTCACCTTAGCCCCGTGTGGGGAATTGCTCCGGCCCAGAGGGAGGAACATCTTGTCCTCATACCGGCACAATACGCTGTACTCTGACTTTTTCTAGGAGGTCCCTTGCATTCAAATACTGACTCGTCCTGCTTCCCTTAGCCTGGGAGATCTGAGGAGCATACAGGCTGCAGTGGTATGGCTCCAGGCCATACAGCACACACTAAGCATTACCATATGTCACAGAGGCAGCTAGACAAAATCTTCCCTGAAATGCGAAGAGGAGTGCTGGATACACGCGAAACTTTGCTAGTTTAAGACCAAACAGCAAAGGTTTTGTAAAACAAAACCGGTTTACTGCTGAGCATCAGCAGCTGCTTTCAAATTTACAAATACATCTATGTGCTACAGAACATAAATGAGAAGCAATTGATTTCCTAGCCAGCTGCCAAGACCTGAGATGGGGATTTGTTTTTTCCCAGGCGTTGCTGTAGGGTTTCAAGCGCCACGACCCGCAGGTGGAGCGACTGCTGGAGCACCGGGGTCTGCAGCTCTCACCCTGCTGCTGAAGGAGAGCTGGATCTCATTGATGTGAATCGCCCCAGGCTCTGCGGGAAGGATTTGGTCTTTATTACACCCAGGATTTCCCTGGCATGGAGGAGCTCCAAGATTAAATATTTGGCCCTTTTTTTCTGGGGACTGGCACAAGGGAGGATGCATTGGGAGCGACCGCAGGAGGTGCATCATGCGCAGGGCACGTGGGGTCTCGTCAGAAAGGCCACATCACATATTCTTCCAACTCTATAATCTCATGAACACAAATATTTAACGTCCATCCCAGCCCCGGATTTCTAAAAGGCCATCTGTTAGCCACTTTCACTGGTTCCCAATTAAGCTATCTCCGTGGCGGGATTGATGCCACTCATGACTGCCATGATACCTTCAATTTGAGGATAAGATAGTTATTTGGACTAATTTCCTTGTGGAAAAGCCCTGTGTAATTGAACGGTGTTGAAAACAAGTGGGGCTGGGCAGAATTACAACAGGGTCTGCGTTGCTGATGGTACCCATTCCCCTAGTACCATCTGACTAAAGCACAAGCTCCGGGAATCATATGATGCTTAAAAGCACTGACTTTTGCTTTTAAAAACCAGCCCCTGGTCCTTATTATTGAGAAGTTCAAAATGTGAGGTTTAAGGCTGAAAACGAAAAAGACAAAGAACAATTCCAATTGTATTTTTAAAATCTAATTATTTCAAGCATGATTTTGGAACGTCGGAAGCTGAACACAGCAGTGTAAATTACACACAAATTCCTACAAAAAGGAAATTATGTGTGTTTAAACTACCTTGTAATGGCTTAAGCGTATCTATATTAATTAAGCACATTAAAATAATATGTGACTGTTAATACATAAAACAACATTAAAAAATAATAACTGTTTTCTCTTAAAGGTTAAATGGGCTCAATTCTTTGCAAGTGCAAATGAGTGTCATTCCGTTGCATTAATTGCCATCATCTTGCTTGCCCACATTTCTTGAAAATGCAAGTCTGGGCAGTTTTAGCATGCAAATTTAGCTTTAAATTCCTCGCCACGGAAGACCTTGGTCATGACACGACCCACGCAGGTAGAGCAGAGCCTGCAGATGGATCTTCAGTACTACAGACCGCCTGGCTCAGTTTACAGGTTCGATGGAAGGCTCCGAGCCCTGCAGATATTTTCCTCCAGCAATTGTTCAAAGTCTTTACAGCACATAACGAAACTTGCATTTTAAATTTATTTTAATGAGCTGAAATCCGCGATCCTAATTGGTGTACACATAGCGTGTTTTTAGTTACGAGATAAACAATTTATTCCAGTATCAAGGAAACATCGGTTAAGATTTTATTAGACTCCCAAATACGTACAATAAACCCACCCCTCTGTTTGTTGCAACAGCTATGGTAAAATAAACTCCCAGCGCATACCGCGGTGACCAAGCCGAGCTCTTTGTCTCAGCGTGTGGAAATGCGCCCCGCTCCCACCCACCGCCCACCGGCCCCGCCGCCTCCGCCGGCGCTTCGCACCCAGCCGCCGCACGGAGCTTGGCGAAAACACCGTCTGTGCTCCTACAGGTGTTACATTTTTTGCTCCCCCAGTGACCAGTAACAGCGCTATTGGACTAAAATAATATATCTAAAAACAATGTGCTGGCATCGCTGAGAACGTACATATAAGGCCACTGAGGTCCACACAGCAAGGATTGCACAATAACCCATTAAAATAAACATTTGCAACCACAGATAGCTGGACTGAAATCCCTGCTCTGATACAAATAACATCTGGACAACTTTTGTATGCATCTTCCAGCATAAAACACCCTTGAGAAAAAATAGAAGGCAAGCTAAAAGACAAAGGACCACTAAAGATTTTATTATGCTATGGGTGTGGTGCCATAAATTTGAGGGGATTCAGGCAAGAGTTGCCAAGCTTGAATTTAAACAGCATGTTGTTTTTAAAAGTTGTAACATTAGTGACGAACAAGTCAGTGTTCTTACATAATTAATCCAGTGTGAAATAGAGTGACTGGAAGACATCCAGTGGTTTAAAAATAACTCAATCATTTATAAGATCCACAGTACTATAGGATTTAACATTAAGGCACAGGAAGTGAAGGCATCTTGGTACGGAGCATGCTGTTTTAATTCCACAAAAGCTTTATGAATTCAGCTTAACCGAGCTCACTGTACAACAGCCCTGCGCCATGCAAAGCGAGGGAGGTTCCTCTCGAGTGGATCCCAGGTTTAATGAGCGGGGTTTTGTGAGCGTGATTTTTTTTTTTTTTTTTTTCCTTTTTTTTCTCTCCTCCATGTAGAGTTGTTTCTAGCTGGGGATGCCATTAAAGAGACAAAAATGGGAGTGCTTTTTTCTAAATGGTAATACTTAACTGGAAAGACTGGGAGAAAGACAAAGATATGTGGGGAAGCTAATGAGCGTCTTCAGAAGACATATAATCATGGTAGGAATTTGAATGGACTTTAACATCCAGTGTTATTCGTTAGTGGTGTTTCCAGCTGGCAACAAGCACAAGTAACTGCAAACTGGAGACACAGCGTGAGTGGGGCTCAACGTAATGATAAAGAAAAACAGCCAAACAAAACCCTCATTCACTGTGCTGACCTGCAGTCGCCACTTACATTTGTAAACCGAGAGCCCGATTCTGCAAGTTATTCTGACACAAATCTCCAGCAAAGCTGCCTGTAAAAGTAAGACGTGGTTATAGTTACTGTTGCTGCAAGCTGGAAGCAAGCAACAGGCGTAGATATATTTGAGCCCTCCCTTTACGTGTCCAAAACTGGGGGGGAAGGTCCAGGCAAAGCTCTCTCTGGCTATACTATTTTCCAGTTCCCAAGTGAAACCAGCGTGCCTTACAGCACTTAATTTCGGTGCAAGCTCCCGGGCTGCATCCAGCTGTTCTGCCTGCGCTCAGCTCTCATCCAAGCACCCGCCAGTGCTGCGGGATGAGCTGCTGCTGCAAGGTGGATGTCTGGGGCAGGGTTTGGTGAATTGGAAAACTCTACAAATCTAATTCGGAAGGCAAATTGACATGCAGAGTGTTACACCGATGACAAAGACACGGGACATCTCCCTTGTGGTGTGTTTTGCCCTTTCGCTCAGCCCTGCTTGGAGAAGTGCTCGACATCATGTGCTCACTCTGAAATCACAGGAGGCACCAAAGACTTGCTGGGATCAGGTCCCAAGTGAATTTCCATGTCTGAAGTGTCGCAGGCCTGCCCCAAACCCTCAGTCTGCACAAGGCTATCATGTTTCTCGCAGGACAGAAATTGATGGGGGTCCAGAAGAAGCTAAACCCTTTATTTGAAACCAGTCTCCAGAAAATTGCTGGTTCGGATGACGTGAGATCCAAATTTGAACCACTTTTAACAAGTGATTGCACTGAGCCAGATTTCGGGTCCATTCTTCTCCATTCATGTCTCGTTACAGTGAACAGAGAACCCATATCACCTGCTGCCGCCAGCCCGGCATGACCACCACTTCATGCTGGATACAGGCGCTTCTAGGTCTAGCCGGACATCTCGATGTCTTTTCATCACTTGTTGCATCATGCCACCCTGTGAAAGCCCACTAGCCTGAGAACTGGGTTTGCACCAAAGAATATGCGAATTCCTGATAAAGGGAAATAAGGAATAAAGCGAATGGATAGAAGGTGACTCTTCTTTAGCAGTGCATTTCCTCTGCGCCTGGCTTGACGTACAGGATAAGAGCAAATACATCAAAATTGTAATCTTGAATGATCAAAATAAATCACATACAATTGATTTTGACTAATGTAAAACTAACTGAATACATTTCTGGAAACAGTACTTATGAATTAATAATAGTGATTAAGATGAATTAAACACACAGACTAAATTCTGCCCTACAACATGCTGACTTCCATGGAAACTGTGCGTGCATTTAGGGTCTGAGTCTAGCAAGTTAATTCTGAATTATTTTTATCTGTTGAATCAAAGTAGTATGTTAAAAAGAATTTATGTGGCTAAATAACATGCTACACTTACCAATGTTTATTGAGCTTTGAATATTATTTTCTCAAATTAACAGTATATTTGTTTAACAATGCAAAAAGTGCCTTTGTAAAACCCATTGCTGCCGGACTGCAGCAAGTCTTAACTAAACAAAGGTGCGAGAAGTGTGACTCAAAACGGTATTTTTGTTTCAGCGGGTAAGGACAAATCCCAAGAATCATTAACCCTATGTTCCATTTTCCGCTTGTTCCCATTCACTGATAATGAGAAATCAGATCCACAAATTCCCCCTCCGCTCTGATAGTGTTATGTCCCGAGTTTGACCCAGCAACATTTTGATAATTTTTTCCCTTGAAAAATTCACCTGTATTTTTATTATATATTTCTCTTCCTATAAACCTGTCCTTTTCACAAATATATATCCTTATACGCACGCAGGTATTTTTACATGTCTACAATGTATTTTATTTCTATGTGTATATACATGCGTGTTTTCTCATAAGGATTTGTCTATTTGCCTCTATAACAGATTAATTCTTTATGACAAACTCATTCTTGGACTAGAAACTGCCTGAAATTTAGAGTAAGGGAGATGGAGTAAACTGAAATGTACCGTGTGGCATTTCCTAGGAGGATTTACAGAGGTACATTTAAGAAAGAGAAAAGATTGATTCAGGCAAGTTCAAACCCATTAGGTGGATAAACAGTGTTTAAGACTGGGCATAAGAACCAAAAGAAGGAATAACTATGGATGTGGAAGTAAATACATAATGAGCTATGTTGCCATATGGGTTTCTTAAAGGTAGCATGTGTCAGGTTAACCTTTCTTCGCTTGCTATCAGTTCAGATTAATTCAGATAAGAACATCTGCAAAGAAGGACTTGTAGGTGAGCAGAGAAGAGGAGAGCCTGTATTATCAGAGGAGACTAAAATAGCTAGGCACACTCAGCCCAATAAAACGAAGGCTGAGATGCAATTTCTGTCTATAAATAAACCAATGGGGTTAAAAGAAGCCGGGAGAAGATTTGCTATTAACACATGTATGAATGGATATCATCTGGCAGTTAATGAGCTTCAGGAGAAGCTTGATGAAGAGACCTGACAGTGCAAGCTCTCCAGCAGTCGTCCCACGAGGGCACGAGGATGGGGGAAGCAAGAAAACAACAGCCCCAGAGGCCATTTAAGATGGAGTTTGATCAATTCACGTATGGGATTATGAGATGTGTGTGTGAAACCCAGTGCTCAGAGGGTCCCTGCCGGTTCCATGTTGCTAACATAAAATATTTTTTTCAAAGTACAGATCTGTAAATTTTTAACACTTAGAAAAAAAAAACAAAGCAAGAAAGTTTAACGAGAGTGACGAAATCAAAATTTCCCCATCAAAATATTCCCCCAAACATTTTGAGTGCTATAAAATATTTTTTCAGTAGAAAACTCTCTCTTGCATTTGTTTCTAGAGGCTCAGGGCAGAAGCAGGCAGGACGTCTGGAAGGGACTTAGACATTTATGCCTCACTGCCACTGGTTGACCTCCTCCAGAGAACCCAGGACATGCTTGGGTTAGTCTTCATGTTTCTGGTGATTACACAGCTCTTGGTCTCACCTCTTGCTAAATCCTAATGACATACGATATGGTGTCTCTGCTAGGCGTTAACAGGAAAATGCGCTGTTTTCTCATCCATAGGCGCCTGCCAAAATGGAGGTCCCAGTCCTCCTTTTTGCCACAGACTGAACAAGAACAGGGTCTGGCTCATGGCAAGGACGTTCAGGGCAGGCACTGGAATAGTTTCTTGGGGACACCGATGGCTCTTCTACGTATGATCTGAAACAACGGGTTGGGTGAATATCTGCTGCTACATACTCATAGTTGATCTTACCTTAGGCCAGCTGGGTGCACCAGATGCTCTAATTAGTAGACCATATCAGAACTTTTCTGTTGAAATTGTTTTTCTAATAGAAAATATCCATTCCAGGAAAAGGTTGTTGGGAAAACAGGAGTAGGTTTGAAGAGTTTTCTTTCTGTGTTGTTAAAATACAGCTTTCTGGTTAATCGGTTAAAAGGGTTTAATCAATTTCATTTTTATCAGCAACTTGAAAAATCATTGCGAATTTCTAAAAATATGGTATTTTTGGAAATCCTTTCATATGAAAAATGTTGTGGTTTTAAATTTTCATCCAAGAGTTGGATTAATTTCTTTTCTAAAAACAGAAAATATGTAATGGGAAGGGATTTCCACTTTCTAGCCAGCCATGGCATTTAGTGGTATTATTATAATTATTTATTTTCATTCCTTTTATGTAGAACCATTCATAAATACCCTAAATTTTAGCAAGGACTACACAGAAGTTAGATTTTACAGAATAGGACAATCAAAAGCAGAATCCTATTTTTTAAAAGAAAAAAATTTGAAATTAAAACTTTGGTTTGGGATCAGAACTTGTATGCAAATGCATTTACTGGACAGGCCAGAACATATTAAAAGTAAAGTTTTATAGTGAAATAACCAACCTGAAAATAATTAAATGCATTTAAATGTTCCCAGCTTTTGGAAGTTGCTATCAGGTAGCATAAAGCAAGAGGGACACTCAAACTTGGCCCTTGCCCTTCAAGACACTGAAGGCTCTCCAGTACAGTCACCAGATGGATACAAGCTGTATCTGACACAGGAGCTTGCTGCTAATTGGTAGAGGCCAATGACAAATTAGAGAGAAACATCCGACATCCTGATAAAATAATCTTCAGTTTTCAAGACTCTGATTTTGATTACTCCTTGGAAACATATAAGGAGAAAAGAATTTACAATAGCCGTGACCTGGTCCTTGCAAATAAACAGCACAAAGGAACTGTCTGGAAATGAAATCCTTAACACTGACCTGGAATTTAAATGCCATGGTTTGAAATTCCTATGTCAACAAGTAAAAGAAATCCGGGAGAAATTTCCAAAATGCAAAAGGCACGACATATTCAGAATGAGAAGCATCTGAAGGAAGGTGGCAACGGCTGGAGTTCAACAAAGCCACACAGCCTACACATATGTTGTGGGTATCTCAGATGTTAATCCAAGTACCTGCCAGTGATAACCCAGGTGTTGATACTGCATCTGTATTCCACGCAGCAGAGCATCAGTCCTACAGTGGTTTAATATACAGTATACGAAGCTAAACATACTAGTTATAGAACTGCATAGGCTGATAGCTGGCATGAACATATATATATATATATTTATATAATTTATTTTTCTGTGATCCTGTGAGTCCATGGGGTGAATGGACTTTGACAAAATATGTGTGTTTTAAATTGAAAGAACAGCATTAAAGGGTGTGCTTAGGCTTGTAAAGGTAGGCTTTCTTTCCCATTACCTGTGTTCTTATCATAGAAAAGTTCCCCTTCCGCTACTTTGCCAAAATTTCTAGGCCACAAACGTTATCTGCAGCATAATGAAATCCATCTGCTCTCACCTGATGCGTAGCAGCTCAGCTGGCAACCTATGTCTTGCATTAACATAAAGATGAAATATTTCTTTTCCTGATCAAAGCAGCGTACATCTACCGTATCTCCAAATGAACATGGTTAATATGACTTAGAGGATGGACGCTCCGGTGTTGACACTGATTTTGCTGTAAAAATTATTCACTGGACCTAGTATATACCAGGAGCTGGTGCTACCAGGGTTTGTGCCCAGCAAAGAGGAGTTTGAGAAGTGTGTAGAAGACCAAACAGCTTTAGAGGACCAGCCAAATTTCTGGGGAAAGTAAAAATGACAATAGTCCCCAGGATACAGAGGAAAGATTTTTGTCAGATACTGGGTTGCCTCCGACATTTGCGGCGGGAAGACTAGCCACATGATTCAAGCTGTAGCATCCCCACACACATCTTAAAAGTTCTGCCCCAACCTTTGTTGAAACCCCAAAAGAAGGAAAAAGATTCAGTCCAATCATTTACAGATCATTAATGGGAAAAGTGATTATTTGCCTTTAGAGAAGACACCCACTGAAAAATGATGACATTATGCTCTCTTTAAAAGGATGCTGCGGCTTTTATCGATGCTCTTGGTACAATTCATTTCTGTGAACTGCGTGTGAGAAGGTTTTACCACTGTCGTTACAGATAAGTGCTATGGCTGGGCTGGGAACACCTGCCTTGGTGCTGCAGCATCTTTTGGGTTGCATTGCCTACATGCAGCTGAAGAACCGCTGAAGTTAAGCTGAAAGTTTGATGGTAAGAAGGAATGATAGGATTGCCTCTGCCTGGCTGAAAGTGAAAATCTGAGAGCTCTGAGCACTGAAGGTACACAAAGGGAAATGAACTTGGCCTGTGAATTGGGCCCTGGGGTTTGCAGTTCAATCCAGCCACTGCGACTGCATCAAAAATTTCAACAATGTGGCAGACCTACTTCTTGTGCCTGTGAAATCCAATGCTCTCTTTCTCTGAAATAATGCAAATACCCTGTGTTTGTATATTACCTAACTCCAAGCTATAAAATTACATATTTGGCTCATATTTAAAAATTGCCCAGGAGAGCCATGCTACTCTTTCTAAAAGTGATAACATTTTTTTAAACATAATTGCATTATTATCCTTTAACTTACTCGTATTTAATAATCAGAATAGGTTTTTTTCACCTCCAACACTGACATTTTTTACACTCTCAGTTTTCGCTAATACTAAAGTCTAGACCAGCTCAACACAGCTGAGATGAAATATTTCATGCGTTATCAGCTTTTTGGCAGCCATTGGATTTGTGTACCCATCAAAACTGCATCTTCTGAGAAGAGAAAGAATTAAGAAAAAGTCATTTACCCAGTTAATTCTGTAACTATCGATTTCAGTGTAAACCCCTTCCTCTTTATAAGATTAATTTTGTTCTTCCCATGCCCCACAGAAAAAGCTTGTGCCCAGAGAAAAGCTGCTATGAAAGGGATACAAATGAATCTACTTAGATAATTGTAATTCCAGTCAGACCCTGGCACCATGTAGTTCATGTTTTATCATAAGGGACCAATTTCTAAGATTTAGCCTTCAGTCTAAAGAGTGCAACACAGAATTTCGCCCCCAATACCGCAAAGAAGGCAGAGTTGACCCTAGTCAAGGAGAGTGTACCTGGGACTTTACTCAAGGCCTTCGAATAAGTGGGATTTTTTGCAGTGTGAGAATAACAGCATCTGCATCAGCCTCATGGTGCTAGCATTCAACACATATTTATCTATAAAATGAGGGCGTCTCGCCCCTTTGGTCCATCAGCAGTGGGTTTGGAGGGTCAACCAAGACAACAGCCATGCAACCCTGAAAGCTGCGTTGCAAATGCCTGCCCTATATTTGAGAAGTAACATCAAATAAAAACCTCACCAGTTTCATGTATTTTGTAGTGGAATGACAGCAGAAGGATTTCCCCCTCCTCTTTTTTCTAATCAAAGACTGATTAATTAATTCTCATTATCTCCATCTCTGTCACAAAGATAGCATGGTGACACTGTCAGAAAGCTGTTGTAATTTGCCTCAGGCATGGCTGTAATTTGGTGGTGGTTGAAGTGATCTCTCGCTATTTTAGTAGGTCTCGTCGCCCCCGTGCCCACAGAAAAGTGCTCACAGACAAGAGCTGTGTACACCAGTAGGATGGAAATAGGTGGTAAAACCAGCACAAGCCTCACTCTGTGCAACCTTCAAACGAGCAGAGCTCGAGAGAATAAATCACAGCCTCAGATACTTCCATAATGGCACCAAAGGCAGCTTCAGACCAAGTCAGGACAGAAACCAGCCTGAAAAACAAAAAAGCCCTTTTCCACAGCAAATATGTTCAGGGAAACTTCTATGCAGCAGCTGTTATCGGGGCAGAGGGAAGAGTGAATAAAACCCCCTCTCCTAGCAGACTTGGAGAGCAGCAGCCCGCTAAAAGTGACCACATCAGGAAACAGTCCTCACCACAGCTTCATCAGGGTGAGCTGAGACAACACCATGAAGAGAGGGAGACCAGTAGGACCGATCGTTACTGGCAGTGCGCAGTACAAACTGAAAGCATCCATAGACAATTGAAACCACATTGTATGAATCCCCCCCAAATCACAAGGTTAATGCAGATCCAGCTTTCAACTCAGTGAGCTACATAAACCAGACGAGGTACAGCGAACAATGGCTCATGCGGGTGTCCCAGTTTCCACCAACAATGTTAGCCACATTAGTGGTGACTCAATTTGTTTCCATCATATGCTCTTTAGAGTCGCCTCTGGCAGCTTTAATTTTCATGCTCCTTTTCCAAATGAACACTATCCAACTGCAGCAAGATGAGTTGGCACCCAGCAAAAGGCATACGAAGCTCCATTTTCAGATCATACTTAATGATTCCAGGTCTGAGGGTTGCTCCTCTTCCTCTTGACCCTTCTGGCTCGGTTTCAGAGTGCAGATCATAGCATGGTATCTTCCTGCACCGCTGTTCAGTAAAGCAAAAGGAGTCAGCAATAGCCATATATAACATTAAAAAAAATTGGTTAAAAATTGATATTTATCCTACGTATACACATACCTGCCTTTTATATAGAGCTGTACTACATCGTCTTTAGTGCAGAAGCAGCAAAGTACTCAGAAGAAATAACATAAATATACATCTGACCTCAGTGAAAAGATCTTCTTTCTCAATGTAACATACCGTAACTCGAAGTTTGCTCTCCCGGCATTATTTGTTTAATAGAAATATTTTCCGTACCACCTGGTTCTGGCAGAAAGTCAGAATTTGCATTTATATGAGGTAGTTTATCAAATATAACATACAGAAGTCTGTTAAGTACACATTGCATTTTGTTTGTGAGAAAATCTGTTTGTATTTAATGTAGTTTTTAAATTAACCTTAATGAAAGCTTCTGAAAATTGTTGTTCTAAGCATTTGAAATATGCAACAAGAACTAGTGGAAGACATAAACATGTTTTCCATTATATGTTATCAGATAGTCCAAAATTACTACAAAAAGAATGTGGGACTATGTTAAATTAGAAAGATAAGCAAGCATTTAGTTAAAAGGCAAAGGTCTTTAGAAGCGTAAAGCATCTGACAGTTAACCCCAACATCTTATGATCTCCTACCAAGAGTAGTATAGCACTCGCAGAATACAGTAGGGTGTTTTAACCACATCCATGGCTAAGATGAAAAACAAGGCATGTTTCACAGAAATCCCATGGTGGATGTTTGTTCAGTCCAATATTTAGAGAGCGGCTGTGTACCCACGGCCGTTTTTGAAGATCTTACTAAACCAGTATCAAATATGATTTGCCCAAGTTTTGTCTTTTGAAAAGAACCAACCTAAACATACGACCTTTACAAATGATCTTATAAGAGAAAATTTATACATAGTCCCTTCAATTATCAAAACAGTATTTTCTGTTGTCCTCTGCTGTTTGCTGATTTAGTTTTGTCCTTTAGCATAAGGCGGGCTGTTTTCTGTTGATAGTTACACTGGTGACTTCATGAAGAACATAACTTAGGGAGCAAAAAACCCGTTGGCATTATGACTTTCTTTCCATCTTTTCCTCATATATCCAATTAAATTTATTATAAAGAATAAAAGGGTACTGTCGAAAAATTGCCAAACAAGGACAGGCATCGACAGGACATTAACATATCATGTGAGAAGTGAGACTAGAGGAAAGCAGTACCTAAGTAGCTCGCTGATGAGTTGCTGTAACAATAATCATTCAAATAACAGCAATAAAAGCATCACTGGTAATGATCAAGTAAGGGAAGGAAAATCTGACTAATGACTTTGTCGTACTATTCTGGTAACCCTTTGCATAAAGAAAACTCAGTAAAATCAGGTTTTAATCAGGGTGATATTTTTCTGGAAACTCTTCCCAACACATTCTGGCACTTAACCAGTGCTTGAATAACATTCCCACAGCAAGTCTCAAGCCAAACTTTTTTTTCATAAGAAATTGCTCTGGAAAACAGGAAAATCAAAGGGTTTTTCTCAGAATGCCATTCCTTTTCTGAGAGATATAAAAAAGGGGTAATACCCAGTTAGCTGGTTATGTAGTCGCAGTTTTTAAGATGAAAAATTTTAAGCTCTAGATGCTGGAGTGGGGTAAGAATCTATCCCATGTAAGATCCTACCCACAAGTGCCAGGGCTCGCAGAGGTGCAGCTGTGAAGGTGACCGGGATGTGCAGTCCTTACAGACCCCCTCCACAGACCAAATTTCAGACCAAGCTGAACAACTCTGCATCTAGCTACGCGGACCATCTCCACTGAGCATCTGAAGCTTCTCTTTGGCTCTGTTTAACTTATATTCTCTCACTAACACATCGGAAAATCGGGTTATTTTTGGTTTTATTTTGGAGCATAATATAGGCAGGGCAATCTAGCTGTCATCTAGGTTGGGGAATACTGGAAATCCTGTTTTGGATCACGTCCTCAGTATCTTGTTTAAAGGGACTTATTTCCTATAACTGAGTTACAGATCGCTGTGCTCATAGGGTGGTCACAGAACCCTGGCTCTGCTACGCATTAAAAGTGGAATTTTTAATAGCTGGGGAGGAAAAAAGAGGAAGAAGTGAAAAGTTGTAACATGAAAATTTTGCAGTAGAATAGAGACCAATCCTAAATACTACGTAGGCTCGTTACCTGTGATGTCCAGGGCTTCTGGGGTCCTTTTCAGCTATATCAGACTAAGAGTGGGTTGGAAACAGAAAGTTTGGGAGAGCCAGCCTCCCAAAGACCTTCACCCTTTGGCTTTCCTGAGATTTCTTGGAGATTGTTAACCAGACACCTACAGCCATGAGAAGCCATACGAGCTCTTTGATCCCCTCACGCTACAACTTGCAACTTTAATGTAAAGAGCACAAAAACCCTAAAAACTCCTACGTTTCATGCTTTTGGCTTCATAACCGGGAGCCTGGAAGGTTTAAGAGTTTGACTCAGTTTTCCGTGTTTGCAGGCTCCAGACTGTAGATGGAATGGGGGATGCTGACTTCTCGGGCGTCGCGAGGAACAGAGCCGTTGTAGGAATGTCGAGAAGCCAGCCTGGGCGAGGGGAAGACCTCAGAACAATAGCAAAGAGCTTGAGGACATCTTCCATGAATAAGAAAGTTCTTGGCATACATAACAGCCACACTTAGGAAAGTTTTCTGAGCCTTTCCTCAATAGCTAAAGGAGATTCTTTTTAGGCTTTTTATTTTGAGAGCTGGAATGAACAGAATTTGCATATTCTTTGGACACTGTGGGGAAAGAGATGGAACTACGCTTTTGTGGATAGGCCAAAAAATAATTAAGGCAATTATATATGGAAAAGGAATATGTTATGCTATTCCTAAAGGAAGACTTTTGGCCAGATAGAACTGACGACAAATATTTATATTTTCTTTATTCTTTCTTTATTAATAGCCCTAGTAGGCAGTATTAGAAACACTTACCAGTATTTATATATGGTATTCAGGGTGCCGTTTTGATTCTGTTTAGCACAAAAGTTACTCACATGCTAATATAATACACATTTGTTTTAAGAAGATACTAAAGCCTGCCTAATGGCAGACTGTGGAAAATAGAACAAGCAGAGGTTTGGGGCAAACTTTGGAAAGAACTGGGGTTGCACCACTAAAACCAAACCATGCAAGGTTAATATAGTGGGAAAAATATACCTGGGAAAAAATGCTAGAGCTGCAGGGTTATGGCCCGTGACACAGAAGGGATACAGAGATCTTTGAGCAGGAAACTATTTGGCAGCCTTTCTGCCTTAGCTGGCTGAGAGCAGTGAGGAGCTAATTTAGTCAGTGGGTAGGAGAGGCAGCCCTCAGTAAAGAGCTGAGAAACCGAAGGCGGTCCCAGTCAACTATCAAGAAATGTAGTTTCAAAGTTATTATGTAACGTTAGGGTCAAAACTGAAGATAAGAGGCTGATGCATCACAGCGTTAGCAAACAGTCAGTGTTAATATGTTTGTATAGATAAGGAAGATTTGGCGCAGTATACGGGCATAAAAATGAGGAGCCAACATGAGCTGAAACTGAGCTCCGAGCACCATTGCCAAGAGATGTAATTCTTGTCTTCATCTCCTTTGAATATCAAGGTTTATTTAGTTTACAAACATATGGGTTTTCAAAGCTATTACGACTGTGACATCGATTTAGAAGCTACAGACATGCAAGAGGTTAAGATTAGAGCTGGCCAGAAATTTTCTTACAAAACAGAATTTTGCATTTTAGCCAGGATTAGTTAAGAAAACTGAGGAGTCTTACAACATCATACTGCCAGGTGAAAAAATGACTCCCTTGACAAGCACAGTACTGCTGGGATGAGTACTTTTGAATTGTGTATTTACATAAACATTTATGGAGTGTTATTATTATTAAGAAAAGATGTGGCAGGGAGAATTGTGCCTTTCAATTGCTCAGGCAAGAGGAGGGCACTGTGGGAGCCACTGCCTTCCCTGGATTTATCAAAGTGGTGAGGAAGCTCTTGCTTCTCTAAAACAGGGTTGCTTATGCCTTCGTGTCATGCCCCATACCCGCTCTAACCTATGCTTTTTCAAAAGTGCACCAAAACTGGAGCACAAATGTTTTATATCTGAACTTAATTCAAATTAGCATCTAAAAACCATCAAAATCAAACAAAATCTTGGTTTGTCAGAAAATTGCCTGCTGGCTATGAAACTGATGCCCAAATATAACAACAACAACAACAACAACAACAACAATAATAATAATAATAATAAACAACGCCCATGTCTGTAGACCTGTTTGCACAATAAAAACCCTACCACAAAAAGTGAAAAGTCACACAGATAAGCAGCGCAATCCTTTGCCCAACCACTACTACATGCTCAATCAAAGAATTTTGAACTTCAGCGGAATTCACTTAGATGCTGGGGATTATATGGGCAGAAACCTAGATTACAAATCAAAGAGCACTGAGTAGCACATGTATGTGTTCCAGTTATGAAAGCCGCTTAATGACTGAAGTCATCTATGCTTTAAAAAAAAAAAAAAAAGGAAAAGCAGAACTGATGTTGAGATCTGAAAGTATGTCTCTGGATTGACAGGTCATAGGTTAAATCCAGATGAGGGTCACTCAAGCCTGGTGTTAGTCTAAATGAGTACAGCATTAATGCTGAAAAATCCTCGCAATGAGCTCACCACCTGTCTGCTGCAGAAATCCGACCAGCGTAGGTTCAGTTCAAACTTGGTGTTTACTTGCATTTACAATACTTACACGCTGCTAACTAGGGAGAATGGAGTAGGTTATCTGGCTTTTGATTTCAATCACTATTACTATCCTTAAATTACTTTTGTCTGTTGCCTTTTAAAAAGGCACCATTTTTCACCGCAAGTGCAACAGGATGCTTGTACTTCGTAAATATGACAGAGAGCACTTTCAATATAGCATGACTTTAAATGGTAAACCTTGTCAGAAAAACGGAGCGCAAGCTTTTTTTTTTTTTTTTTTTTTTAATTTTCTTTTCTTATTTACAAGATGTTCATATCGCACTTTTACAAGAAAGGTCTGAAAATGATAAGGGAGAATTTGTGGAAACTATAAATTGGCAATCATAGGAGCATTGACAACACTAACATTTAGGTCCTGATCTCAAATAGAAAAATGTCTTATTGATTCAGAACTGAGCTTTGTATAACATCAAAGGGTTAAAAAACCCAACACTTAATGGAAAGAGGAATAGATCACTTACTACACATATTCTATTATTTGCTTAAAACGCGTAGGGTTGATGTAAGCTTGCTATCATTCAGTAAAAGATAAAATTTGCTGCAGAAGGTACACACTTTGCAAGTGTATAACAGCTAATCTCAGACCACTAATAGATTTAACCTTGTATATTCATAGATATTTAAAAGTGTTATGGTTTGAAGGTCAACTCCTCTGTCTTACAGTAAAAGGAAAGCAAAGAAAGGAATAAAAATTAGAAAGAATTAATTCTTCAAAAAGTTTTTACAAATCAAAACCCTGCAGTTTCACACTGAGAACAAAAGAAGCATATTAAACACCAAAGTTTATCAAGACAAATTAGGTCCCAGTTTCAAATTTTCTTTAATCTTTTGCATCTGAACGTTTTTTTGCCTCATGCTGTTTTCCCTAGTTAAATGTTAAAATGAATTCTAGCCAATACCATTGACTTCCTCCCTTAAAAATATTGAGACACATAATAAAAAATTAATTACTTCCCCTAATTTCCGTGTGATTCTTTAAAAAGATGTAAAATTCATTTAAAGTAAGTGGTGACTTTGTCTTTGAAGATCACGACAATTAACATGGATCAAAGCTTAGGTTCTGTAACGATGATAGCTTATTAGCATAATGAAATTAACTTAGAGACAAGAATCTTTAATAGGTACAACAAAAACGCTTTAATAATACTTGAAGAAAATTATGTATTTGCTAGAAGTACAACAGTTTCAGACTTTCTATCCAATTAATAAGTTGTTAATTAACTCCTTTTCCAAACAATGTGCACTTTAAGTTAACATCTGCCCATTGGATAACACTTTCCTATGGTTTTTTTTTTTTAACATACTGTAGAACTGCAACACTGTTTTACTGGGAATTCCTCACAGGACTATTCTTATACTAGGGAAACAGGACCTAAATATAGTAATATGCTTTCTATATCCAACCAATTAAAAAAAGAGAAGGCTTATTTCAAAGACGGGGAGGAGGAATGAGTAATTCCTTAATTATGGCTGCATTGTTTGTGGCAGTGCGTAGTTTCAGATTTCTTTGCATTTTCAATAGAAATTATTTTCTGCAGTTTATATGCCTCTGCAAAATGGCTCTCTGCTGACTAACACCATATATGGACTTGACTTGGGAGCAATTTTCATATTTTTTTTAAAATATTTATTTATAGTTCCATGTTAAAAGATTTTACAGTCTTATTTATAAGACTATAAATCAATAACTATTGTTTTTGAAGATACGGAGTGGGAAGGTTGTTCACAAAAAATTAAAATAGGACCTTATGTATAAAAATAGTATTTTAATAGTCTTTGCTTTGTAGTGCAGAATAATAAGGGCTTTCAGCACTTTAATATTTAATTAAAATGCCACATTTTTGTTTTAGGGACTTCTGCCTGTATAGTGGTTTGGGGATCAAAAATTTCACAGAGCATTTTGCATTTTGCAAGTGGATTTGGAGAACACACGTGACTGTGCACTGCACTGATAGGTCTCGAACCCTCCACACAGACTGCTTAGGCCAGTGATGGAACAATTAAATTGGTCTTATTTGAAACAAATGAGTTATTATATTCTATTGGGTCAAGGATTCATGTTTTAATAAATCCCTAATTACAGTAACTTTTCATTTAATCTGGCGAATTCTAAGCAAGTTAAGAATTTATGAGAGTTGGAATCAGCAATAAAAAATACGCCTGTCTGCCATTCTGCTCAAGGCCACACAGGTTGAACTCATTTTGAGCAGCGTGGAAGCCAGGAACGTGTCTCCTGAACTGGGCACTGCGACATGATTACATATATGTACGTATAAAATAATATTATATATGTATGTATAAAATAATATTATGTATTACATTATATATTAAATGTGTATAATTATTAACTTTATTATTAATAATAATCTGGAAATTCTTCTTTCCCTTTTTTTCAGAAATAACAAAGAAACAACAACAATAACAAGAAAAAAAACCCCAACCCCCAGCATAATCATGAGAGCATTTTTGAGGTGGGTTTTTTTTGCCTTGGCAAACTTTCCTACGACAGACCTGTGAGTACACAAACCTTTTTGTGCAACATCCAGCCCAAACTCTTCAGTCACTACTGGCTAAGGTCAGGATTTCGATTTCTGATCATGTATGGCTCTGGCCAGACTCCTCTCAGCTCACGGTATGTGGCTGTCAAGAGTACAGACACCTCTGAAAATAGACAAAAATGAGTCCTGGTGCATGCCTTCATATGACATTATCAGCATCAGAATTTGTTGGTTCACCACCACCTTGAGTACATCTCTGCTAGCCATGGCCAAACTTTGTGTCCTCTGGAACAACATTCTTATGAGTAATAACTAATTAATACTCAGCACACACACATTAGCACAGGCTTTACCATCCACTGAAACACCATTCTCTTTGGGACGGAAACAAGATGTAACTAATAACTCACATGGAAACTGCATGATAGTAGAATGAAACTGAGGAAACTGCTGTTTCTGCACACAAATAGACGACGCCTCTACTCTGCCGAAGGCAGTTGTCTCTTTACAGAGCATAAATATGTAAAGTCCTGGCAATTACACCTGTAGCTGGTTGAAATTCCTTTGTTGTTTAATTTGCCATTTGGAAAGTTGTTGGGTTTTTTTTTTCATTGTTGCAAATCAGAACTGATAATTTTTCAAAATTTCTCCTAAAATATCAAAGGCTGAAAATCCTTATTTGGAAACAACAAAGAGCAAGAGCTGTGCACTGCAAGAAGGTCTCTGGCACCTGGTAGCAGCTGCCCGTGAGCTCACTGCAGCCCACGCACGTGCCGTGACTAACAAATGAGGGATGGGGACAGCACAAGGGTTGGCAGACACAGTCCCCGTTTTGCTCAACAGTTTCCAGGTCTACCTTGTTCCCGGGCCCTGGGGCAGTTCTGCCACCAAAATTGCTGTAGGGATTGGTAATATTAGGAGCTCTGTAACCAAGAGGTCCTTCTCGGAGGAGGCTAAGACAAATGCTGGCCGGATTTGGGGCCGTGCCCTGGGGAAGTCCCCGTTAGCGACCAGCACGGGTGGCAGAGCTCTCCAGAAACAGTCCACCCACTTCCAGCGGAATCTTTCTAAAAACAAAGACATTTCCTCTTAACTACTTGCTTTTGGCACATCAGGATTTTTGAGGTAAAACGTTTCCAAATTGTAAATCCATCAGATAATTCCTCAGTTCCAAGTTCCTCAGTATCCAAGAAATACGATATGACCTTGGCTGGGAAGTGCAGTCAAAAGAACATCATCACCTATTGCCTTTCCTGCATACTTCCATGGCATACCTATTTTTCCCTGGATGACTCCCAAGCTAAGAAAACTCTCTCCCCTTGCTTAGTAAAATCCTATGTCTAAACTGTACAAGATACTATGAGTGCGGGCCAGAAACATTACAGGTTCTTCTAAGTAAGACGTTATTGTCCTTTACAAGAGGAAAAAAAAAACCATCAAGCTCATCTCTGAAACTAAGAAATGTACTTATTGTTCCAAATTTTGAGGCAATCTTCGGAGTTAGGTTATATATAAGGTTCTTCTGGAGTTTTACTGGAGATTGATACAATGCCAGAAGATACTAAATTCTCATTTTTAAGTGAATGACCGCTGCGCAGAGCTGCCAACCGAGAGTTTCCTTTATGGTAATAAAGAGCTTGCCAGGATAACCTCAGTAAAAAATGATGCTGATAAATACATCGGTTTGAAGATAATCAATACAGCACTTCCATTGTTCACACATGGTTTTATTTTTTGGTCAGCAGAATATATTTTCCTTGCCCAACTTCTCCTTCCAATGAGACACTCCGTTTTTTCTCCTGCTTTGGAAACAGAATGCTCTATGATGAAATCATGAGTACGTATGCAATGCTGTCACTCAGCATGATACACCGGACACACACGAGGGCAGGATTTGGCTGTTGAGAAATGGTGGCGTAGCATGTCTTTCAAATTATATAATAGCTTTCTTCATCCATTCTGTTTCAACTTATCTCTATAGAATTAAAAAGAAAATATCGTAGGTCCATTTTTCATTGATTATTCCCTTTGAAATATCACCCTTCTCCGTTAATGTGGCGTTAGTCCCAGCTTTCTGTGATTTCTCTCAGCTGTGCCCTGGATTTGGATTTCCCTTGACAGCCCTGTTCTTTCAATGATGCTGTTCCTGTCTGTTTTCGGAATAATTTCTGTTTCACACTTCATTTGCATGTTTTCCTCCCTGCATGGGAAAAAAACAAGCACAAGTTTCCTTGTCTCCAACTTCACAACTGAGCAAAAAATATTTTCCCCTTTCTTCCCATTCCCCCTACCCTGCTGCAGAGTCAGAAGCATTGCTACAGGCATTTGTGTGCAGCATTGTGGAAAACCCTGAGCAGAAACCCCGGCTATGAAGTGGGAAAGTATGAGCAGGTAGAAGAGCAATAGGTGTTATTTCTGTGATATCCCTGCTCTGGGAGTGCCGTTGATCCTTTTTTTCTTCTTGTAGAGTAACACATGCCACAGAGGTAGGAGAAGACATAGCAGTTGAATCACCGTAGATGAAGACCCGAGGGCCACGTACCACTAGAAGGACGTAAACCACACAGGCTTCAGGTAAAGGCATAATTTCATCTTTTTCAATTCTTGTTGGTTTAAAACCTTTAAGTTTTGCTTGTAGATTTGGGTAAGTACTTACTAAACTCCACCTGTTAAAACAGATAGTTTTCACCACTACTTTTGCCTGCATTGGCAAGTCAAGGACTTCTTAAATTTCAAGGGCAGACACGACAGACAAACTGACTCAAAGGATGAGCTCCGCGGTGGGGTCACTCCCAGTTACGCTGGGTTTAGTCACCACTTGCAATTTCACCCTCTGTTTCCCTGCAAATGCTACAACACACGCTGAAAACTTCACCAAGTCAACGATCACACATGACTTTAGAAAAATTACATCACACATTTAAAAAAAAAAAAAACCAAACCTAGAACCTAAGATACGGTGGAAGTGTTCCCTGCCTATGTTCAGAACTGTGCTGTGTCTCTGGCAGTGGTACATTGCCCATTGCTTATTTAAATCATTATTGAAGAATGAGGAAAGAGCATAAATATGAAAACAAGATTCAGGTGCTGAAGCAAAGCCACAGATATCGCTAGAAACATCGTCTGATTCCTCTTCTTACTTATAAACCTTAAGCAGTCAGTCTGAGCAGAGAACAATTTCACTAGTTGATGTTTCAGCGTCCTACCCAGTGGCTGTGGGTTGTTACTTGTATTATATCATCAACAAAAGGCAGGCGAGAGCCTGCTCCATATAACACCCCTCACTCCTGAATTACAACCCAACAATACAACCCATAGTATTATACTACTCCTCTTGGCCCTCATTACCGAGCACTTAGCATTCACACCCCAGTTGTCTGGTCTTTAATAAGAAATAAAGATTTTGTTTATTTTATACCTATTTAACTTGTCATTTAAGATTTGCAGAATGTCATCAATCTTTGCCTCAGTACATTGACCTCACTCTAATTGTTCGGACTCTAAATTCTGCACAGATGTTATTACTATGAATTTAACTTTATACAGCAAGAAATTCAGTACTGCCATATGCCGTCTTTTATGAGCTTGCAGTTTGTAATGAATATCCATGACTAATACTTTTGACCCAGGTAAGCCCATGATTATGGAAGGTAAAAAGTTTACTAAACTTTATTGCAGCACTTTCGGTAATTTTACCAACAACTAATGCACACAACTCCCCTGCCTATGTCTTGATATAAAAAACTGCCTAGCTCTTCTTAGTATATCTGTCCACATCCAGTGTCATTCAGGGACTCTGCAGAGTCAGCTAAAAATTTCTAGATTCATAGATTACATGTCAGAGGGGATAAGATGATTTTCTCTGATATCCAGTACATGTCAGACATTTTTATGTTTTGCTAGTGGTTTGTTGTTGTTGTTGGGTTTTGGGGTTGGTCTTTTTTTTTTGGTAAATAAATTGGGACAAAACTTTCTAAGCTTAGTAGGAATTAGTCAGGTGCTAGAATTCAAATACATCTATTAAGTCTGTGGTTTCAAATATTTTAAACAATTGCTAAATAACGATAGGGAATACCTATTTGTAAGTAACTCAGTCTATATTAATCCTCAAGGATATGAACCGGATATTAGTTACTGTCCAAATTAATTTTCAGATCTACAACCGGCCTTATCAGATGATAGCAAATTTAAAACTGAAAAATTAGCCTCCAAAAGCAGAGAAGTGAATCAATTGTGCAGTCCAATTAGCTGCTCCCCAAAACACGGAGAGGACCTCTCCCTGCAGAGAGGTGCTGAGCTGTGGCCCCCATACTGACTGCGTGGTCTAGCAGGGCTGGTGACAGTCACAGGGACACGGGAGCCAAGGAAATGTTAGGTGGCAAAGGTTGCAAGGGTTGTTGCAAGGTCTTGTTAAGGTTTAAGAGAGGGTGATCTGGCTTCAGCAGTCTGCTGATGTACTGAAATACAGAGCTGGATCCTCCTTTGGGGGTAAGATGAGATACCACTATCCCCAAAATTAATTTAATTATTATTAAATAATACATCTTTCATAACCGTACATGCCACCTTTCTAGAGGATGGACTTGAAGCCTGCTCTGTATGGGGAAGGTCCACCCCCACAGGAGGTAGGACTCAAGGTGATGGCAGGAGGTCTGCCCTTCTCCTGGGATTATTTATTCGGCCGGTGGTGAGGAGCCAACTTTTTCCAAGGGTATTTAAAGTAACTCAAAAAACATTGACTACTTCCCTGTAGATCTTTTTTGTAGGTAATTAGGAATGAAAGGCAAAACAGTAAATAGCAAATTACAAGGCCTGAAAGTCAGATTTAACCCACTCGGTGTTAAACTGTTGACATCTGAGTGTGCTAGAAGTGACTTACCAGGGCAGCTGAAGGTCACATCCCACTGCAAATATCCTGACTGCCGTAACATCTGCAGGTAAAATCAGCGATGTGTCCTGCTAGAAATCCACACTGACAACCAAAAGTATTAAAAACCTTTACCATTACCCATTCTCCATGCAGCAAATGAATATTAACTAACAAGGTAAAACAAGAGCACGGCGAGGTGATATTTTGTGTTTCCATTAGACAGTAAGAGATTGAAGGTAAGCTGAGAGTAAATACATGACAGTGGTAATACGCGAGTCCATTTATTCAGTGCTGAATACCATTGTTCATCTCAAATATTAATTGCAAAGGACCTAAGCGATAGCAAAGGAGTACTGGTCCTGCATCATTAATTTTTTTTCAACATTGCAGGGAGTGTATCAGCTGATCCTACTACTGATGTTTTTGAGTGTGCTGAATGTTAGGGAAGGGATGCTCAGCTCACCATACAGCTAGCCGATCTCAATCCTAGCATGCTCAGTGAAGTAACATGAAGCAAAACCAGTGTGAAGTAAGAATGAAGCTTTCTGGGCATGAATCTTGCCTCTTCTTCTTCCCATGTAGTCATGTTCACTCTGCAAAGTGAAAGTAATACTTGACAAGACGTTAACAGAGGCTGAGTCCTCACACACAACCGATGAACAGCCAAGCCCTCTCCAGTTTACTTGATCTGAAGGTATAGCCCATACAGGCTTCTCAATTTATTTTTAGAACAAATTTGAGCCTTTTTCCCTCTGAGTAAGACAAACGGAGCTCAGACTCATAGCGACCAGTGACAGAGTCCCCCTAGGACATCCTTAGCTGGTATTAGTAACATAGTTTTGGAAAACCACTGTGCCAGGAAAGAGTTACCAATATAGCACCAGACATGGCTCCCTCGGAAAGACTTCACTGCAGCTATGAAAAGGCTATACACATTATATTCAGGCATTCTTCCACTGAATTATATCAACTAACAGTTGGGTCTAGTCTCTTTTTTTCTGCCTCAGATACTCACTGCAATTTTAATGTCTTTTTTGTTTCACCGTTATTACAATTTTTTATTTTACTGTTGTGTTGTTTTCACTTAAATATATATTTGTGGTGGGTTGACCTTGGCTGGATGCCAGGTGCCACCAAGCCGCTCTATCACTCCTCCTCCTCAACTGGACAGGGGAGAGAAAGTATAATGAAAGGCTTGTGGGTTGAGATAAGGGCAGGGAGATCACTCAGCAATTACCGTCATGGACAAAACAGACTCGACTTGGGGAAATTAGCTTAATTTATTACCAATCAAATCAGAGTAAGGTAATGAGAAATAAAATCAAATCTTAAAACACCTTCCCCCCACCCCTCCCTTCCTCCCGGGCTTAACTTCACTCCCGATTTTCTCTACCTCCTCCCCTCCAGTGGCGCAGGGGGACGGGGAATGGGGGTTGTGGTCAGTTCATCACGCGTTGTCTCTGCCGGTCCTTCCTCCTCAGGGGGAGGACTCCTCACACTCTTCCCCTGCTCCAGCGTGGGGTCCCTCCCACGGGAGGCAGTCCTCCATGAACTTCTCCAATGTGGGTCCTTCCCATGGGTTGCAGTTCTTCACAAACTCCTCCAGCCTGGGGTCCTTCCCGGGCTGCAGGTGGATATCTGCTCCACCATGGACCTCCATGGGCTGCAGGGGGACAGCCTGCCTCACCATGGTCTTCATCATGGGCTGCAGGGGAATCTCTGCTCCGGCGCCTGGAGCACCTCCTCCCCCTCCTTCTTCGCTGACCTTGGTGTCTGCAGGGTTGTTCCTCTCACATATTCTCACTCCTCTCTCTGGCTGCAATTGCTGGTTTTTTTTTTTTTCCCTTCTTAAATATGTTATCTCAGAGGCATTACCACCGTTGCTGATGGGCTCGGCCTTGGCCAGCGGCGGGTCCGTCTTGGAGCCGGCTGGCGTTGGCTCTATCGGACATGGGGGAAGCTCCTAGCAGCTTCTCACAGAAGCCACCCCTGTAGCCCCCCGGCTACCAAACCCTTGCCACGCAAACCCAATACAATATTTAGTCTCAATTTATTTTCAGAGTTAACGGTCCTAACTCTTGTGAAGTCAATAGTCAAACGTATCAGAATCAACTACTGAGACGAGGGGTGTTTATGCAGTATGTATGCTAACACAGTTTGAAGTTAACACAAGAGGAATTTATACAGGACTCTACCACCATGTCTATGGTTTAGGAGATGTTTTCTGATTTTGGCTAAAGCAAATAGTGAAACAGATTTTTATCTGAAGCTCTGGAATCTGGGAAGCATAATAAAAAGTGAAAACTCCCTTATTAACTTCCATTTCGTTTTGGATTTACTGGATTTATTCTAAACCAAATTCTGCAGCATGTCCTCAAGGCCCTATTATCTTCTTCCATGGCTTCTTCCATCTAAAGAACAGAAAATGTATAAGTTCTCTCTTACATTTTTACTAGTAGGGGATGAAAAGTGAATTTGCTGTCCCTCTACAGCTGACAGAGGTTTTGGCATCTAAAACCGAGAAGCCCAAGTCTCAACTTTGCTCTTGCCTATGACATTTTCCTTGGCCTCTGTTTCCAGAGATACACGTGGGACATACCACCACACCAAGAAAGAACAATAGTGCATTAACCTCAGCTTAGGGGGAGGGAATGGGAGAAGTGCCACACCTGCAGAAGCAGGAGAAATGCCCTGTTCTATGGGAAAGAGCTTTCTGTATTTCCCAGCCTCTGGTGGAAGACACCCACAGAAAAGAAGAAAATGGTTCTCCATCTTATACATCATTTTACAAGTCTTTGTCACATTTTCATCATAATAACATATATAAACATAAATCAATAAAGTTGAAACTACTGCTTTATCCTGTCTCCTGGGACGAGGTGGGTGAAGCTGCTGGCACTGTCACATGGACACAGATTCCAGACAGTATCTTAAAAGAAAGGCTAGCAGAAATGTCTGCTGACTGTCTCTGTTCCAGGGTAAAGTTCCTTTGACCTGAGTGAACATTTCATCTGAACGAGGCACTCCAAGATTAGACTCAGGGGAAAGAATTTCTTGCCCCTGGTTCCAGCCAGAAGTAGAAAAGCCAGAGATACATTAAAAATTAGGAAAACTTTTGTGAACTGTGATCTATCATAAACTTGTTAAATTTCATTCTACCCAACACAAGCGGGAGGTAACAAGGAGAACACACATCTTGAGTTTATTAGCTGATAATTTTTAGCCATTAATGTAACCTTGTAAAAAAGGCAGCATGATCTCAGGGTGTATCCGGTGAATTATTTCTAGAATGAAGTAGAAATGTCATGGCAGAGAGGGCTGGTAGAGCTTGCTCTGAAATACAGTGTGTGGTGAAGTTTAGCTGAAGCTCCAAAAAAACTGGTTCACTGTTAGTCAACCTATCGGTCTGTAAACATCAGGGAGGAGAAAACATTATTCCAGTTAAAGAGCAGTCTGGAGAGGAAAGAGCAGGGGAAAAAAAAAGCAAGTGGGTATAAATTAGTCATACATATATCTGCAATGCAAAGTAGAAGGTCTTCAAACAACAGAGAACTGAGGCTGTGGTGCATCCTCACTGCAGGAATGAAGGCGTCGGGAAATCTAACTTATCTCAAGACGTAACTAGCTAAATTTTCAAAAGGATGAAGTGCAGCAGCAGGTAGGGGGACCTGAAGGTCAGAAGTTCCCCTCCAGCCTTATTTCTATGTCCCTACCCAGCCAGTTTCCCTTACCCCTGCCAAATACATTGCTCAGCTATTAGCAGTCAAAGAATAACAAAACTCCTGCTCATTGGCACAAATCACATCACAGCCAGAAGCATAGAAAAAAAATGAAAATGTCAATAAATTGAAGCACCGAAAAGCTAAAGTTGCTGGTTAAAAAGTAGCACTATGTTTGCAGCAGCTCCTGTCTTCCCAGCAGCTTGGTACACATCTAGTGAGGCAGCTAACGAAACAGGAATTGGAGCTTGGAGCGTTGCTCTTATGAGTCACTCTGTTTGGAAACCTTTACATATTTAAAAAAAAAAAAAAAAAAAAAAGCCATGTGTTAAAAGTATCTTAGCCAAACATGTTATTTCTCTTAAATATACAACAAAACACAACTGTCCTCAAGGTAAATATCCTCTGTTTTATTACTTTAGATCAATTTTCAGCTGTAATCATGTCATTAAGATTGCAATTCCTGGCTCCAAAAGAAGCAACCATCTAACTATAAACTTCTGGTTTCCCAGTCTATTTAGTCTGTGTCACTTTGAGGGGGACAACCAGAGTTCAGTAGGTCTGAGCCTACCACTGAAACCGATGGCAGTAGGCTTAAGTCTCCTCGTCCATGTATGTCCAAAGGAGACTAATTTTCTTCTCGGCACTGCAGTTTCTAACAGATATTCAGGCAGCTCAGACCTTTCTTATGAACTGGAGAGCTGCGTCAGGAAAAAAGTGTGGACAGTCTGTGCTACCCACAGAGGTACCAGCAGCATTTCAGCTGGTACCACCAGGGGCTTCTGTGTTTCTGGTATTTTCTTTTGTATCCTAAAAAACACTGGGGGGACAGGAAAAGTTTCTTCTTTTGGCCTATAGGTGGAAAGGAATTTGAATAATAAATCACCGAAATCATTCTTCTACAGGTCTTCATAAGGCCACCACAGTGACTCCCAGGATCAGACTGCTTCTTAGCTTTTGCTCTAAGATTTTGTACCTTACTGTGCAATATCCTTGAGGATAAGAGCTCAACAACTTTGGTTTCAGTCTATTATAGCTAGAACAGGGTTACAGTATGGGAATTCCAGTTGTTTTGTTTTCATAAGTTTTTGCAATATGTTATGTTTTATTTTCACTACCTCTGGAGCCAGGAAAGTTGCATCTGTCATGAGTAACTTCTGCGAAAAATATGATAGTGGAGACCAAAGAATAACAAAAATGCTTTCACACTGAGAGGCCTCTCCCTATAATAACAGCATCCATCAATAATGGTAATAGCAAGTGGCAGCAAGACTTAAGTGTCCTCAAACTACCTTTATGCCTCTTTACACAGTTATATTGTCTCATCCTGCAGACGAGGTTAGGATCTCCCTCGTGGTAAGGCTGCTCTGGTCCAACTATGTGCAAGCACGAGGAAGGTAACCCCCCAGGCGGTCCAGATGTGTACAAAGCCACGTCGACAACTGGTAAGTAACGTGTCCATAGATAAAATCAGTGTAACGTAGCCCAAAAAGATGCTCAAAGCTACTTTTCAACGTGGGCATCATGTTTCATGCCGGTCTGGTCAGCCCTGACCTACTGTGGATGCGCAGACTAGAACTTCCACGGCCCCTGAATAATTTTATTTATTTATTTTCAGGAATAAGATTGCAGATACGAGATGATACTTCAGAACCCTTTCTAGGTTATCTTTTAGCTCTCCATTGCATGTCTATATTTGTCGTGTTTCCTGAGGTCAAACCAGTGGCAGCTTTAATTGCACTTACAAGGAATGTTGCTAAAATGGGCACAGAGTCCTAAACTCAACGTTTTCTTCATTATTTTGCAACTTTGGGAGCCTGCCAACATCGTTGCGAGATTTGGCATGCATTTACCTGGAAAGAATGAGAGACTTAATATTTCATTTCAGCTTTGCAAGTTTTCCTCCTCCCTACCTCCCCCCAAAAAAGAGCAAGCAGAGGAATTAGAAACATAGTCAAAGGGCAAAGCCGGTCTCTCTGATGTTGGTACAGGTCAACAGAGCTCAACAGGCTTCTAGGGAGCTCTCCTTGAAAGCAAGAGCAGTTCCATCACAAGTAACTGCACCTTTGTGGGTAGCCGTCTCTCCACTCTCTGTGAATTTAGGTGCACGGGGGATATTTTTACCTGCCTCTCCACGTAATGCCAGTTTGTTACATGAGAGGTTCATCCTGCTTGGACTTGGAAGTGTGAACTGTAAAGGCCAAGCTGATAACCTTACCTGCAGCCTAGTGCCTTAAAACCAGATCTAACGAAGGTCTGCGTTTAACTCCTGTTTTAGACCTTTAACACGGAAAATAATACTTGTGCAGCTGTTACTTGGTGCTTGGAGCCCATAGACGACTTTGTGTTGACACACAAGCTTGCCAGGCAACTAACAGAATTTTGTTAGATATATACATTAACTATTTTAATGTAAAATATTTTAACAGCCTCAAAGAGGGATAGAAATAGAGGTTACCACCACCCACATCCCACCAGAGCTGCTGCCCCACTGATACCTTGGCAAGTCACGCTTCTCTCGGAGCTGCTTTTGCTCTGTGCCTGGGGCTGCTTCAACAAGGACACGACTACACCCACATAAAGTGAACGCTTCCCTTTCGCTGGGTTAAAACAAGGGCTCTGGAGGGTTGGGTCCCCTCCGGAAAATGACGACATTGAAGCCAGGTTTCTCACCAACAGGGATGGCGCTTACACAGTGAACATGCTGCACGGAAGCAGGAGAGCTCCTGCCTGCCGTAAGGCACGAGCCCCAAGCATCCCGCCTGGGGGTGAACTGCGAGGAAAGGGATGCCCACCGCGGTGCCAAGGAGTGGATGCAAAGACTCCCTAACTCCCATCTCAAGCTATGGTAATCTCCCAGACCTACAATTTAAGCCTAGCTACGTCAAAGCCCTTTTGTGGGTCAGGTCTTCCCTTTGCAGCCCCCCCACTGAAAGGATTAAGCTATTTGGGAAATGAAGTACTGTTCGCTGTGAATAAGGATGTCAGACACCGGTCCCAACGAAGCGATGTCTCAGTATATTTTGGTTTAATATTCTTAGGTCAATGACACTGGTAGGAAATGGAAAAAGGTAAAAACTCCGTGAGGCATGTAAAACAAGCGTGGACAAGGCAACAGGAGTGTGACAGTAGGAACTGGCTGTGTATCAGCACGGGTGCCAGCACGGCTGTCACCAGGGCTGGCAGAAAACGCTCCCTACAGACCTGAAGTGCTTCCAGCACTCCCGACCTGAAGGGTTAAATTTTGCTCTTTGCCTCTGCGGTATAAATCCGTAGCATTTTGACTGAATCCCATAAAAGTAAATCAGTGTAAGTGAGGCCAGACTGTGGCCTAGCAATCCTGCAGACCAACGCTGAGAAAAAGAGACGGCGATACCAGTTAACAGCAGCTCCCGCCACGCTGGTAGCAGAATAGCAGAGAGTCAGCCAGGGAGCAGCTGGGAGGGAGCCAGATGGGCAATGAAAGGGGCACAGCGAGCTCCTCAAAAAATAGTTTTTTAATTGTAGGAAATTTTGCAAGACATCCCTGACATAAAGTTGAATTATTTTCATTTTTGCTCAAACAGCAAAAATGTAAATGCTGCCGTTTGCACAGGGTTTTTTAAGTTGTTGTTGCAAGGCTGCACTTAAAAGGGGGCTGGTATTAATCATCTCTACGTAAGGCAAGTTTAAAGTGGCATATCAACCAATTATTTGGAGCAGCTGATGGGCAGTGGGCTATTTTGCTGGCTGGTGTTTTTTCAGAGCGGGTATCAAATGGGTCCACGTGGCATGAACAGAACATAGCTCCAGATGGGAGAGCAGTTCCCATCTTTTGCAGAGTAAATCTGCTGTTTGAGACTATATTATATGACTGAAATTTTATACATATGACTTTGTTGGAGCTAGGATCTCTTCCTTTGAAAATGTGCTACAATAATAATTGCATTTACCAGTTGCCAGTCCTTCTCGCAAAACATTTTTTTTGTTCGGATTGTGAAATTAATTGTCTCTAGCTAATATAATTAAAAACAAACATTTCTGATTTCAGCAGAGGGAAAGGGAAAAAAAAAAAAAAGCAAACTGCAGCCCTGATTTTCTATTGACAACAAGAAAGCTCTGCCATCCCTGAACTGTTTAATTATTGAAATGAACTGTAACAGTACACTGGATTGTTGCCGAGGTCACCGAGTAGTACTGGATGTCAAGAGGAAAGCAGCAGCTCCGAGAGCCCTCCAACGCCCCAGGCTCCGTCTAAAAACCCACACACTTTTTCTCAAGCATTCAGCCTCTGATAGGTAGCCTGATAGCACGGCCGATTTGCTAGTATTACAGAGGTCCAACGGTGCTTGCTTGTTTTAAGACGAGCCAAACTATGCTCTGGTGACCACCGTGACGCTGTGATTCCCATGCCCTATCGCATTCCTCTTTCTCAGATCCCAGGCATTTTTTTTTTCCCCTACGTGCAGTCCAGGATGTAGACAAATGAATTCCAAGTGACCTATGTGGGGGTGGACTCTTTGGAAACAAACAACAAAAATAAGATATCTCCTGTCCTCACTTTTTCATTTGCTTGTTCCCTGGATACAGTTTATTCGTGGCAATGAAATACACATTGTGTAGCTGGAGCTAGATCCAGCAGCAACATCTTTACCACCCCCTAACCTTGGCTGGTTTTTTTTTTTCCCCCTTCTTTCCTTTCTTCCTTTTTTTTTTTCTTTTCTTTTCTGTTCCTGATTTCCTATTTCAGCCTTTACAAAAGAGATCTTGTTTAATATTATCTGCTGCTTTGGAAGTCAGGCTGCCCTTTAAAGCCTATCGTATCAAGGCTTGCTAATGATTTAAACGATTTTTTTTTTTCTAGAAAAAGTTTAGAAAACTGGAAGTTTTGAAAAAAATGCTTCTACATATCTGCACTGGCAGCAGGATCTGCTGTGCAAATAATCACTGTGTATGCAGGGAAAGGGAAAAACTTCTTTTGAAACATTCAACGTGAAGAAAATTCTGTAGACACAAAAACTGCTAAAAAGAAATAAAACTGCAGTTGGGGAACAGACAATAAACATTTCAGATTGCTTTATGACACACTGTTACAGGCAACTATCTTGCTTAAGTAGGCATAACATTTTTCACAGTATATATTTAAGGTTTTATTATGGTTTGGATTAACAGCAGGAAACCATTGCTCTTGAAGGAAGGGGAGAAATAATTCCTGCCAGTCCAGTGGCCTGATAGGTAGCAAAAATCATTTTTAAATGGCCTGAGAAACACACTGCACAGTCAGGCACGAGCAGCCTCCAGCCTACCCTGATGCTCCTGTTGGGGACTGCATACGCAGCCCACGAAAAGGAAAGGCGAGAAGTCACCCTCGGGACCAGTTCTGGCCCTGCAGGCACTGGCGTAGCCACACTGGTTTCCGAGACTTTTGCTGGGGCACCTATGGAAGATGCAGCCCTGAGATCTGGCGAGAGCAGCGCCTCGTGCAGACGGCACTGGGAAGATGTTGTTTCTGCTGTCAGACATCTGCGCCTCTCCCACCACCGGCGCTCTTGAAGCATCAACAAGCCAACTGGCAGCAGCCCCTTGTACTTGCTATCAGTATGAGCCTGTCTTCCTTACCGAAGTTACTGCATGATTTTAGGTCAGACATCAGACTCTTTGGGGCCACCACAGCCTCTCCATGGACCTCAGCCGTCCTCCGGAGCGGCTCTCGAGGACAGCAAGCTGTGTGGTGACATCTCCTCCCAGGCTGCCAACTCCTGCGAGCTTGAAACAATGGAACAAAGAATAACGGGAAAAGAACAGTCCACAATAATGTATCCAACATTGTTCTGGATTCCCTTTGGCTTCGTTAAAATTAGTGACGTCCTTCGGTCCTGGGTGCACCAGACCTCTCCTGCTTCTGCACAAAGCAGAGCTCAGCGCCGCGGAGCCCTGCCCAGCAAAGAGCTCTCTTCACTTCTCGCCTGCCCCTCGCTGACACGATCGACTCGGCGACTCCGGCATGAGCCCGAGCCCTGTGTGGGGAAACCCCACTGCAGCTGCCCCATCCCTCACCCTCTTCCCACTCCTTTTGTCCCAGGGGCTTTGGTCAAGAGCAGGGACCCATGCCTGCAAGCTTGCCGCTAGCAGGACATAATGACCTGTAGATATTTAGCTGCTCAAAGGAAATTAGAGCAACCTGACTTTTATTATTCCCCATAGTGTAACAACTTGTCCTGTTCCCCAGTTTACTTTTTCCTCCTCAGAAACATACACCATTTACCCTAGATGCTCCCACCAGCGGCCGGGCCCTCGCGGGCGTGGGGGGAACAAAACCTTCCCTGGAATATGCAAAGTTTCCGCAGAGACACGAGGAGCTAATCTCTTTGTAAATTATGTGAATTGAAGTAAGTAATTTAACAGCTTATTCCCCCAGGTAGCCAGTGACCACTGTATGTCCCTGTTATTTAATTTGACAGTTAACCTTTTGAAGGCTGGTAGTCATTTTAGATTAACCTTTGTATCTTAAAAATTAGTAAGCAATTTCCTTCTGGTTAATTTTTTTTTTTTAATTGTTAGTTTTTTCATGTATTTCCAGTGGTCCTCTCATCTACTAAATTTGTTCATCTTTTNGTGTGGGGGGGGGGGGGGGAGGAGGAAGGGTTGCTAAGAAATTAGAAAATATTATTTAAGTAGGTAAGATCAAGTATTTGTGCCGTGGTTTACAATTATAATAAAATAAATCTAGAAGCTATTTCATGTATGAGAGCATGTACATTAGAAAAAATATTTCTATAACAGATAACCATCTTCTGAACACTAGAATGTTAGTAATTTGTCAGTTTTTCTTTTAATTAAAACTGTGAATATAGTTCATGCTCTGTTTGATTCAGTGTCAACATTTTGGATGGGGGCTAAAACTGATTTCCTTGTAGATCTGTTGCATTTCTCAGGACAACTGATGAAGTGTGCCTTAACATTAAGCTCTTGAACCCATGAGGTTTGCTTGTTTCAAGATCAGTAAATCAACAGATATTAGAGTAATAACCCTGATAAGACTCAGGACTTCTAACACTTCTGTAAATGCTCTCTTTACCAAAACTGCATCCATTTTTCCTCTCAGACAACCTGTTTTAATTCATTGCATCATTACCAAGCTGGTCCACTGTAAAATGAATTAAAATTATGCTAGTTAGAAGTTTCATTCTGAATATTTTTCTCAATGCAACCCATGAAACATTTAAAGTATTTAAACTTTTTTTTTTTTTTTTCCCCTAACAACACAAAAATCTGTCTGGTCTTTCTCTGAATCATTTTTTTTGATCATTGCTATTTTCAATCTTCCTCTGGGAAAATACATAAACTTCCGTGAGTTACGGGTATGTCTCCCAAAGTAATAGTAGGTATTAACCAGGGAAGGGCTCCAGCGACACCTTTGCCAGGGCAAGTACAACTGATTTTGATCCTCCCTCAATTATGTTAGTCCATCAAAATATAATCACTGTAAGAAAAGTGCTAATTCAAAGAATTTTTATGCACTTTAAAGTCAGCATGCACCAAAAGGCATCTGCTGGGTTATGGCTTATGCAGCACAGGACGCTCAGGCGGTCTGTTCTCACCCCTTCCCACCAGTTTACTCTGCAATGAGCAGACACACAATATCCATGCACGTTACAGGGCTGGCCTCAAAATCTGCCCAAGTCACACAAAATACAAGTGGATTTACACTGGAATTTTTTTTTTTTTCATAAATTTAGATAGAAGATGGTTTGTTAGGGGAGTGGCTATCACTGATTTCTAAGAGTCTCTCCAACTCAGCTTGTTTGCCAGGTAATTTTCAGCAGAAACCACTGTGGAAGTTTGCTAAGGAAGATCCGGGTGAGTTAGGAGCCCCAGCCCTCAAGAAACACATTCCACCCCAGTAACATATGACAAAGGAGCTCAGACTGGGACTTGGTCCAGAGGGGACGGGGAAAAGCTTATTTCAGCAGTCGCCAGTGCTGAGTACATTTGCTGCAATGGCTGAGGAGGAGCAGGATGCGCCCTGAAGGCAGCTGCAGTGCTAGGACCAGCTTGGGTGCTCTCAACGCAGGTGCTGAAGCAAAGGCCAATGTGTTCCTTGTGAGTAAATATGAATGCATGAATAAATTTTTTGTTGTAAAGAGGATGACCACAGAATATGATATGTATTAGGTATTACAGACTGCATCCCCATGCTTCTGTGTCAGGCTCATCTCCCACTCCCTCACCACTGCGAAGCTGCGTTAAACCATGCAGAGAGTGGAAATAACCATTAGGTTTTTTGAAAACACTCATAATCTACCATATTTAGCTCCAAGCTTTAGTTCCTTCTACCTTGCCTATTTTAATAAATACTCATGGCACTCAATAAAATTAAAACATCAATGAACAAAACAGATCCATATGAAATTTTCCCCAGGGATTAGGAACGGAGAGGAAACACATCTGGTACAGGAGAGTCATGTTGCTAAGGATGCTCAACTTCTCCACTGATAGGTGAGTACAGCGATAATCTAATTTATCTGTAATGTACCTGAATGCTTCTTGGATCAAAGCCTGGGGGATGCAAAGGAAAAGACTGAACAGTGAGAAAGTCCAGTCAAAAAAGTTGGTGACTTTCAAATCTATATTTTAATCACCATGGCAGTGAGAGAGAGCTCTTACTACGTTCCCTGGGAATTACCTCAAGACAAACATGGTGAGAATTATTTTGAGGAGTATGTGAGGGAAAGCACACCATGAGAAGGAGGAGCAGATGCATCTTTAGAGTTCAGTATTCCTCATGACTCTAACTTCACATGCCCTTTACACAGTCTTCTACTAATTTTTCTACACTGATAATCTATAGAACCTAATTACACAAAGTTTTAAAAAAATCCTTCTATAAAACGCATAATGCCTGATATCTGAGTCACAAGCACAGTTAATGTAATCTAACACATATTGCGGGAACCTACTGCACACAGATATTACCAATTAGCACATGATTTTAACAATCAACATTCATGCAATTAATAGAACACTTCATATTCCTTCTAATTTTGAGCTCTGCATGAGCATATGTTATCATGACGGAATGTGGGATCATTTATTTATACTGGAATCAAGGCTCCACATAGAAAGCCGAGATGCTGAAACTTAGCCTGAAAGTGAAAAAGCCCCAGTTTTGCGTTGAGAAAAAAATACTTTTAGTCTGATTTCTAAAAGTTGAGCTGCGTCCTTACCTTCTCATTGATCCTTGCTATTAGTGAACTTCTGGAGAGGAAACTGTGCCCAGATTACAGCTGGAGAATACAACCATCAGTTAATCAACAAGCGGGTAAACACTTCTCTCTAGAATTGAAAACTACTACATAATCAAGACTCATAAAAAAGAAATAACCATAACGTCTCGCTTAGATTTTTTTTTTTTTTTACATTCAGAGATAACCGTAGCCGAGCACCTTTTTTTCCTTATCAGGTTTATTATTGTACTTTATTGTGAGTAGGGAAGAATTATTATTCATCTAGGACAGATGAAGAGACAAGGTATAGAGAGATTAAGTTCAGATCCCCACAGTATTTAACCACCCACTTACATTGAATTCCATAGGATTTAGGCATTTAATACCTTTAGGATCCACTCCTGTCTATTTTGCTCACAGCAGAGGAAGCAGGGAGCTGAACGCCTGTTTCCCAGAGTCCCAGTAGTTGCAGCCTACCTTCCTTGTCTCTCTTCTTGCTCTTCCGTGTTAACGTAAGTAAAAAGCAATAAAAACTTATTTTAATTACCGAAGTCATAGATGTGTTACTAGCTCATTAAGGAGTCGAGATGCTTACTGAGAAGGTGGTTTTTACACGTAGACTGCAAGGAATCACACTGCACTGCTGCAGTAGCTGGAGCTGCTATGTTTCCTGTCTATTGCCGAGAAGAATAACGTCAAAACACAGGGGTTGTGCAAGCCTTCGTTCCAGAACATCCTCACATCTTCAGCTGCCTTGTTACAGAGATGTCCCACACGTGTTTCCTATGACTGAAGACGTTCCAGCAGGCCTTCACAGCCGAGACACCCTTCAGCAGCTCCTCCTGCGAGCCCGAGTACAAAGGTGTGCCGTGCCAGCGCCCTACCGTGCTGACCTTCCCTTTAGTTTGGGAAGCTACCTAGTCTAATCCTGCTCTCAGTAGATTTTGGAGAATGCAACAAGAGTCTCAGCCGTCAGGGAGTCCTCTTTCACTTGCAAAGTGGCAGCTGAGGTGATGCAAGATGGGGCATCCGATGGCAGGAGCAACCGCTTTCCTTCGAGGTACACGGTGGCCTTCCCGCCTTCCCGATGGGTTAGCAACAGCGTTAGGTTCCCTTGGGCTTTTCCTTCAGGAACTGCTCTAAGCCCCTGCGTCAGGAGGCTGTGGATGCAGGGAGCTCTCCTCCAGCAGCAGGGACCGAAGCAGCTGCAAGAGCTGCAGATGTAGACTCTAAATCATTGTGTCTTTTCCTCTTTCAGGACAAGCTCCTGAGAGAATTTGGTTTACCACACATCTGACGTGTATTTATGCGTTACAGAACAGGAGTAAAGTAGCCATTCTCCGGGTATAACTGTATTGCTAGAAAACGTCAGAGGAGTATTTATGTCCCCTGTTGCTGCCTTCCCCCTCGAGGGAGCCTTCACAGAAGTGTCACCTTTTGGGCTGCTGCCGTTTCAAAGAATAGATTATAGTAATCTATAGGTGGCTAAAGGAAAGAGAGATTTCACCTGTGACTGCACCTCTCGTACTTATCTCAAGGGCTCTTCCAACCAAATCCTGGTAAATAGGGTGGTAAATGCTCTCTGAAAGTCAGTGTCTGATTGTGTAATATCCACACTTTGAAATAAGTATGCAGTTAAGTCAGGCCAGATTTCCGTGATGACCAGGGGAGATGCACAACTATAGGCAAATAAGAGGAAAAAAGAAAGGCTTCCTGTCTCAAATTCAGTTTGCCTGAAGTAGCTTCAGCCAAGGTAATAGAGCAGCACTAGTGTCACTGACAGGGAGGTAAACTATGTGTAATGGCTTTTTACACTGACTAAATACATCAGCAATGGCCTTCCTGCTAAAAAAAAAAAAAAAAAAAAAAAAAAAAAAAAAGAAAAATCAAGAGATACTTTCTTCTGCCGATATCAATAGTAAATACGTATTTTTCTTAACCATTATTTTTACTGAAGGCTTTATTGCACAAAGGATCCAGGGGGAAAAAAAAACCAATATAATTGTGCAGATTGGGGAATTCTCTAAAAATACGTAACCATGGCACCCTTGTCATTACCAATCAAGTAATCTTGATAAAAAGTAAAGTAATTAGCCTTTGAGAAGAGCATAAAGCTAATTAAAAATGACAACTTAGTCATCTCAACAAACAACAGCGCGGAACCCATCAGTAGTTTTAACTATAGCACAATGCGATAACCTGACCTGCCAAAATGGCTTGCCTTCAAGCCCGTTAAAAGAAACCACAGTTCATGAGAGTGAAACTTTGATAACCTTTTCCTTTGTTTTAAAATTTAGATTTGCTTCATCTACCATCCAATATTTCTGTTTACTCTCTGCATTTCATCATCTTTTGCTAAGACTTTGCCAACCAATCGGTAATTTTTATAAATGAAATGATGGAAACTCCTGTAGTCTCCTAAAAGGAGACTATAAAATGCGAAGTATGAACACATGCATTGCTGAAAAGATTTACAAGTTGCAAATAATAAGTTTAGTCTCATAACAAAGTTGCTTGTTCAGAATTTATAAATAATAACCAGAAACCAAAAGAAACCACTGGTCTCCCATTTATATAGCAATTTGGGGTTCTGTCCTCCCATAGATGTTAATGGCAAGGTTTTAATTAATTACTATGGGAACAAGAGTGAATATTGCTTCTTTTCTTGCCATCAAAAAATCCTTGAAGGGGACACATTTTCAGAAAATTATCACAATTACCAACGTTTTTCTTAGCAAATATATTTACTCAGGTTGCAGGTACTGAAGAAAACTAATGACTATCTTTTCAAATCACGAGATTCTACTAAAGGTTTCCTAACATAAATATACATATGTATTATTGTATAATTGCACATATTAGTTACAGCCAGTAGTCCATGGTACCATATTCCTTAAAGCTATCAGCTCTTTTGCTTTAAGAATTAAAGTGTCCTAATCTAAGGTGTGTGAGCACAGCTTAGTCTCCATGAAGCTTTAACGCAACTCCTGAACTCACACTCACAGGCTTAGATTTAAAAAGGATGAATCAGTACTGTCATGGGCCAAGCCCAAACATCGGTATCTTCAACAGAACCAGCTGAGCGATGCTGAGACTTAATCACGCTGATATACCTTCTTCAAGCACACAGAGGAAATACAGGTTTGATCCTCAGAATAGGGATTGACTGGAATAGGAAAAGAGGTAGAAGAGATTATGATTAGGTTTTGCCTAGCCCATGCTAATCGTTGACTATAGTTTTGGGGTCTTCTTGCTAGGAAAGAACAGAATAATGATTTAGATAAGCCCTTAGGCTGCTGAAACGTAACGCATAGGAAGCAACCTGCAAAGCAGAATGATTGCAACTCAGTGCAAGAAAGTGAAAATTTAAGCTCCTTTGACTTACAGTATATATGAATACATGAGTTGGTAAAATAGTTACAGATGTGTATCTAGACCAAATAAAAAGACCTTGTAGCCATGCAGAAAATATGTATCTGCTTGTGCTGCACTACTTCCACTCTTAAGAAAGCTTGAAGCAGAAATAAATTATTTGCTTATATTTTGAACAAATGTTGGATGGAACAAAATTCTGAGCAACCGTGAACTAGATAAAGACCTTGATCCTACTCTGTAATGCATCGTAAGACACAGTTCACGAAGGCCAGCTCTGGCTTAGGAAAGCGAGTCTCCCTAAGCTTTCTCTGCAGCCGGTGGAGAGAGGGATCATCCATCCCCAGCTATTTTAAATAGGCATCGTTCCATTCGAATCCATGGAAGCAGACCAACATATACAGGCTGAATATCTTAGGCTGTGATCCCAAATCTACAGATCTGCACCTCTTAGTAATTCTTCATATGCCAAATGTAATGACACTGGACCTTTCTGAGCTTTGATTTGCAAGTTTTTCATTGAAAACATTTCCAGTGTCAAATAGTCCTCCAGCTGAATCCCCTATCACAAATTTGGTGCCATTGTGGGTGATTCCAGGGTGCTTTTTCAATTCTTTAAAGTGTTTGCTCAAGTTTATTTGTAAAGTTTTGGTTTTGTTTTAAAAGAAGCTTTCTCTAAAAAAGTTTTTAAAGGTCTTCAAGGAAACACAGCCTCTTTTCATAAGCCTACTGGACAAGCAGGTGGCTTGGTCTCAAGCTCTTACTCTTTGGTGTTATAGGACATCAGGGAAGATAAGAGAAGTGCTGCTTTTCTCTTCCTTTCTTGCTTTCCCCAAGCAAAAATTAAATTTTTACAGGGATGAGGTAGTAATCTACAACACCTGCAAAGAGAAAGCATCTACTTGATCTTTTGACATGCCATTTCCTTACGTAGGGAAGGCAGAGATGAAAATGAGACATTTGTCTAGTAAGGAAAGAAGAAAAGAGTAAAATCTCCACTTGCTCTTGTACCTCTCATCAGACCTACAGGCTCTTAAACTTAATTCCAAGTTTAACCTGGACAAAGAAATGGAAAAAATACACTGTAGGGAACACGACTGCATTGGCAGTGGAGTGGATTCAATGACCTAATGGTTCTTTTTCCATCTCTGATTTCTTTGATACTATTTATAAAAAGGAAACAAAAATGATGGGCCACTCCAAACAAATTGTTACCATAAACCAATAGCAAACGTCAAAATTGGCAAATGCTCCTTTAAGGCTTGTGCTGCTCATGGAGCCAGGGAGAAGGCTAATAATGTACCTCTCTGAAGGTCCCGGGCTATGTTTATTTCCCGTATTTATTTAAAAGAAAATCAAAATACTTTTAAGCAAGTCGGCTGGTTCCAAATTTAGGAACAATTGAACAAAGAGGAATCTGCTAATTCCAGATGGAGTGCATATAGTCCCTTGGCACTTATTACTTACCAAATGTTTCGGAAAGCAAACACATGACCTAAAAGATTTTGTGAGTGTGGGGTCCTCAAAAAGCTCTTAACAAGTCATGGATTTCTAACCGTATTTACTTTACCCCCACACAAAACCCACTTCGTTTTCCTTTCTTTTTTTTTTTTTAAAGCAGACAATGCTCCCTTTAAAGACTATTTATGTACGACTCAGTTATCCCATAAGGTTGGGGGCTCTAAAGGTGTCTCCTTTGAAAGGCTTCAGCTGTGGAGCATCTGCTCCCTATGCATGGGCCACCTTCCTCAGCACCGCGGCTGGTGCAAGAGTTTTGCTAACGTGGGGTTCTTCTGTCCAGCGGTGCAGGAAAAGGGCACCCACAGATTGTTTCTCATCTCAAAGATGCAACATAGGGGTTTTTGTGGTTTTTTGTTTGGTTTTGGGTTTTTGGGGTTTTTTTTGTTTTTTTGTTTTTTTGGTTTTTTTTAAATCTGGTCCTTTGCACATACCCAAGTTGTCCACCAACATCCTCCACACGGGTGCCAAGCCACCCTCAAAACACACCTCAAGGCAAATTAATATAGCATTTCATGTATGCCTTTCGTATTCATTACTGAGATGTTTTATATTAATTTCACAGGAAAATGAGTCTGATGAATGCAACTAGGAATTTTTTAGTGAGTATGATATTCCATTATTATAATTGTTTCCTCCCCAAGTTAAATACTTTGGGGGAAGAGTAAAGTAGAAAATCTTAATTTTGAGGCAGTTTGATCAAAGTCCGTCATTTTTCAGTAGCTCTCCAACCCCAAGAGCACAGCACCTTACAGAAGTGGCGGTGATGTTAGCGCCTGTGCCTTTCTCAAGCTGCCATAGCTGGTGCACAGCAGCACACGTAGGTCCACGTAGACAATGAGCCTGACCTGTATGGGAGTGACTGCTGCTTTTGGAGATCTTCACTAAACCCCTTCAATCTGAGAAGGTGGAAAGGTTTCACTTCTATTCACTGCCCAAACAGAATTATCTCAGTGACAATTTTTGTAACACAGACTACAAAACCCTCAAGATTTCTGCTGTTGGCTCTCTCGTGCTGGTGGGACAAGCCCAGTCCTGCCAAAGGGGCAGAATCAAAGAGAGCAGGCTACGGAAAAATGTTTAATAAACATCAGGCTTCATTATCGATTGGGATTTTTTTTTTCTATTATTACTTTCAACATCCTAATAACATGTCATTACTTAAAAAGCAACCCTCTTCCACTGTTCTCAAAGGAAAAGCCAAAAAAAAATAAAAAAATGCTAGACAGTGAGTTCTGACTAAAAGAGACCTAAAGGAGAAAGAACCTGTCATGATAGTATAAGCAGGTAAGTATAATTTAGTCTTGAGTTTTACATGAGTGATGTCTCTTCCCTTTAAGCTTTTAAATCTTTTTTTTTCTTCTAACTCTGTCCCTTATTTTAAAAACCTCACCTTCAGTTACGCTGTAATCCTTTCAGTTGGACTTGAATGGATGTCATTTTTTTCATAGCCACAGACTCAGACCAGAAAGAAACTGAGGGCAAACGTTAGTATTTCAATTCAAGTACCTACCCAGTGAAATCTATCTGCTGACAAAGACGTACGCCCGCTCTCCTTGTTCAGTAACTCTTCTCTGTGTGCAGTGTGATAGTCCCTGAAGTTTTACTACTGCTGGCGTTTCTCTGCAAATCCTTAAGCTGCACCAGCTAACTCAACAGAACACGTTATTTTACATTTTTAACTGAAATGCTTTTTGTTTTTATTTTAATGAATCCCCTAACTCCAAGTTTAATTAAACTCGTGGTTTTTAATTAATTACCAACAAATGCAAATAAGGCAAACTACATAAACATGTATTCACCATTCACTGATAGATACGTGGTTTTCTTTTTTTAATCCTGAAGTGTCAGGATTTTAGAATCTTAAAGTCTTGAGGGTTACAACCTAAAAATTATTTTCACTTGGGGCTTTATGAGAATATCTTACCCGTGTATGACAGAGAGCTCAATTGCTTAAAGGAACAGAAAGCAAACTGCAGGTTCTTTAGCTTTACCCAAGTTATTCTAGCTAAACAACAGTAAAACTCAGCAGAATTAGGCCTCTGCATACGTGATTATAAGAGAAAAGTAGAATACAAGAGTTTCTCCATCGTAGTTATGTTTAACTGCCCTAAACGCTGACAAATACAAATATGAACTCATTAAGTGCTCCCTCTGGTTATTTAAGTTCAGCTACAATAGAAATCCTAAAAGGAAGAAATAAGAGTTCAAGCAACAACACCCAAAGCCCCGAAACCCAGGAAACACAAATTTATGACATGTAATACACTCACGCTTAACACTTAGAAACTGTCTCCTGGTACTTGCAAGTAGTGACCATTGCCAGCCCCTGAGGACAGTACACAGTTGAATTACCTTCTTTACTATACAAGTACTACTCTTTTCAGGACAAAATATTTCAAAATCTCATGAAATGTTACCCTGAAGAGTTGCTCAGAAATGTCTTAGCTTCTCTGATGACTTTTTCAACTTAAAGCACTGTAAAAGCAGCCTGTCCTGTTTCCAGAGCTAATACGTGGGATTATTTAAATCATTAAAGCAAGGAGCCAGAAATATTTGTTTCTGTTCTCTTCCTAGGGCTGACATGGATGAATTTGGCTACGTCCATACGTCTAGTTCAGCTCACTCTCACAGTTGCAGAATTACTTGAATCCACACACAGAGGTCTCGAGCTTGCTTTAACGCCTAAGCCCGGTGCTTGAGCTCTGGCCCTCCTGGATCGGTGCCCGGAGCTCAGGCCAGCATCCTGGCCCTCCGCACCGTGGACATGAAGTAAATCCAGCACTGGAGTGCTCAGCAAGGCAGTCTCCTGGACACTGTATTTTCCCCTCAAGTCAGCAGGTGAGAGCTGTTTTTCCTACACGGCAAAGGAATTTCTTATGTGCAGCTGAACTACACACCTATGGAAAACACATTCTGCAAGTGTTGCAAGCCTTCACGTTTCCACTTCTTTTTATAGTTATTTAAAAATTATGTTTGGGGCTACATATATTTCTACATACCTCTACATACATATGTATATCACCTCTTCTACTTCTCCCTCCCCCAAAATATCAGGCAGATTTCTTCACCATTTACCATGGGCTGGAAAGAGCAGGTCAAATGGCTGACACAGAAGTATCTTTTCCCCCATAAAGGGGTTTACTGCCCCATAAGATGCAAGATATGAATGCACAAATTTGCGGTGCTTCTTTCCCCACCAAGCGGGGAAATAACTAACTCAGAGGGGAAATTAATAGCTTAGAGATCTGCCTATGTAGATAGCTTTTGGGCTAGTGGGAGTTTTTCCAGCTCTCTGTCCCTCCGTTTTCCCAGATGAAAAATGGGAATAAGTCACCCTTAACGATCTTATGCAAAAATTTAATTATGTTTAGCTTATCTAATTGATGTATTTTGAGGAGGTTGGCTAAAAGATGTCATATGTGCAAAGTTATTTGTTGTGTTTAAAGATATTTGTGCTCCCATCCTTGGGAAAATTCTTCACGTTCCCTGTCTTGCTGCACTTAGAAATGATCCTGTCTTGATTGCGTTCCAGTTACCCCGTGTCAAAAATAATCAGGAGTAGGAAAGATAAAGTGCAAGAGTGTTCTGTGGAAGGCTGCAATTCCAGCGACTCCTCCTTCCCCTACTTGTCCAGCCTAAACATATGCAATCCTTTGGGGGAAAACAAACAAAAAAAAATAAGAGAGCAGTGTCCACCCATCTCCTGAGCAGTTCCTGCAGTACGATAGTCTGTAGGCAGCCGTGTAAGATTTATAATCAGAATTTCATAGCTTGAGAAAGTCCTTAAAATATCCCACGTCCCCCAGCCAATTCTTTAAAAACCGAGGAAACAAAGATATTCCCTCCTTTGCTTTTTCACAGTTTCCTTTCAGCCCATACGTCGGCGAGAGGCGCGGAGGACGCCTCCATGCCGTGCTCCCTTGCACGGGACGCCCGGAGGTGTGCGGGAACCCAGGCTCCCACCTAGACGGCCCCTGTCAAAACGAGCTTCGGCGAGAAGGGGGTTTCCTTCCTTAAGAAATATTGCAAACAGAAGATTCCCATGTTTGAAAGGTCAGAGGAAAAAATATAATGCACTCATGAAGAGACAACCTCATTAATCCTGTTGTTCTTGGCCCAGTCAATAGAAGAAACATAAATGCTGTCAACACTGCGCTGCTAGATAAAGGATAAAAAGTGGGAATGAAATGTTTTACTGCAAGGACTGTTCTTATGGTTTGAGAACATTTCTGGAAATAACCTGAGCTGAGAAAATGTTCCCTAGGAGGAATACATGCTGTGGGAAACTGTGTGGAAGATAAAGTTTGGTCAGTGACCTTCTCACTATCCTCTAATCACGCAGCACACACTGCTCTAAAGAGAAAAAAGAAAAAGGGATACTGTGCAGCCAGAGACACTTTACCTTCCCTACATTACGTGAACTGAAGTGGAAAACACAAGAGTATCATAAATCTCCATTTCATGCTTTTGGATACTGTAGTGAAATAATAATCTACTGTAACTCGCAGGGAAAAAAATGTGACTTTTGGTTTAGGGCACTTTAATAGCACAAAATGCAATACACCTTCAGTGAGCATAAAAACAAATGACTGGAAGTTGCTAAAAGGGGAATATGCCTTTTCGTCTGTGCAACATTAGAAACGGAGAAAGATCGTCAGATTTCTCATCCAAAAGCAGGAATGACAGAGAGGAGGAAGACGCAAGGCTGCCTCTCCAGTGCAGGCGCTTCCCAGGGATGATACATGGTAGAAAAGCTCAGTTTAAATACTTGCACGTTAATGCATCAGCAGCATTCAGATATTGTATCTGTGCAGACAGAGTGAGTAAATATTAACATATGTGGTTACTCCTGGGAAGATTAGGGAGTCATCAAACATGGATGTCCCCAACACTCCGCACGCAGTGAGGGTATTGGAAAACTCCCACCTTTAGATATTTGTGGGGAATACCGCTTTTTTCCTTCTTTTCTTTTATTCTATTTTTCCTTTAAAAACAGAATTACCGCAATTACTGTCTCTAAAAGGTGGTTATTTGAGGACCGATGCTACACGCACAGAAATGCCAAAGCTTTTTCTGTTTCTGTAGCACGAGTCTCAGAAATACAGTGTGATCTTCCTGAAATGGCATTACTGGGGTAATGCCACAGCACAGAAGTTGGGTAAATATTTTCCTTGTACTCATCGGTTACTGGCTGTCGACAAAGACACTACCTAGAGCGGTAATGCAGGGTAATGATGTCATTACCGGGGGATAAACAACGCAGCTGCAGTGCGTGCCTATAGTTCTTGCAAAATAGAGGGCTGGGGGTGAATTAGTTTGTGTATCCCAGATCTTTCAAATATTTCACCAATCATCATAGAAATAATTGCAAAAGTGACTGGTGAGCTAATTCAGACAAAAATACAGGCTAACCCGAACTGCTCAGGTTACAGATAACCCCTTTTTTTAAGAATCTTTAGAAATAAAGGGAATGGACTGGACAGAATGAGATTTTTACTGTCTTCTTCACTTGCTGGTTTCCAATCGGACATGAAACAGAAAGGGTGTAATAAGCTATTCTCTTATTTTTCTTCCATCCATCTGGAAACAAGAACTACCAGAAGTCTGACAAGAAAGCCTGATCTCCAGCCAGATTTTAGAAATGTTAATAAGAGTTCCTTATTCAAAAAGCACCTTCAAAACTTCTTAACTATCAGGAAGAGAACCTCAGATGTCTCATCATCTACCACAATTATGCCTGGAAAAAGACCAAGAAGTGCCCTACAGAATTCTCCTGCTACCGTATGTAACGAAACCTACATACATAAAAGTATAGAGATGTATCATACATATACATGATAATGCTGGTGACTACAGATGAGATTAGGAATAAAACCTGCTGGAAAGCCTTCAAGAGACGGACAGTGGCGAACAGCAACACAAGAAATTTTGTCTCGTGGGTTTTGCTCAAAATAAATTTATGGGGGGAGAGTATTCCCTTTGCTTAGGTGTCAGCTCAGAGCTTTCCAGGTGCAAACCAGAAACATCTCAGAGACTCCCTGATGGTGGGCTATCATCTCCAGCGCTTCAGTCACGTACACTTCAGCTGCAAAATGAGCTCAGGACCACACAGGTCCCGCAGAGGCTTTGAGGGGTGGCACATTGCAATAGCAGAGAGTCACTAGCAGGATTTCCCTGCTCCATTTTGTGCAGTGCAACTTAATGGCATTATCGACATCTTCTGTGATATACGTCCTGTGATCAGTGCAATTACTGCATGTCATCACCACTGTAAATTTACCCAGCCTGAAACCATTTTAAACTTAAACTGCATACTTAAGAACTACTATCCACCTCCTCTTTGTAAATTAGCTATATGATTTATCTGTGGGAACCATTTCAAAAAGTATACATTCAGAAATACATATACCACATGATGTCTTTTCCATATGGCATCTCATAATTATTTTGCTGTGTGTGAACATGATGAAAACAGTTTCATAATTCTCTAAGGGTTAGGGTAAATTATTTCAATTAGACATATTTCAGAGCAAACATTACCTTAGGGTTTATTAATAATAGTACCTGAGAAGGAACAGCTGCCTTTTAAGCAGCGAGAGCTGTCAGCTTCTCACTGCCCCCCCTGTAGCACCCCTTTTGTGACTCTAAAAAAATGGCAGATTTTCTCAGGCTTTACCTAAACAGAGAACTTGGCAGCAGAGACCTGGTTGTAATCCTCAGCAAGGGAGCTGGTGGGTGGATTTTTTCTCTATAAACTCTTGTATAAACCACACCAGTCTCCTGGTATTTATTTTGTGTAATGTTGGAAATCATACACAGATCCAACAGGCCATGTAAAGGAGTTTTGTAACTTCCTGAAACCCTTTCAGGCAAAATCTTTTCTCTAACAGCGGTCCCAGGCCGCCAGGATATTATCACCATTTTTTAAGGGCAAAGTTCCTCGGCCATTGGTAACAGTATAGCTTTGAAAAGATGAAATGAAAAATCTAAATTAGATCAGCTAATTATTAGGAATTACTGTCAGAATTATTGAAAAGAAAATTAGCTCCACCGTCAAAGTATACGGCCCGGTTTGTAAGCACAGGGCTCACAAACAGCTTGCCTTGCAGTTTTATGTGCCGAATTCCTCATCTAGCCGGTTTTACATATTAATGCTGTCCTATAACATGCACTGCTTTTCAACTACCGATTCGGTGACGGTACCCCTCTGCACAACGCAGCCCATCTGCTTTGATGCACCACATCACTCTACAAGTGCATCTACCTCTCTGCAAGGAATACTCATATTTTTACACACAAGTGCCTAAGAATCATCTAGGTTCATACAAGTGCCTAAAATCCTGAAGGGGAGGTGTGCTGAGAGGCAGTCGGTGAACAGGCGTGGAAAGTCCCTGCCTCTCCTCACCCTACACGACTTGCAGAGAGGCGAGTGAATTGACCCTGAATACACAGTCACTAAAGCTGGGTTGAAAAAAGGGACAGAGTTACGTCCGTTGGCTAATAAATAATGCAGGTACAATCACAGAGAGGGCTGGTGTGACTGACTACTTGTTACCACCTGTGGGCTGGAAGAAAATTGTTGTGGAGCTGTAGCTCTCAGTCTGAGAGTGGGAGGTGACGGGCATCAACCCCCCCGTCAATCCTGCTCACGCTTGGAGGAGGGCTGAAGGCACTCAGCACAGAAAAAAAAAAAACCAAACCTAAACTGCGATACATCTGATAGTATCTGTTAAAAAGTTTTAAAATGAGTATGCTGAGAAATCAGCTCTCACCTTGACCGTCAGTCTTTGAATCCAGCAATCCCTGCGTGCCTATGAAGAACAGGCTTCTAATTCATTTAGCACATCACTGCCATCATGAATATACATACACACACACGCACAAGTAGCGCAAAAAGAGAGAAAGAGGACGTACTTACATTTGTAACTGTAGGTATAATGCACGTGTACAAACCCATGTTTGCTGGAAAGCCAATACCAGGATATCTAAAATACTTAGTTATCACCTGGCCAAACATGACTGTTCCACTACATCGTTATCATACTTTAATCTTTTCATTTAAGCTACAAGAGGAAAAAAGCGTTTCCAGAGAGAAAACCTGATTGGTAAAAGGCATTCAAGCTATAAAATATTTCCTTTTGGTTCAGGTCCTAGTGTTTTTGCCTGGCTCAAGTTCAGGAAGCTCTATAACTTTGCTGAATGATTTCCAAAGGCCTCTTGCCTGTATCTTTGTGCAAGAACACTCACATTTAGCCTTGAAATTGCCACTTAAAAGACGAGAAACCATTTGCTTCTCTGTCTTCTACAGTGTAATGAAGCGTGTGGATTTCTACAGAGCTGCTTGTCCGTGACTTCTCCAGGGGGAACCGAGCCTGGTCCCAGCCCCACAAAGACCTTCAGCACTGGGTGCCGCAGACCCAAAGGTCCTGGGGCAGACTTTCTCTCCCGCTTGCGTGTCCTGCTCCAGTGTGTACAAACCCATAGGAAGTGAACGAATGAGAACCCTAAGCCTCAGATCTCTTTAATAAATTGAATAAACAAGCTTTTGTCTAATGTTTGGACTTTGAAACTACGATCTCATTTTGGGAAGGCTATATTCTCAATCATGGAAACTTCTAATCTCTTTCTCTCTGTCATCCAAGGAGGTGACTGACCTCTGACCTTTGCTTTCCTCTCTACTTAATCCCATTATTTATTCTCTTTCTCTCCATAAACAGACAATCTTTGTTACAGTTCATATGCTTTTATACATTTCAAAATCCCACACTTTTCTGAGTTTGATTTTTTTGGACAACTCTCCTGAAGAAACGAAGCTTATATATTGCCCCTGTCTGCCAGACCTTTTCTTCCTTAACCATTTGCAAATTCATTGGCTTATTTCAATCCAATTCAATAGAGAGGTAGAAGCCCCCAAGATCATTAAATTCCTGTAAGTTCTGCAAACATTGGCAGCTGGAGACAGGTAGGGGATTGAAAGAAGTGCCTCTGCTGCAGAAAAAGCTGCAACACGAGGCTCTACAGTACCGTTTCTGCTGGCTTGGCCTTGGCCAAGAGGCACGTGCGTGGGTCTGTAGAGCTCCCAGTCTCTCGTGCAAGCAGCAGCTCGGGAAAGTGAGGCATGGTGTTGTAGGCTGTATGGGGGGTGACTGGCGGCAGTGCAAGAAGGGGAAGACATTAGTACCTGGAGCAGGGAGTAACTAAATAAAGGACTCAAATCCATAGGAAACGAAGCTTCAGTAATTCTGCATCTCACGGTACAATGTTTATATTGCTGTCCTCATTTCTGCAAGTGCTGATTCTCAAATCCTTGTTTCACCCCATTTCTGCAGAGGAATATAAGAACAAGCAAACTGACGTGACTGCCTGGTACCCAGAGAGGAGAATTTTGTACCAAATTCTAACCCATGCATAAAATCTTGTCATCTGCCTGTAGCTTTTGAACCTGAAAGCTAATTAGAGCAACGCAGCAAATGCTTATATCAGTATTTGTCTTCACAGCAATTTTTGGCATGCTGCAGGGCTCATGCTACTCTCGTACCTGTTCCCAATAACGTTGCATGAGTGACTTGGGTATATACTTGTGCTGAACAATTACGCAATATCCTATGTTGGCAAAGGGACTAGGCTGGGAGTCAGGAGACAGACTTCCATCTGTTAGTAAAAGGTTGTGGGACTGTAGAAAGTTTTCTTTTTTTTTTTTTTCCCCTCTGTCCTTCTTTTTTCCTCTCCCACACTTTGCCTTTTTTATTAGTTTGAGCTAAAAGTCCTTGGGCGGAAAGGCCTTTTTTTCACCAGATGTTTGCATGAGCCTAACACATTGGAAGCCCTTTCTTAGTCGAAGTCCAGATGGCCTATTGCAAAGTAGATAATAACAAGACTCTAGCAAATACTGATGTTCTTATATCTATATGACTACATCACCTTTGAAATGGGAATACTTGTCTGTATATGTTATAAGAATACATTTTAACTTGTGTATTTAGTTGTAACAGCCCCACTAAAACACAAACATAAGATCTTAGAAGCATCACCATGAAAATTAACGGACAGTCTGACAGAGATCAAACTTGTTTTCTGCAAAGAGATTAATAATCTTAAGGCTTCTGAGATTTTGCCATGCCTGTCTTGTTTCTGTTCCACTGTGTTATGCTGTGCTGCACGCTATACCCAGTCTGTTAAAAAGCTCTCTCTTCCCTTGCTTAAAGAGAAAGGCTGGACCTCTCATGAACGTTGTCTACCGCCCACGAGTCTGGCTCAAGACCCATCTATAAATGTCATTTGCCTTTTGAAGAGAAGAAATTTTCCTTGACGAAGGTGATTATCAGGTATTAAAGGCTAATCTTATAATAAATTTGTGAATTAGTAAGCTTATTTCTTAACTAGTCAAAAGCAAATCCCTCTTGCTCATACCTTGTTATGCTAGCATCGCATGCTATCATATCACTGGTATTTAATCGTTTGTCAGGGCAAAAAAAAATTCTCAGGCAGAGATATTCACTCACTGAAATGAGCCGGGGTGGCTAGGTTACTCACCATAATGTGTTTTTCAGTTGGGTTTTTTTTTTATTTAATCCTAAAGGGCTTTTATTTTCTGTCAATTTGTACAATAAAGTTCTCTTTTATATGAGACTGACTTTGCTCATATGTTGTTAGTGCACTTAATTAAACTCAGAAATGCTTAATTCATTCTAGGGCCCTAATTCTGTTCTGAAATACAAACAGCGTTACGTGCCCTCAACGAGAGAAAGTCAGTGTAACTTGACACAAATTTCAAAGACCTCCCCGAAGTGTTTCTTTCTGTGTTGTGCAAAGGAGGGAGGAGGGAAATGGTTGAATATTGGTTTTTGAATTGTCCCCATTTTGAAGGTGAGGACAATCTGAAAGGCTTAGACCCACTTCTGATACCCCTGTAGTCTGGTTGCATGGCTTGATTCAGGTCCATCTGTACCCAAAAGCAGGAATAAATTATGCATGTGAGGGGCTGCAGCAGCCTTCGCATTAAATATTGATCTGCTGGTCCTCTGCCACTCTGCAAGACCGTGCATCTCCAGATCCACCTGTCTGCACCACGGTGACGGCAGCTCCCCGAGGAGGGGCTCTACCGTTGCACACAAAGCTTATCGTCCAAAATAGGTGGATCTAGAGCAGATTTCTTGAGCGTAATTTATTCCACACCCTTGCTAGCATAACAAGTGTTCCTCAGCCTCTGTGGATATGTATTCAAGAGGGAGCTGTCTGTCTACATTTGATTTTACATTTCCTTCAGCTAGTTCAGAGATCCATAAGCAAAATCAGGCACCTGGGGACATCCGAGAGGACTGTGAATTCATAAACAATAGATGGTTTACAATCATCCATACCTTAACTTTTTAATCTCTGGCAGATAGGGTTCGGATAACTGCTTTTGGGTAGCATGCAGACTCTGTGTAATACAGCTTTATTCACCTGTACTGCATATTTCACTTGGCCGTTTCTGAGCAGAAGTATTACATGAGGGTGAGGAAACAAATATCCTCCCCAAAGGGTGTCCAAGTGCTGAATGCAGGGAGAGATCTCCACCTACACTCTCCCATCGCTGGTCTGGCAGGCAGAGCTACCTTTCAGCGAGATGGAACACATGCAGCACCCTTTTCAAAGGAGCCACTCAGGCATGCGATCCAACGAGACTAACGAAAAACTCCTTCTAATCCTGCCGCAGCACTTCTCGACCTCAGCCTCCTGCATCGGGGGCCACGCTTCGCAAACGTGCTGTGGCTTAAGAGACAGATCATGCCAAAGCAAACCCTCCTTCCCACACTTTTCCCCCAAACCCTAACAACATAAAATGGCCATTTTTTTGATCCAGAGGAAATTCTGGAGCCACACAACACTTCCGACATCTACTGGATTGTACCCATATTGCAAAGACAGCAGAACTGCTGCCCCAAGAGACGGGCAAACCCCCGTGAGTTCAAGGCTTGACTGTCCCATTTGCCCTCCAATACAACCCAAGTTATGGGCACCAAAGAAATATCTTTTCTGAGATCCCCCTCACGTTCTGGAGCAGTTCTACCTCCAGACGCAGGTCCTTGAGATACATCAGGAGACTGGAAGCAGGTGCCTCCTCCAGCCCACTTGCTTGTCTAATCCATTTGTCAGTGCCTTTGTTGGTAAAGGTGCTGACATTTGTTTGAGACATGTAAGACTGAATCAGACCTGTGAAGTATACAAATAACTATGAGTGTTAAGTAATTGCTCTTACGAGAAATAACTGTAAGCAATTTTCCTAGTACTCCTTTGTTACATCCAGATTTCTAAGTTGCAGCGAGTCATTAAAAACTTTTCCAATTATTTTCCTATTAGACACTCCAGACATATTCAAAGAGGCATCTGAGTAGCCTGGCTGTGTAAGAAAGGCTGGAAGGGTGGTATGGTCAGGACTGAGATCTAATAGCCCACTTTAGCTAAACATTTCCAGGCTAAGACACATATTGAAGCTTTTCCACACCTGAAAACATAGAATCTTACTGAAAATTACTTAGTAAGGGTTTAATGTGGTGTGCCCGTTGACTTGGTTTTCCAACCAGATTGAAAACTCTTACAAGCTCAGCCTTTACAGTTATATTTCCATTTTTTTTCTAATTGCAGCAAAGCCATGAAAGCACAAGTTTGGAGAAGACAATGCAATAAAAATGTGGGAGAATCATCCCCTTTTCTTATTTTCACAAAGTAAGATTTGGTTTTAGCTTTTGGGAGGAGATTCAGCTCAGCTGACATTTCAGCATAACCAGTACATCCTTTCCTATCTGCTGCATCGAGCTGAGTTCAAAATAGCTGAATAGAAATAACTAGCGGGCCAGTTGTGGATCTGACATTCAGAATTAAGCAGATGGTAAGCACAAAAATACAGTCTGGGTTAAATACTGACCACATTTGCCAGAAGCACAGACATAGAAACCCTAGCCACATCCAGATCACAGGCAGAGCACATACAGATCTACCAAAACAGTAAGAGCAGAATTCAGTATAAATTATTCTGTGTTAATAGTACATGGACATCTGACAGTATTTTTCTTTTATGCACTTTTTTTTTTCTTCAAAAGGATGGAATTTCACTCTGTACTGGACACTTTGGCCAAGAGCTTTTTCCCAAATGGATGCAATCCCCTTTCTGATCTGAGTGCCTAACACCAGTCTCCTACCATTTCATCCAGACACGCTGCCCCCGCTGCGCTGACGGGTAGGAGGTGATATTTAAAGCAATGCCAATTGAACACAACAGGGGATAGGCATAGCAGAAGCAACAGAAGGAGGATTTTGCAAGAGCTCGCTAGGTCACGTTAAACTCTTTCTCTGGCCACATCCAGTGTCCAGCCCGTATGTCTGAAGATCTTGCTCTAAGCCTTTGTTATTTATTTGGAAATTTACTGTGGCTGTGGTTTAACTCTGTATTTCAGAGCTATTCTTTAATTGATATACTGCACTTCATCCTTCATAAACAATAATCAAAGGTGCCAGTGCCTCGGAGGACAGGAAGGCAGATGATCAATACTACTGGATGACCTGGTCTTTATAGGAATGTTACTTATACATCAAAATTTGTACTGAAGAAGAGAAAGCAAGTGTGTAAGAGCTGTATTTATTAGGTTAAGAGACTCATACCTTTGGCTAAGCATCAGTAAAAGCCTCATAGAGAAACTTCTTTGTTTCTGGCAGAAATAAATATTTATTGTTGCACTGGGAAAAAAATACTCTCACAAAGCCCAGCTATTTTAATAAAAAATTTAATATGTTTATTTCTTCCAGACAGGAGATAAAAAGCTGTCAGAAAAATAATGGTTTAAATTACAGTGAGACGTTTTCTTTACCTAATCTTTCTTTTTCTTCTTTCCCAAAATCTATGTGGCATGCTCAGAATTTTTATTTTTAGTAAGAAATGTCAAGGAAACACTTTATGGTAAGTGGCTGCTCACTATTAATTCTTTTGTTATTAAACGTGGGAACATTAATTACCATTAATCGTTTTGGCTCTAATATAGATTTCCCACAATAAAATCTTTACACACGTATACAGACCCTATAATCTAATCAAGCAATTTTCTCCTACCTACTCGGAAGGGAGAGAAAGAGCAAGACTGTTATTGTTATTTCTATTTTTTTAATTCAGAGGAGGAGGAGGTGCAGAAGAAACTGGTAATGGGACCTATATAAGAACAGAGAAAAACAATAACTATTCCTACAGCCAGTGTATGTGCTACTCAAACAGTAGCCATACTTTATAAAAGATAAAGTACCCTTATAAAAAGGTAAAGAAATTCATTAAGAAAGATGGATGTATGTAGCTCTAAGTCATCAAGCAAACTTTTTTGCCCTGCAAAAGTAGCAATAATAATAAAACCTTGCTTTTCCTCAAGAAGAAAAGTAACATCTAAAATAAGTTTGCAGCAATTAGCACAGTGCTTCCCAGTGTAGCTCTGATACAGCCCAAATTTCCAGTGCAGTCAATGGAAGCTCACATTTAGCTAAGTAAGCATAACAGAAGTTTATCGAGAGAAAGAAGAAACGCAAAGTTACAAATGCTGGTTGTTGTGGGCAAGGTAGAGCGTGTGCTGCAAACTCTGTTGTTTTACATAGGGAAAAAACTGGGCTGTTGAGCTCTTTTTAAACATGCCATCATCAGATTTACCGATTTTCATATTGGCAGGTACATTCTTTAACCCGCTGCAGACAATTTTGCAGACTAAGGTTGTCATTACTCCTCAGATGCCCTAATTTGAATAAACATGATGAATGAATATACTGTATTTCTCAGAACAAACAAGCTGCAAGCTCCATCTTAAGCACGGAAGCTACAGTGTGACTGATTAAGTATGTATGTTGCTTGCCAAATCTCTGCAGATCAACACAGGACTTAAATCTCACTTTCACTTTTAGACTTATAATTATTCTCAGAATGAAGTTTCCATAATGAACAGTTAAACCCATTTATTTCAAATATTGATTTACAGCTGGAGGCCTTACATTAATATGTGTCTTAGTCACTTTGGGCCTTTACCACTAATCAAGGTCTGTGCAGGCAGAGGAGAAAAAGTACATGATGATACCCTTCACTCGTACGTGGTCCACAGATTGCACTTGGAAGTCCAAAGTCGTTCATCCAAAATCCAGCAGCAAAAACATACAGCCAAATTCCAGCAGCTCCTTAACTCCTTTCTTCTCACTTCATGTTACATTTAATTTCTTTAGTCCACCCTTGCAAAACTTGAACAAATTAGGTTTTAATCTCTCCACTCATACCTTTTCCCATGCCTTCCCTGTCCAGATCACCACTTCAGCTCTTCTGCAGCCTCTGAGCTCCTCCACAAATTTCCTTTGCCTCCCTAGGACTCTGGTGTCCTCTCACTCTTCTTGCAAATCATTCCAGAAACACAATTGTTTAATATAAAATTCAGTCTTCTAAGAAAAGAGAGTCAAACACTACTTTTTTCCTTTTTTTTTTTTTTTTTTTCCCCCTCCAGAAAATCACTGAACTGACTAACACTTCACAGCTTGGTCAATTCCTACGTTATATCCTATTTCCCATCCTAAATCTAACCGTTGCCTTTACAGATTGCCAACCACTTCTTTCAGCAGGCAGCTCAAAAGTATTTTTAAGTAACCTGCGGCACAGGCAGCTGCTGAGATGCTGCAGAGGTTCTAGACCATCTACGTGCAATGGTGCACGGATGGACTCCGTTCACACGCTTTCCTTAATGAAATCCTTTAAGGGGCAGAAATAACGAGACATGAGGTCATCACAGGTCATATCAATTCCTTGCTGCTGGAAATAGTTCAAGAAGAATAGTTATTCCAGTATTTCAGTAGTTCCATAGGTGCACAGGAACTCTATGGAGAACATCAGCTTAGATGCAGCATACAATCATTTTGATCTGCCAAAAGCGTTGCTGGAAGAACCTGACTTCCCATCTGCTCAATAGATAAACCACACCAAGTTCCCTCCAGTAACGTGCTAGAGCATGGATCTAAAAAGGCAGCTGTACAAAAACATCCCTTTTCATTCCCCTCCATCCACCAGCAGAACTGAGGGTAACCTACTTTCTCGCAAGGGGTCCCTATGTTTCAAATGAGCGTAATTGTACCAGCAGCTCTCCAGCACAATGACACAGAATACACAGCACTAACTCACATACATTATTTGATAACATTTTAGCACCAAACTGCTTTTTCTACCCATCAGCCCACGGTTTTTCCTCCTCCCAGGATGTCACGGAGTTATTGACATTGACAGAACCAGGTTAACAGAGACTAAAGGAACACTACAAATTCCTGCCCCTAGCACAAGCGTTTGAATAATTGCTTTTTTCCTTTCCTCCTGTCTTCCCCCCGCCCCGATGTAAAAGTTTGCAAGCTCTGGATGACAACAGGTTGCAATACAGGTTATTGCAAACCACGCTGCAAATGTGCGTACCTTTTTGCACCCTGACTGAGGCCACTCTGGACCCCTCTCAAAATGACTTTGTAGAGAGGTAAAGACTGCTAAGTGATTTTCTTCAGCTACATAAAAAACAGTGCTGTTAGAAAAGGTAAGCTGAGATTACATAGCATACCTCTGTAATTAAAAAAAAAAAAAAGTCCAAATTTTGAAAGAAATGGAGAGTTTCCTCATTTTATGCCAAAATTAGTGAGAGCTACCCTTATATCAATATTAGTCAAACATGTCCTGAAAAAAAACCAAGAAACTGTCATAATTTCCAATACTGCATTTTAGTATTTTTGAGCAATTCAAATGTGATTCCATAGCTTATGGTTACCTTCTGGCAAAAAAAACGAAAAAAAAAAAATCTGAACATTTTCAACTTCTACTACAGAAGAGACAAAATGCTTATGACTTAAGAGAACCTGTCAGAAGTTATAAGCATAAATACCACAATTTTATATCTTCGGGAATAATTTCAAATACGCAGAACAGCCCCTGGTTTTAATCTTATTTTTTTCCTTAATAATTGACCTACATAAGCAACCAAATCCTTGGTACATTTTAGTGGCATAATTTAATTTTCTCTTATGTGTACTGTAGAGTTGTCACCGAAGTCCCTAACCAATCATTACAGAAGACTGAGGACTGAAGCAATGCTTTAGTTGCCGCAGTATTTAGGAAAAAAAAAAAAAAAAAAA
>WAAD01042812.1:552855-637926 GCA_013389945.1 Fregata magnificens | reverse complement strand
ACAGGGAAAAAAAAAAAAAAACCTTCAAGAAATGAACAACCTGGTGGAGATTTCAATCCATTAGCAGCATTGAGCTTGCCAGTTCTTTACTGCAGCATTTGACAAGGCTCTGAGCCAGAGATTAAGGCACGTCTCCTGAGGGAGGAAAAGAACAGGAGCTTCCACACTTCATTAAGGATATGTTTTATTTGCAAACTGCCAACCCACAGAGTGGCACTGACTTTTGGGTCATAGAAAAGGTTGCAGTTGTGCACTTGAACCGTGCCAAGCTGAGTTGGATAATACCCTTAAAAAAGCAAATCAAAGAAAAAATGATAAGAAAAATAGGGAAATCCATGATTGCAAACCACCTAAAATAGGACTTGAAATGTAGCTTGTGCTCCAGTCAGGTTTTTCCTCCTCAAAAATCGTACTAAAGCAGGACAAGTGCCCAAATCAACAGGGAGCAGTTAGATACAACATGCATATTCATGCTGTATTTTTTCATAATTTAAACATACATTCTCAGATTTATTTCACATTGATTGCTTTAAAAATGTTAATATCCCTGTAGAGTTGAGCCTTATCATTACTTGATCCTTTGCCAAAGACTGTACTAGCATTCCACGACTGTATACATTTTTTACTAAGCTATTGTTGCTCTTTCCTGGCTTGTTTTTCAAAATCCAAATAGAAATGCATAGCTTATATAGTTCAAAGTATAAATCATAAATCACTCACCATAAAGGGCCAATTCTTGGAGTCTTTATTCGGTATTTGCACTGGCAATTTCCCAATCATTTTCAAATGGAGTTGTATTTGAGTAGAGACACAGATGCCAGTAAAGGTAAATTTTCTCCATTCCAGGAAAAAGAGCTTTAACAATAATGTTCTGTGTTAGGTCCCAGATCCTCCTTACACTAACATCAACAGGATAGTTTCCAATGAAGGGTGTTTAATGGTTAAAGGTAAGAAAAAAAAGTGCCCGTGGGACCATTACTGGGAAACTTGCCTAAGAATAGGTAAATTATACTGATGCAATATACATGACCTATTTTCTTCATTTTGAATACTCATATATGCGCTAATAGCGATCATCAACAGAGCTTTGAGTTGCTGAGCCTGTGCACCCAGTTGGCACGGTTGCAACCACCATTACAGCTATTGCCCCCCCGTGTCATCTCTTACAAGAGTTTTCCACATGCTCAGAAGGTATAGGAAGAAAGAATAAAATATTACAATGTCTTTTATTGCTCTGGCATATCCCTTCCTTTTGTAAGGATATGGATAGTGGCAGGAGTTAGATCTGGAAGAGTCTGGATTTGAACCGCTCACAAATACTAATATCCAGTACCCATCCCTTGCCCCAGTGGCTTTGATGGCAGAGCTGAAGCCCTACGGTGGACACTGATCTTAACCTACAACTCTCCCAGCACCATTCGCCCCACCTGGCAGACCCCCCGCGCACGCCGGTGCAGCGATAGGGGTCTCTGGGCATGGCTTTTCCTTCCAGCAGAGTCTCTCTGCGGCCCCTTTGCATGGACTGAGAGCAGCAAGCGATGCTGGCAGACGTGAAGGTGCAGCTTCGCCGAGATCTAAGCTTATGGCTATATATCATCTTCAATACCTAAAGAAAAGCAAAGCAATTACAATTCTTTTTTAAATCTGTGGCTGAACTAAAGCCATTTCTGGACAGAAAATGCTCCTGCTGTGTCCTCCGCCTTTCTTCATTACTTACAAAAATAGGAACTTGATAAACTACTGATACGCAGAGAAGCAAGAATTTTTAAAGTACCGCAAGCCCAATCACCTCAGTAGAATTTCTCTTTTTTTTTTTTTTTTTTTTTTTTTTAAATGTGTGCAGATCTCATAATATTCAGTTTTATTTCACATGTCCATGCATGGGGTCTAGCGACCATGGCTGAGTGGTAGCTCTTCCCCTGACGAACTTCCTGATCTTCCCCATTTCACAACCCCTAATGAGAATTTCAAATAGGACTGGTACTTTCAGTATAACCCAAAACGGCAAGATGTCATGACAACCATAACTGGAAGCAAAAGTAGCACCCCGGCTCAGACTAGGGGAAGGCTTTGGTGAGCATCTTTAATGAAATCAGTGGAAGATTTGCTTTGCTCCATTCCCAGAACTGCTTTGCCTCTCCTCTCTGTCACAGTCAGGCAGAGAAGGGAAAAGTCAACAGCTGTAAAGTCTTTCTTGTCCTCTCCATTCAGGAAAACCAAATTTCTGACCTTTGGAGGAAGGGTCAAACTATTTGTAAAGCTGGGATGAAGGCTTGGTTATGATTCAACCTTCATGAATAAAATTATCAGCCAAAATAGAGTGTTCATCCAGAGTACAAGTATAGCATCTCGTCTTATTCTTGTGAGTTGAGAGAGAATCAGTGATTGGGAAAAATACCAAAAAGTTACAAGAGAAAACTTTTGAACTGTTGGCCAGCTTTGCTTTGCTCCTATAAATTTTCTTCACTTGCCATGTAGCTTTTGAAAGAAAAAGAAACCTACAACAAAAAAACCAAACCTATAAACATTAGTTAGCTTTGTGGTGAGGTGTTTGTCTGCCAACCTGAGGTTAGAAGCAGAGCTGGGATCCCAAGAGCTACGCTTTGTATTATAGTATTGTATTTTTGATGCGGTAGTTAAGAGTCAATTACTGTTTCCATTATAAACCCTGTTTTCCAAGGGTTTATACCTCAACCATTTTCATTTCCATCATGCTGAACTTGGCATATGAGAGGTACGGATCCGCAATTTTTAAATAGACTAAATGAGGTTGGCCCATTTTTAGATACAGAGTAGTCAGAAACTGTTTGTCAGTTGGTTTTGATTTTTATTCATTGAATTTCACAAACTAAACTATAGTTTCACTTTAAAAACTAGATTACTTCAGAGAATCAGTCCCTGTGGTTGGGTCTGATACCTCTTATCACTTCCAGGGAGAAGTTAATTGCATTTTTTTAAAAATATGAAAGCCTGTTGACAAAATTCTCCCTTGAAGAACTGATTTTCTAAGTGTAATTTCAGATGCTAAGGCTCCCAAGCCATATGTCCCAACAGACACTGGTGCATATCAAGCCACTTATGGCTCAAAAATGGATTTTATCCGAGTAACTTACCTCGTTTTGGAAAACTGGGGGCAATACATCAATTCAGAGGTCAACGTCTTCAGTAATAATCTTTCCAATGACTCCAGAAAGCTTTCGACCTGACAGACTCAGAGGAATTGTCTCACTGTTTTCCCCACCAATGACTCAAAGTTGACTGTGCAACGTGGGGCAGAGGGAGGGCTGTCTCACAGGCCAGGTGAAACCCAGAACAGAGCATAGCCTTGATAAAGACCAAAATCCAGATGGCCACTGGCTGTTGGAGCCCTCCATCTGGGGCTGTGTGTCACTCGGTAATTGCACACAGCAGATGCTAATTGCTTAAAAGCTACTTCAGCTTAGAAAATTCACTTTGCCAAGGCCACAATGGATATTTTTCTTTGACTTCAATTTCCATGCATTCCTTCCACCTGAATTTCCTGCATTTTTTTCTATTAATTGAAGATAGCTGGAATCGCAGAGCAATGACACAAAAGTTTCACAATTTGGCTTTACCACTGTTAGACTGACTCACATTCAGTTCATCCCTGTGAACGCCTGTTTCTAGAGAAAAGGTTTGTTTCCTCTGAAGTAGAAAGAACTCAAAGTTAATGTTCACTAGAAAGGTTTCCAATATTTTTCCCCAGCAGAACTGCTCTACAGTCCAAAAGAAAGCAGAACCAGCTCCCTACTTTTTAAGGTGACCAATAACATCCTGAACTTCTAAGAACACAGTCCCACTGGCATCTCAAACTTCTTTTACAAATCATTCTTAGAGTACTCCAGTAAGATATGCAAGTTTGATTGCACTGATTTTACTTTTTGGGAAATGATTCACAGCAAAGCTGTGACTCACCCAAAATCGCACAGAGGATCAGGGTCAGAGACAGGAAGAGAACAAACATCCCGATTCCCACTGCCATGTTTCAGGCTTTCAGCGGGTTGCTTCCCAACACAGAAACTGAGCAGAAAACTATTAGGTTCTAATCCAAACTTTGCTGACAGTGATAGATCTCAATAAGCTTTAGGTCAAACCCTTATTTCTGATTTATTCTGGAGTGAGAGATACACGAGTCTAGTCTAATGTATGTAACATCACCCAACATTGCCATCTCTCTGCACATCCCGCATCACAGCAAGGTGAAATACCAAACCGGTGAACGTAACACCAAGCTTCACTGCAGCTCCTGTTGGCATTGTATTTTTAGGTCTATGCAATTTTTCTCATGCTTAATAGATAGGGCATATTACAGGGGTGAAATGCCTGGTATTGGTTACCATCTTCCCTTTCACTGTTTACGTACGATCACCATAGGCTGTATGCTCTGAAAGTGCATGTTCAGATCATGTTTTTGTGAACACTGACAAGAACAACTTTCTTGAAAGCTATCAAAGCCGTCCTTATTATCCTTTACGGGCTGTGTAGAAAATGTCTCCACTATTAGACATTTAACTGGAGTGCAGCAGAATGGTTTTGCTGGCCCCCTCCAGTTCTTTGGGTAAAAGCTCTGTTCATAATCAGTTTCTGCTTTTTTTAATGACCCTCAAGAGGTCCCTTCTGGTACACTTCAGTTCCCTTTCTAGTGTCCCATTGATTTTACAGACTTTAGGAACTTGCTCTTAACCTTCTGCTTTTTTCCTGGATCACTGCCGAATGGTTCGGCACTATGCAGCCTTTTGTTACCCAGTACACTGAGAGTGATATCTGGAGAATTAAGACACCAGTTACAATAACATTTGCTAGAGAAAGAGTCTGCTCTTCTCTCAGGGCAATTCACCCTATTTATGTGCCTGATTTTGTCGGAGAACAAGAATGACTTCAGACTCATAGGAGGAAAATACAGGACTATCTGCTTGAGTAGGAGATTGAAATTCACTCAAAAGCCTACGTTTGTACCATAAATTTTAGCAACAGAAGTGGAAGCATTTAGTGTTGGGAGGGGTGGGCCAGAGCCTGGAAGATGGTGGGCAGCGTGGAAGAATAAAAAATAAAGATTAAAAAAAAGGATTTTAAAGGATTTTCCAACTAAAGTGTTTCCAGTTATCTGATTTGATTCACATGGAGCCACATCAGTGCCAAAAATGCTTGCTTGTTGGGGAATTTTTTGAAGTTAGAGAAGTTTGAGAAATACCTCTTAAGACATGCCAGGTAAATTCAAACAGAAGGACGCTTGGTGCAAGACATCCTCCTAACCACAGCGCAGCAGTGGCACAGACTGTGATTAAATGTGCCGTTCCTCCCAATGACTCTGATCTTTCTCAGATGCTCTCATTTCACCAGGAGCCTGCTGCAGGAAGGATTGATCTTCCCTATGTGGTTTTAGGACCCTTTCCTTCGCTATGTCCTCCCCAACTAACACATCAAATTTTTGAAAGGTAGATTAGTTCCTTGAAAAAGATAAAAGACAGAGCTCCAATATCCTCCTGCAGGCCCCCCCCCCAAAAAAATGTTCCCAGGGGGGTGAGGTTCAGGCAACTCCATTTGCGTCACCAGGTTTGAACCAGCACGGGGAGATGGTTGCAGCCCAATTACCGCCCGCCGCCAGCTCTCCGCTCCTGCTGCCTAGCTGAAAGATGCTGGGGGGGGGGAAAAACCAACCTTAAAACCAGAAAAAGAAATTGCATCTTTGTTGTTGCTGTTGTTGAGACGCCAGCTGAAAAGGAATCATTATAAAGAGGTTGATACTTTCGGGGGGAGACAGAGGACTCACCCGAATGATCCTAGTTAAGGGCCTTAACAGAGAGGCGGCTTAACATCTCTTTGAAACCGGTGAGTCTCCCTGCTTGGCTGAGTTTGAATTGTGTGTTACTGCAGTAACATTTCACAAATAGGGATACCCCTCCTTTTAAAAACTGTTCGCTCCCAAAATAGCAACACAATTTAGCAATATTTTGTATCAAGACAATTACATTGTAGTGTTATCGTAGTCTTAGTACCTCATTAAAACAAAAAAATGTTAAATCCTTGTTTTGTTGAACACAAGAGATGAATAGTAAATATTGATTTTAAATGAATGCAAACATTTCCCTAGGAGTGGATAATTACAGCCTTTCTATGCAAAACACTTATATTTGAAGAAGCACTTCACTTACTTTGCCATGTGGTATACATTCTTTAGTACATTTTAAATTATATGTTGTCCTGGACAGTGTCTGCTCTATAATTTCTTGTGTCTCTACACCAGAGTCAGTATGTAATTTTAAACTGCAAACTTTCTGCCAGCTAGAATGGGAGAACAGGCTTAACTCTTTCCCTTAGCTGGGCTCAGAAATCAATTCAGACTGCACACATAGTCATGAGACCAGTGAGCTCAGTGCTCGAGCAGCAAGGAACGAGTTTGGTCTAGCTGGAATTTAACAAAGATGCTGCTCCCAGCAGTCCTCGTTTTCACACGGCATTTTCTGATTACGTACGAGGCTTGAAGTGCTCTAATTTCTAGCCAGATCACAAGGATTCCAAGAGTTTGAACAAAAACTTTACTTCCAGAGAATTCACAAATGAACTGAACATTTGAAAGAGAGCACCTAGGTTGAGAGCATTCGAACACATATTTGAAGCAAGTAATTTATTCTACTTATTTTGGCATTAAGATGTGTAGTTTATTCGCAGACTGACATGGGATGTGCTCAGCTCTTTCCAAGGAGGGTCAGGCATGAGTATGGTGCTTCACGAAAGGAGGGGTCAGAATTTATGCTTCAAACCCTACAGCACTTGTCAGGCATTTTAAACTGTGTAGGTTTATTAGGTGGCAAGACTGGGACATAAATTCATACACAACTTAATCAGGCTACAGGAATGTGAAGACAATATGCCCCTGTAGTAACTTGAGAGATTAATTGAAATGACTTGCGAATTTTGTTATCTTATACAACCACAACCACCCTTACTGCATGTATTTTATGGGCCGAGTTTTCCGAACCTGGGACCTTGCACCTAAATTACTTTCTTTTCATAAATATTCGCATACTCATCTCTCCATCCCCAAACCAGAAAAAAGCCTAAATGGATGTTTAAGCTCATCCTAGTTTAAGCTGCATTTAAAGATGCACTCACAGCCCCTTGGGGCATCATGCAAGGAGAGGCTTATATGTTTTGCTGGATACAGAAACTTTAGGCCCCACAGAAGATTACTGACTATGGTTAATTCGTTGCAGTAACGAGCATTACAATGGTACTCAAAGGAAGAGCAAACAGGAGCTGAATGTCATTCCAGACATTGACCACAAATTGCATCGACTAACCCAGCACCAGCGCACTGAATAAAAGCACAGCGCCGGCAGGAAGCTGTTACATGTGCCATATACTCTGATTATCTTCAAAGGTTTTTTGTAAAGCGTGCTAAGCAGCCTGTAGCTACAGGTCGTACGCCCACACACACACACCGGCACACTCGTGTTTGCTCACAAAGCAGATCCCGGTGTTATTCCTGCTGGATTTTTAGCCTGGGGATCCATTGAGTATCTACTGCTGTACACTAGAGTTAAGCAGAGTTTTAGGGAAGCTATTAGGGTAGAGGTGGAAGGGGGAAAGAAACTGCTTAAATTTGATAGAAAAGGGAATTTACAGTTTCAAGATAATTTCCTGGCCAAGGAAAAAAGGGAGAATGAAAAAGAAAAAAGGTATATCAAATTATCGTAACTGTTAACCAAACCAGCAAAAGATCGCTGGAAGAAACGATGAAGTACTGATGCCCCATATTTTCTCCAAAACATTTCTCATGAGCCCCACCCTTCACCCACCGCCGAACCCTTTCCACACAGAGGTTTTATTCGGCAGCTGATTGTATGGAGATACATTTCCTTAACGTGGGTTTCCTAAGACACGGCTTTGTACTTCCAGAGAAGCTTAGCAGAGCGTTAAGGCAAGAGACTTCAATCCTGTGGGCAAAGTTATGTGTCCACAAGGAAAATATTCAACCTCCCTACTTGGCACCTACCCCCGTGCTATTTGGAGGTAGCCCCATCTCTACAGCAGCACCCAGGATAGTCCTGCTCAGAGCAACTGAAGAAAGCTTCCACTGGAATTTACTTGCTTTAAAATTAGCTCTTCCCCTTGCCCCCTATTCCGAGGATTTGCATAACCATAGGGGAAAAGACGACATGAGATAAAAATAAATTTGGCCGCTGCAGATCCAAAATCAAGGGGAAAGTGTCAGGGCAGTGTTTTGCTTTGGGTTTTAGTGGAGACAAAATAACTGAAATTACTAGGAAAGATAACGTATGACTAAGAAAATTCCCTGAGCAATCAGAGGATGTGTTTTCAGCTTTTTTACATTTTAGTTTTATTTTCTCACAGCAATGAACTAGGATGAGATTGGAGTCCCATGACCAAGCTGGCGCAATCCGCGCACCCTACCTGGATAATCACGGATTGTAAATCATCATTTTATAAGAATTTAACTTTTCCGCTTCCAACATAATCAAACCTAGTGGTGAGGGGGCCACTAATCATGACAAAAAATATACTTCAGATTCTTTCTTGAAGTGCCAACTCCAATAAGTTCTCCGAGTGAAATTAAATGCACGCTCTTATTCCAAACCACAGTTTCCCCCTGGGATGGACGAATCTCAAGTGGGGGCTGAAAGTTGTACCACAGCCCAGGGTTACACCCATTTTTGCAGTTTTTTTTAACTACTGCATGTAGTATAAATTGTATTCCAGCCCACTCAGTGACTGTGCTTTCCAGCATTGGTAATAAAAAAAGATGTCTTCATAGTTTCCACATTCCAGCGCTAACGAGTGGGCCAGTCCATATCTTCCCTCGGTTTCTCACAGTTTTATGTTTGTTTGCTTTAAAGGCTTCTCCGCGAAGCTAAGGGCAGAAAAGAAAGAAAGATCTGGTGTGTGGCGTAAGTGACGGTTGGCGCCGAGTCTGAGAACAGTAACAAAGAGTCATTTTAGAGTAGAAATTAAAGTGGAAAAGACCTATTAGTCCGCGCACTTCATCTCCCTGCCAACGTGAGGTTGCTCCACGGAGGGATGCTTTTTCGCAGGCTTAGTGCTGAGCTCTCTGCTCCTGCCACCAGCACGCTCCCGCCCCAAAACCGCGCCATTTGAGTGCAAAATGCAGCCCTCAACGTCCCAACACTGCAAAACCTCGAGGAGAGGGCTTCACCTCCTGAAGCCACCCGGGGACCGGGGACAGAGCATCTCCAGTCCACGTGCTGCCGGGAGGACCCTGCCCCGACCCGTCCTCCGGCGAAGGAGCCGGCCGCAGTACCGGCGTGCCAGCCGCTGCCCCGCCACTGCACCGGCCAAAGCAAACATAACACCATGCAAATTTATAACAAAAAGCAGAGCAGAGGCCAAACACAATGCCCTCCTGGTGGGAGTAAGTGTGGAGACAAGAATTTTTTTTTTTCTTTTTTTTTTTTTTTTTGCCCCCCCTTCCTTCTGCTTCTTCTTAAAAGGGAGGAGAAAGGTTTCTTGGCTCCTCACTGTGAAATATAGCACTGGCAGGGGAGAGCGAGTAAATCTAAGCACTGGCTTCAGCAGATATCGATCTCTGTGCACGCTGAAGTGGATAGTGACCTTTGGCAACCTCGCCCGCAGCCAGAGAGCTGGGTCAGGGAAGACTGTCTGAGATGGAAAGAGCCATTTTAGTCACTTTTTAGCCTTGCAATCCCTCGCAGGGTATGAAATCCTGGAGAACATACATGTTCCGGCAACACAGGAAAGCGAGTGAAAGGCGAGAAGTGCTGCAGCAGGCTGGGCAAACTGGAAGGAAAGGGTGGAGCGGGGTCAAGTTTCCCTGTCCCAGTTCCCAGATCATCTCCAGAAAGCTGATGGTATAGAAGGGAGCTAGAAAGGGTGAAGTCCTTTGCCTGTGGCATGAGTCAGATGTAGAGGCAGAAGAAAACAGTGGAAGTGCAAATGGGCTCACAGTATTTAAAAAAAAAAAAAAAAAAAGAAAAAAAAAAGAGTAATTTCATGCTTTAACAATACTGGCACTCAGGAAAGATGTCTTTTTTGAAAGCTGTCATGTGTTTAGGACTCCAGCATTCCCCTCCAGACACATCCATCCTCCATTCACAGGACTGATGGCCAACGCATTCACGGCTAACCCGGCGCATTCCTGATCTCGGGGACCCGCTCTGCGTGTGCAGAAGGACTTTTCTCAATGCAGGCAGTTGATCTGCACACACTGCGGGCTTTGTCCAGGACTTCTTGATGTCAGGCATCCAAACTGAAGCTGCTGAAGTCCGGAAACAGCCCAGACAAATAGCCAAAAGACTATTTCTCTTTATGCAGAATATTTTCAAGCAGAATAAGTGCACTTGGATTATCCCGGCTGTGTAGGGGAACAACCTTAAAAGTCCACAATGAGAGTGTAGGGACCCAGCAGACAGGCCAGCTAGGGAACAAGTCTCTGTATCAAATGATAATCATGGGTAGGAGAAACAAATCTGAATTTCCTAAGCGCAGAGAACGCTCACAGGGCGGCTGGTGGAGACCGTACTTCCCATACGAAAGTGTTAACAAGCAGTGAAAGAACTGAAGCGCATCTAATTAAAAATGCATACCAAGGCATAAAGACAGAGTATAAGAGTAAACAAATGGCAGAGACCAGATTTGTTTGCAATAAATGAAGAGGAAAACACCACACAATGCAAACTCTTCCAGCACGGAGGATACGGAGGGAGGCGAGCAGGCAAAGGCACCGCTCTGCAAAACCTCCCAAAACAAAGTACAAGGCAAGGGAAAAGCACGTGGCGTGCCCGCGTACAGACAAGCAGGACAAAGGAGTGGAAGCGGTGCAGAGACACGGTCCTTGGTAGGAACATTTGCCATTTCAAAACAGGTACCACGTTGCAATATGGTTAGACCAAAAGACGCTGCCAAGCAGAGCTCCAGCTCAGCATATGAACAGGCCATCATGGGACACAAAACAAAACAAAGCCTTCTGGAAAAAAGTACATTTCAATATTTCTGTAAAATATTCTGTAAAATATCTAGAGAGAGGCAGAAGGACACCGAGTTGGGCCGGGAGGTTTGGGTTGTCCCCCCTGGGCACCTCTGTTTTACCAGCCGGATGCGTGGAGCCCATGACTATTACCGGGAGCGACACCACCTTATTTGCATTGGGTTTTCAGAAATAAAAAGAAGATGTACCACTAGAAGAGCTCTTGCAGCCAGGAAATACTGACACCCACCACTGCTAGCGTGTTAATCATTCCTGATTCTGAACAACGCCGGAAAATAAAGTCCAGCTGCTCTGCTAAGACTTGTGTGTGTCACACCTTTACCGCAAGAAAACCGTGGGCTCTCCGGAGCAGGCAGGGACTCAGGGCCATTGGCAGCAGCTTGTCCCATCTTCCCTCGCCCCAGTCACCAGGCCCCCTTCCTTTCTTCAAGAATGTTTTTTTTTTTTTTTTTTTTTAGGTCCTGCAGCACTGAACAATAGTGATCACACTATTTCTCGGAAGCAGCGTTTGCTTGATCACTGCAGAGTACTGTCATCTGTTTGTTTTTTCAACACATGATAGGCCACTGTGTTCATCCCCTTGGGATTCCCAGCCAAGCGCAGTTCCCATCCAAATAGGGATAAAAGTTCAATTTTATTTCACGGTTTTGTCTTCCTTACAGCAAATCTTTTCTGACAGTGTTTTCTGACTGCTAAACTGATCCGTTTTGAGCGATTGATCTAAAACATCTGTCTGTGAGATTAAAAGCAACGTTGAAGGGATACTGCGACTCTAGTCCAAAGGTGTGGAAGATTTCAAACGTGAAACTAGTAAGCAACAGGAGGAAACTTTTAGGCAAATGCGTGCATCGCACCGCATGGATTTTGAGGCGTGCATCACTCCCCTGAAGGTTTTGCCAACTGCCACATAATACAGGAAGTCATGCTTCAAAATATTTAAGGTTACATTTCTCACCATTTCCTTCTTATCTTTCATAAGACTTACATTTTAAAATGTCAACTTACATATGGGAATGTTTATTCTCAAGGATGCTGATCCATCAGGAAACTTTTAAAATCTTCTCCAAAAGTTGTTTTGGGGTTTTTTTTCCCCCCTCCCCTTCTCTCTTCTCTTAATAGATTGCTTCTGTTTAGGTTGTACCTGCTTTTTCAGCTGACATCACCCCTCAGCCTCGAGCTGTTCTCCCCTCAAAGCAGAGGGAGTGGTGAAGGGACTTATGTACACCTTCTGTAATACAATTGCGGGGGAATATATCCCAACATTTTAGTTTTCCAAGAAATACAATAAGATGATAAAACAGCAAATTTCATTCAGAACAGATTTAAACTGTGGAAGTTTGTGTGCAATGGGTGCGCAAAGCATTAGTTCTGTAATAAGTCTGAATACCATTCCCAATGCTTGGCATTACATTTTTGTTTAAATTCCATTGCTTACTCTTTTGCCATGTTACTATATTTACTTTTAGTATATGCGTTCCTTACTGCCAATGTAAATTCATTTAATGTTAGGCATACAACAGTTTTTCAATACCTTTCTGTTATTTGGCTGGGTAATTAGCTTCCTAAAATATGATTTATTTTAGTTGAGTTTAGTTTTGGCAAGGAAGGAGGGGGCGTGGGGGGTTCTTCAGTGCAAGCGCAAATTTACTACCGGCAACACTGCTATGAATGGCATGGAGACCAGCATCAGAAATCCATCTTATCCACAGAAAGACCAAATCTACTGGGGATTAAGTGTAGCCCCTCTCCACCTTCCCCATGCCCCTTGGCTACCCTCCAACACTTACCAGCTCAGGGATGGGACTGGCACTTATTGCTTAGTTCAGAAAAAGGGGCTATTACGGAGTAAACCCAGTTCCGAGTGTGCTGGATTGCATCCAGGCAAAATTTGTTTGTTTCATCATAATAACGTCACGTCTTTCTAAGTCATTAATAAATAAAGGGTTTGGAGGGGCGATAAAAGGATTTTTCTTTTTTCTTTACTAAACAAAACTATTACTATAAAGGCCCTACATAATTTGCAGTAACCTGTGGTATCATAATAAACTGTGTTCTTTGGTCCCCAGCTCATATAGTGCTTAAGCATATGCTTAACTTTGAGAGTGAACGTGACTCTCTTTTAAACAAGAAAATGTTTCCCTGCCTTTCGAGAGGAACATATGTGCCGATGTCCGTAGATATTCAGACACTTGTGCACCTTGGCTCCTGGAAATAACCACAGTGAGGTCAGTGGCAACGAAACACATCAGATTCTGCATATTGTAGAAGTTATTTCACGCACAGTTATTTTATGCAAAGCTATTTTTCTTCTTCAGAAAGCTGCTAATCCCATCAGGAATAGACTAGGTACGTCTTCCCCCATGATGCCAGCAGACCAATAGCAGCAGAGAGAGTAGACATCTTTAACAAGTCAAGTGTTTTAGATTCCTACCTTCAAGCTAAAGGACCTGTCTGCGTGGGTGTCAGCAGTCCTGGACACCAAACAAAAAGCCGATCTCCCAAAACATCCACCAGCAGTTCCAAAAGCTATAACAAAATATATACTATTTGCTATAATGAAACTCAAAGATGATATAGATAAGGGTAGATTCCTGGTCTGGGCATAGATAGACACCTATTCCAAATATCAGTGCTATATCAATGCTTGTTTCATTAACAGGTCTAAGAAAGCCTATTAGAGTAGATTTTTTTTCTGTGAATATTTTTCTATTTTTTCTGATTGTATTTACACCATACCGTGTGAGGTACTAAAATGCTTTAGCAGCCTCTTTGGGACAGCAAACAGAAAGAATACGTATCTAGACCCCACATGACTCCACTGCCGCCCCTTTTCCACTCTGTGCCTTAATGTCATCATTAAATAGGGAAAACATACGCAATGTTGAAACTGTGGTGGCTGGGCAGCCTGAGGATACGGTGACACGATGTGGATCTCGGGGTGTGTGCCTTTCCCTCTGTTTCCTCCTGTGATGAAGCACATAACGAACATAACCCCGTATCTTTTGGATTATTAATCTACATGCAAGAATGCAGCCCTGCGGTGCTGGCCCCCCCAAAACAAGTCAGCACGCTCATTGTTTTAAGATTCAATATGACCCTACTAAAGCCTTCCCTGCATTCAGCTCATCAGACCCTTCAGAAACAGGTGAGGTTTCACCGTGCCAGGGTGGCCCGGGACCGGGGTCGGCTGCAGCCTCTCCCAGGTTCACCTTTCCCATGTGAAAAACAGGGTGTCACTCAGTGATGGCAGGGGAAACCCCATCTCATGCCTTTCCCCCAGCCAGGCTGAGAAACGGGGACACTGCACGTCCTCTTACACCACTCAGCTATGAAACTGGTGCGGGGCTTTGAATAATTAACAGGAACGACTAACCTCGCCTGCTTACAGGAGTCATCAAGAGAGATTAGCTAGAAGCAAGCACTGATGCTCTTAAACTTCTTATGTCTACAGCTGGCCTTGTTTTTTTCCCCCCCGTTTCATTTAGCACCAAACCCTCCAGGTGCTCACGGGGCAGAGCTGGCAGGAGCCGTAACGGGGGCTCATCCCCGCTGCCACCGCAGAGCCGGGTCGTGCTCAGGTGCTGCCCCGCTGCAGGACTGCTCCCCAGGTTGACGGTAAGCCCCACCTGGACGGTGTCAAGCTCAAGTTCCCTTAGCTTTGCTTGTCGTGTCATAAAAAGGGCATGTGAGCTGCAGTCCATCACGTTAAATCATTTTAGCACCTCCGTTACCCCTACACGGACTTACAGTGCTGAGAGCACATTTGTATTTTTCTCCTGCTACTTTGGATTTATACAAAAAATGCCCCAATTTCCATTTATTTGCGACAGAATATTGCCTGGCTTCTTGTTTTATCTTTTCAGCTTAAGAAAAATAACATAGGACATGATCGCCACTAACGAGACGGCACACTCTATATAACTTTTCGGGCTGTGTTGTTTTATTTACCAGCTTTCAAATCCCTAACCTTCGTCTCTCCAACCTCCTTTTAAATGAAAGGATGCTCTTGTCTCTGTGAAGTTCCTATCATCTACGCTGGTTTGCATGTTAAAGTTTCAGCATCCATTTAGTCAGTGACGATTATTCTGCTTAATGACTCCTATACCCCTGTTAATACTGTTTTATCTGGCTCTAATATTTTAAGATCTTGTCTAATATTAATGCTAAATGCTAATAGTAAAGATTTGCTACTAATATTTTAAGCTCTAGCTGCTAGTGTACTAATGTTTGGGGAGGTGCTTGGGAGTTCATTGTATTGGGAGGACTGCCGGGTAAACTTTAACATCCTTTATGACTATTGCATAGAAATCCAGGCAAAATAAATGAAACATAGGGACAGATTTTAGCAGTTTATTTATGGAATATCCTGCCATTAATGAGCTCAGAATCAGGTTGAATATGTATATGTGGGTGGGCATGTGAGTGTATATCTCTGCACCTCTCCAATAAACCAGAGAGAAAAATAGCCACAGTGTGGGGCAGAGGTGGGGGACACGTGCAGCCTCTCCTCCCTCCGGCTATAGCCAGTGCTGCCACGCTGGGTGAGGCTACAGGGACAGGGAAAGGAGGCGGCTGCCATCCCCCAGGAATCCCAGCCCCGAGTTACAATTCCTCCGGTAGTGCTATTTGACCGTTTAGAGTATACACCTACAAACAGCCATGTTTATCTCATGGCAATATAACATCCTAAAGATTTACAGGGGACTAGAAAATTAAAAAAACACAAAACAAAAAGAAAAACCAAAACAAAACAAAAAAAAAACCACCACAAAAAAAAACCCCAAACCCCTATTTTAATATGAGTTTATTAACACGAGCCTCTGCCACATGCAAAGGGAGAATAGAACCACTCCTCCTCTGAAGAACATCCTCTCCACTAAAAATAAAATACAGTGCAGCGTTTATTTCACCACGGTTTAAGAGTTAATGAAAGATTTGCACCTGTACAGCTGTTGCAGCCTGAAACTAGCTTGTGGAGCGAATGTGTTTTCTGGTTGAGACAGTTGTAAATGCCTTGAGTAAAAACACTGAGGACTGCTAATGGATAGGTTTATTTTAAAGCATGCCATCTGCTATCAATCATAGAGAAGTATAGGAAGCAAGTTTGGCTGTGCTCCCTCCTTGTGAGCCTGATAAAGATAGGGCTGTGGTACTCTGGAACATTTAGTACTCAAGAGAATAAAACATCAAACCTACTCAGCAGCTCCACTAACAATAATAAAAATGCCTCTGCCTAAAGGTGACATTCTGAATTTACGATTATTTGTGTCTATAAAGTGTATTCTTTGGCTCCTGACTCATTCTGACTGTCTCACTACAAGAACAATACATTAAGCCTGCCTGAAGTAAATGGAAATCCTATCCTTTTATTAAACCAGCAGCCAGTACCTGAGATGTTCTAATGCCCTGTAGGACCCAAAGAAGGTTTTCTGCTCTAAGTGTTAATTCTTTTGGTAGGATTAAAGTCAACTGCAGAGAAAATGCTTATTTTGTGCACTCCAAACTAAGCCCTTTTTCAGGTAAATATTGTTTTAAAAGAAGAAGAATAAAAACAAGAAAACCCAAGGCAGGTTCTGAATATGCAAATGATCACAAAAGGAAGGCTACAAAAAGTGTAATTCACCCCGATAGCTCATATTTTATGCTACTTAGCGTTTATACAGGAAAAGCTTACGCTGTAAGAACCTGCCCAGGAAAACCACACACAAAATGCCCAAAAGGTGTGTGCCAATCTTCCTTCCTAGCGGTGAACTTCACATGTGCTGAGATTCTCCAGAAGTGCATCCAGGGATTTTTTTTTTTTGTTCTCTTTTTTTCCTACACTGCGTTTTCCTCAGCAAAAGCAGTTGCAAGATGCAGAGCTACTTCCCCAAGATACACAAGCATTTGGTTAACTTCAGAGGTATGAATCATTCCCCTGGCTAATGCCACGTCCCTCTTCTCTCATTTGTCCTCCGGTACCCCGCTGATCAGGGGCTCTTGAGCCTGCCTGCTTAAAAATAATTAAATATATAATGCTTCCTGGCAAATTCACCAGATATAAAAAATACTTAGCAATGAAGTACTCCGTATCCGATAACATTATGCTCCTATCTCCTATCTGCAGCTTAACAAAATTCCCTTGCAAGTCTGTTGCTGATGGAAAGCATTGCTGTGGAAGCTTGGGGAAAACCCACCTGGTGATCAAGCTCATGAGCCTAATTAAAGTTAATAAAGAAATTAAAAGTGGGCAAAAATTCGAACGGCAGCATGGAAAAAAAAAAAAAGTAAGCACTAGGACTAGAAGGAAGAGAAAAAGCAATGGGAAAAGTGAGCTTTCCTTTGAAGCCTGCTCTGGAAGAGTGACGATTTCTTTCAATGCCCCCCACACCCTAAATGCTTTACACAGTGGCCCGTAGGGCCAAGCAGAAAAACAGAAAGCAGAAGATTAGGCTTATTATGTTCACAATATTGAACCAAGGCTGCTTCTGTTCTGCATTCACTGTTTTGGTCCTCCTGAGCTTAACTCTCTCTAAAGTCCGTGGTCAAATGACCACTGATTTCAAAGTATAAGTTCAATCCCCTTATCTGGGGACCAAAAGAATTGAGAAATCAGTTCCTCGGTAAGGATCAAAACTAGTGGGTACTTGAAATGAATAAGATGAAAGATTACAAAAAAATTAGGAGACTATAGAGACCAAGGTAGAGGAGGTTGTTCCAAGCGGAGATGGATCACCTCTCAGCAAGATGGGAGCAGACTGCATGGTCACTTGGCTGCAGAAACACCAAAATACTGGAAACAATGCAGGAATACATGAAAACAAAGCTTAAGTAACAAGAAAACCTGATCAAAAGCAGTTATCGTGACTTCCATGCTCAGAGACACGGGGGGAATAGCTCCCTGGAGGTACTCTTCACCCCTAGGTGAGGATTTCCAAATAACGCCCTTTTGCTCAAGAGCAACGCCCCATCTCGTAAGGAAAAAAACATCAATGACCGTCTCTCACTACTGAGCTCTGTACCAAAACCTCTCAGTTACATGATTCAAGAAGAGGGACAGTAAGTCACATAAGGGCACGTCATAAGATGGAGGTTTTAGACCAGTCATGACCATTACAACCCCCAGCAAAAAAACCTCTTTTTATCAAAAAATTATAATCTTTCACAAAGAGGTATCTGTTTCTCCAAAAGTGTCGTCGTCGGGATTTATTTTTTTAAGTCTGGGATGAGGCTTTTGGATAGTAGGAGGGAAGAGAGAGGAAGTCGATGCAGACTCACCCGTAGCCTGATGGTCACACGCCTGGGGCTGGCGGGAGGTCCAGGTTCGAATCCCAACTCTGAACTGCCCACATTGAAGACAGCATCCAGCAGGGAAGATGCTCTCCGCAGCCTTTCTCCATAACATTTTGTAGGCAAAAAAAAAAAGTAATTCCTGAGGTTTTATTTTCTCTCTCCTGAGAAATGGAAACAAATTAAAAGGCTTGAAAATTTTTCATGACACAGACTTCTTGTTTGTGGCCAGCCCTAACCACCACGCTGCCCAGAGGTTCAAAGGCACGCTGTTCCTACCAGAGCTGATACTGTGAACTCTCCAACTTTTGCATGAACTTAACGTGTTCTTTTTAGGCTTGTTCTTTAATAACACAGTACATTTTCATATGAAAGCTTGCAAGCTCAGAGCAGCTTGCTCACCACAGTTCAAGTCCCTGGCACACAGTTCACTGCAGCTCTAATGAAAAAGCACAATGATTGGGCCTGCGTCGCTAAGATTAGACATTAGTGGCCGTATCAAGAAGAGAAATACCTGCAGATTAGCACAGCAATTTGCTGCTCTAAATCTGAACCTTCTAATCTCTTTTTTTTAAAGTAGCAGCCCATGAATATGGGAAAAGAATTAAAACTACATTTACTAAGTGATTTCTAAAATACTTCAGCATGTGTTTTAGAAAACCGAGAAGTCATTAAAATACAGTTGATAAACATTACTCAGAACTCATTGCCTTAGATTAACACTACTTTAAAATCACAGACATTCATTCAGTCAGTCAATGCACTGCTGCAAGAGTAACTCCGACTGCTGTTCATGCCCTGTTTAATAAAGTATCTGATGGACAACTCAGAGTTTACCTTGTATTTGTATTTTCTGACTGTAAAAATATTTCAGCAATATTTGCAAAAGACTTTAAAACTTTGCATCCTGGCAAGCGAGACCATGCAGAGAAATTGCTGTGCAGTGGCATATGGGAGGAGGGAGAGCCACGCTTCCACCGGCGGATTACTGAGAAGCACCTCCTCCTGTATGGGGCAGCTTACTAAAACCAGACACAGCACAGCCTCCAGAAGTGACAGCTGTATTCAGATGTATTGAACGTGCCTTGCAGTTTGGTTGAGCCTAAACATGCTCTCAACAGCAAAGGCACCGGATCCGGCTGAAGGGCTGGTTTTTCCTAGCGCTTACCCCCAGTCTAACAAAGGCGTATCCTGTGCTGACGGATGCTACCTGCCAAGGGCATCCTAAACCTGAGGTAAAATAAGAGTTTGCAATATCAACCGTCCTGGTAGAATGAACTGTATCTTTGAGATGTGTTGGCATGTGCCGAGAAAAACTGATTGACATGTTATGAAAGGCTGAAGGTAGAAAATAATGAGAGTAAATGCTGGGGACTGCAGGCAGAGTGCTTGGCTCGAGTGGTTACTGAACACCCCCAGAGCAGCAGGGCTCCTACTGAGATCAACCCCCCCACTGGGAGGCTGGAAACAAAACATACAAAAACATGGAAAGGTTTAAGTGAAAGCAAGGGGTAGCAGCAAAAAAAAAAAAAAAAAAAAAAAAAGGAAAAAAAAGGAAAAAAGGTAGCACTATTTATAAGTGACGGATTCCAAAGCGCCTGAAATCATGAGCCGTTTTTAATCAAACCAGGGAGACAGTCATCATGCATGACTTTCACTGATGACAACTTTTTAAAATTTATTATGTGACTATCAAGAAATTTCCCCTTTTAGAAGGGGCCAGTTGCCCTGAGCCAGCTGGAGCTGACTGCTTTTCCTAAACATACTTTATGCAACCACGACCAGCTCAGATACCGAGGGTGAAGCAAACTCATGCAAAGCTCCCGACTCTGAACGATCGCCAATGACCAGCAGCCATCAGGTGAGCGTGTCCTCCCTGCTGCAGAGGGTGGCAAGCTGGTTTTGCTGCCGGTTTGATGTTGGGGAAGGATTTGGCGAGAGTCTTGCTGTTTTGAGAAGGGGCTGATCAGACTCTGTATTACATCCCTTCACCCTTCTGGTTTTTTTCTATCCTAGTACGTACGCTGCAGTTCGTAATATGACAGAAGAGGGCTGAAACTGAGAAGGGAGTCAACGTATTTTAAAGATGAAAACATTACTATTCATAGCTGACTTAGTAACGTAGTTAAAAGAAAAAAAATCATGGCCTAATCAAAATTGCATCCATCTAACTTAAGCTAAGATAAACATTTGCAAATGCTCTTAATAACCATTTTTAACCACTTGCAGGATTTAAAGGGCAGCTTTCTTTTGTTCTTTTTTTTTTTTTTTTTTAAATAAAATATTTGATATTCAGAGGTGTCTGTAACCTGATGGATGGCTTAGATTTATGACATCTCTCAGACATCAGAATTCTGGGTTTGAAAGCTGAACCGCGAGGGAGATCCAGATCCTCCAACTGATGTTATTTTTCTGTCTTTTAAAGTGATTTGGAGTTCAAAGTCTTTCACCCATTCTCCTTTCATACTGCTACTTATATAGGAGCAAGAATAACACTTTGCACAGAACTAAGATCATTTGAATGATACCAGCAAATTTATGCTTGAAGGTTCTTACAAGACAGGTATGATTAAACCCATTTTACCTACTGCGAGCCAGGATGCCATATTTTGGTGCTGCAGGTGTGCCAAGCTCCAAGAAACACCAACTGCCCATCTTCTCCTTGCGGGACAGCAGTCAACCCACCACCGCGGCTCAGGCCTGTTTGCTCCACAGGGCTGAGTGGAGCAAAGCAAAGCGAAGCGTGCTGCCAGCTCCAGTGCAACACACCCTGTTAAAAGTATTAATTGGACCAGGCTGACACGAGGTGATGCTGTAGATGAGCATATGCAATGGGAAAGTGCAACGAGCAGGTTCCCCATTCCCAGGGCAAGCACTGCTGATGTTAGCAGAGCAGCCCCAGGAAGGGGAGAGGAGCGGGGAAAGGAGCTGCAAGTGGGGAGCAGCCTCCACACCTCCCTGGCAGCTGCTCAGGTCAGAGATGCTTTAGCAGAAGGAGAGTCTGAGCTACGTGATACGCACATGAGGATACTGGGGTCGGTCAGGGCCTCCCTGGAGTGAGGCAGCCTGGTGAGGGGTGAGTCCTCCAGCGACACATCTTGAAGGAGCAGGGACATTTTGAGGCTGCGAGCAACTGCTCTGAAGACTGCAAGGAAAATAACCTGTTTAAAAAGAAAAAAAAGAAAAAAAAAATCTTTAAGAAACTTAGACGTGCGGATCAAGGTCTTGTTTTCCTTAGCCCAGTGGTGAAGGAAAACTGTTGTCAGAAGTACAAGTATTTAAACAGTCTATGACAGCAAAGAAGCAAATGACTACTTTTGCCAGTGACCGAGGAGAGCTCAGCTGCTCGCTGCAAGCCAGAGGGATTTGTATCCAGCTCAGAGCTGGAAACACTCTCTGGAGCAGAAATCCCTCTCCTCAGCCTCCCCAGCGCCTGTCGCATCAGGCATGGACCAACCCTCGAAGCTCCCAATCACACGAGTCCATTCCCATCTGGATCTCTGCCGCCGGGTCCCGCACGGCGGGTGGCAGGAGGAGGACCCGCTCGGCATGGGGATGAGCCACCGTCCTCTGCCTTCTTCTGCGCCACCGCTTCCAGCAGCTGAAAACAAGCCATCAGTGCATAAATATGTGAAAATATTTATCGCCCACTCCTAGCCATGTTAAAAAGAAACCTGTTGTGGTTAAATGACTCGGTCAGTTCTTTAGGGATTTTCCGAAGTTTCCTATAAAAAGAAATCTGTGGGAAATGAATGATTGCATAATCACTAACACATGCCAATTCATATAAGCCTATTATCTTTTATGGCATTTTGTACTCTATTGTCCGTACTCTGGTGAATTGCTATCTTACAATTCTTTTCCCTATTAAATTATTTACACATTTTTCTCTCTCCGACCCTTTTGCATCAGTAAGATACTTAGCATCCACATTAGGAAAGAAGGCAAAGACAAAGGGTCCCTTCTCCTTTTCCCACATCATGGTTTTTTCCACCTTCGCAGCAATATCCAAACAACAGTCTCCTTGAGAATGGGAAGGACCTTTTCAAGTGAGAAGAGGCGATAACATTAGCAGTGTCTTGAAGCCACAAAAGATTTTTTTTTTTTTTTTTCTTAAGGAATATGCATTTTTACAGAGGCTTGCTAAGGTCCCTGATAGAAATGGCCAGTCTTCGTAGTTTTAAAATTACATAGTCCCTTGAAAATGGTGAAAGTTGCCTACAAGTCATCCAAGTGATTCTTAGAAATAAACCCCAAGTGTCTTGGAAGTCTTAATTACACTGTATTTCAACTGGATTTAGGTCACTAAAACACAGATTTTAATAGGAATTTCAGACCCTTAAAAACCTTTTGGGTTCAGCTTTTAGGAGCCTGACATTGCCTGAAAGCCAACCAGGATTTCACCTTTAGAGTTAACATTTAATTGTGTTTTCAGTGGGGTTTTTCAGTTTGCACTCTTCCCAAGAACAGCTGGTTAACAACTGTATGAATCATGGCTAAGTAGTCACCTTCCAAAAGGTGTCGCCTCCGGCATCCCTGCATTTTTAAGTAAGTAAGGGAAAAGTAGAGAAGATTTGTATGACTGAGGAGCTACAACTCTTTTTTTCTAAAACGACCTAGATACTGAGAGCAGATGTCATTGCCTGCAACGAACCACAGAGCTTTAGGACCAGAGCAGAACCCAAATTATCTGCGACAATCTTTAGGTTAAACTAAGAGGTAACGCCCTGTAATCTTAATATGGGAGAGAGGACATCGCACTGCAAAAATGAGTCCTAGGGATGTGCACGCAGAGAATAAATGAGCTATAGGTTCACCGAGCAAAATTGTTAGTCCTAATTACATGGTAGGATAGCCGTCCTTTGGCTATACCACTCCTATTTCTGCCTTGCAGATGAGTCCAGTTCTTCAGAGCAGATTTATGTGACTTTTCCCCAGAAATGCTGCAGGAAAGCAGAAGGGCTGGGGAGAATCCTCATGTCTCCTGAACATCGCAATACTCCACCTCCCACGCACTGCCCATACAGACGGGTTCAGACACTTCAGCAGTGCAGGGCAACTTCACCTTTGGAAAAGTAGCAGGTTTGAAAGGGTAGCCTAGAGGTAAGTTTGGAGGTCAACGGAGATCAGACCTGGCGATGCTGAAGACAAGGAAGCAGGCAAGCAATGATCGATTACTGAATGACAGTGTGGACAGGAGAAATTTGTGTTGTAACACAACATCCTCCCAACCATGCAAAGCCTCGGCATTGATGCAGCCACTCAAATAATTGCAACAAAAAGGGACTGGCAGCTTTGTCCTCTCTTTTGCCGTTCTTGAGATATTAGTGTCTTAGACTCCATTTCCCCCTGAACAGGGAAGCAATGGCCAGCAGCTCCCCATTTTATCTGACGTATTTAAGAAAGCCTGCCAACCCCACCAAGTCAACATGAACTACTCCTCATTTACCTCTGACTCCCATCAAGCAAGAGCAGAAAAGCTCTTCATCAAGAGCAAAAACATGCCAGGCCAACAAACAAGTCCCTGCAAACCATGTCATCTTCTCCAGAAAAACATTCTTTTCACTGCCTGCATGAACTGGCTTTTACAAAGATATCCACTTCAGTCCTCCTGTGCTATTCCATTTATTTTTAGGTGTTTTCTTTAATATACACATTTCTGAACAGAGACTGCATTTTCTTTTAATTAGAAATAATTTGTGAAACTATTTGCCAGCATTCACACCCTGCAAACATTTGCTTGTTGTCAGGGGCTCCTGAGGACCTCCAGCACCTGTCATCCTCTGCCAACATCAACCTTTTCATGTGGGCAGGTCTCCAGAAAAGATTATGGACAGTTGTAAAATGCACCGATCTTAAATCATTATTTCTCTGATATGCATCAGGGGTTCAGAGAGGAGGGTCCATTCGCTTTCATTCCTCCTCCAGTCTCTGTATCTTCCTTGATTCTCCCTTCAAAAATAGATTTGCTTGTATTTCTATTGGTCTTGTAAGATCTACTTTGGTTCTACCTCTTCCCATTAGCTAGAAGACCAAACTATTCAGTCCATTGGTAACATTTTAAAGCATTTTATCAGCCTATATAATTTTATAATCGTTTTGTTATTTTCTCTAAAAAAAAAAAAAAAAAGGTAACTGATCAGACACCTAATGCTACTTAAGTGCACATAGATTTTTTTGTGGTTGAATAATAACATCTGTTTTGATTTTCCAGCCACAAAAGTGCGTTTAATCTGGCCTTCCTTTATTTGAACTTTTCACATCTGCTCAGGCCTGCTTCCCATAAACTAAATACCAGATCCTTTCACAATGTAGGAAATTTACCTGCACCAGTTGTTGTCCCAGCTCCAAAGACTTCTTTGTAGGAGCCAGATAAAAATGTCAAAAGACTAATAAATATAGTCTTAGTGCACTGTATATTTATTAAACGTTACTATTTATTTTCTCAGTCCCAAATGGTTGGTATTCACAGGCCCAATCCCGCAAAACTTATTTTCATGAATGAACTCATTTACTTTTATTGAATAAACTATGTTATAGGATGGTGCCCCATATTCCACACAAAATTTAGAGATAAACTTGTAAGCGATACACTACAACATCAGCTACAAATTCAATCAGTCAGAAATTATAGGGATGGTCAGATGCACTGTGCTTTCAGCAAATAAAAGAAGTCATAAGGGGGATTTCATATGCTATTTTCAGGGTTATCCCCAAAGACTTGGTAGTGGATTATGAAGTTCGACTTATTCTGATCTCTTCAGAGGTGAGCAAAGTCGGGAAAGAAAACAACCTTAATCAGAAACACTTTGCCTTTTTTTTTTTTTTTTTTTTTTTTTAATTAAAATTTTTTTTTTTNNTTTTTTTTTTTTTTTTTTAATTAGACATTTAGTTTCTAATTGCAGCTCAGATCCAAAAACTTACATATGTTTAGTTAAAAAAAAAAAAAAAAAAAGAAAGAAAATTAAAGTGAAGGTATGAAACTTCAACTGAAGCAAAACGGGCTGAGGGGTTTTGCCGTTGACATCACCAGGATGGGAAATGCATCCCGGGTATCAGGCAAATGTTAAGGATCATTCTTTAAACTCCGAGCTAAACTACAGAAGAATTTTGCTCTGCTGATGTGACCAGGAAGATATGCAAAAAAACACCCTCTCATCAGCCTCTTCATAATATCTTCATCTATTCAGCGTTTCTTTCCACTGTTAGAAAGATATATCTGGAGAACTCCTACGTCCCTGGGCCCCGTGCAGCTGAGGCTGTGTCTGCAGCAAAACTGCAATATTAGGCCACTTTTCTCAGACAGATAACTCAGCAGATAGCTCTTCAAAGCAAAGCAGAGAGCACTGTTTGCAAAGCAGCGGAGAACCCAGGTTTTCCTTCTCTCAGGGTACCAGGAGCACCTCTTCTCTTCAAAGGCTCCTACCTCTGTTGTAGTGAGGCAACAAGGTTTCATTCTTTTATGTTGTTTTGAATCTTTAACAAAACTTAGGCTCTATGACTTGGCGATCTCATTAAATATAGTTTTATCAAGCCAAAACACCCACCAGCACCAGTGTCTTAAATAGACTTGAGATAGGAAAGTACAAGAGGACCACAGTGGTTTTGGGAACAGTTGGAGAGGAAAGGCAATATCTATGCGCTGCCCTTGATTTACACCTTGATTTTTTTCCTTCCGCACAAAGAATTGAAACTGCGTCATGATGGACCAGTTGTGAGAATCACAAAGAACTTAACAAGTCAGAAATGGATTAAAAAGCACTTTATGGCTTGTTAAAGAAATCCCCCTGTTCCTCAGAAGCATTTTTAGCATCTTATTAGTGGTATTTGATCTGACTAACATATTGACTAGTCATTTGAATAGGAGATTAATCCTTTTTGATGGACCACAAAGGGAGAATAAATTCAAATGAGGCACTTCTCCAAATTTTTATTTTAGTATAACCCCAAAGAACCAATAACATCTGTAAAGGTTTTTTCTGTGCCCCACAAAAGACTATCCTAATGATCTTTTAAATCATGCGTCTTTTTCTTCCTTAAAAGTAATGGTTGCATTTGTATTTAATGCAAATAATAGTGAGTTGGAAGTTCTCTTTTACCGGCTTTCTGAAATGCCCGGTACTTATTTGGCCTAAGACAATACTCTAAGCCAATACCTTCTTCAACGTTTTTTCTTAAACCGTCTGTCACGGAACCAGTACTTCACCATCAGCTGAGTTCACCGTCAACGTCTCTCTTATAGTAAGTAGTTCAGAATTTGACAAATGAAAAATGAGAGACGTATCAGAGAAATATGCAAAAAGCCTCAGTTCTTTCAACTGATCTCTGAGCCGAAATGCTTTCTTTCTATTCAATCTACACTGTTTAGGACTAGTTTCAGTGTCACCAATACGGACACTGCTATGGAGTTAGTGGGCACAACTGTCTTCCATTTGGCAAAACCCAGAAAACTTGTTTCTAGTCAATTCTGAGCAGTTTTATGTTATCTAAGATTTTGCACTTAGGAATAAGTTGGAGACCTCCAGCTCATTTTGAAAACAGTAATTTATAGCTACACAGACATTATGATTTTACAGTGTTTTGATAGTTACGCCTTCACTATCCACATGGAACATTTAAAAACGGATTAGAAGCCATTAATCTCGGAAATATGAGGGATTCGCAGCCTAAAGAGGAACTTGGAGCATTTGCATTCTAAGTCTCTTTCTGCATCTAGGTGTACAGCGTTATTAATGTATTATATCCTATTCTAGGAACAGGTCAAGAATTATACTTAGACAACCATATTGTGGTAAAAGTACTGGATTATAAATGAGGGAGCCGAGTACTTTGTCACAGGTACACTTATTGACCTTGGACAAGTGTTTAGGTTGGAAACTATTTTAAGCAATTCCTGTCTCTTGTTATCATCTCCAACAGCACTTAGGGCATTGGATCCCCATAAGCAATTTCATCTTTCAGGCACAACAATAATCATAGCCTCCCACTGCGTTAAAAGTCTTCCATTTTAAAATTTAAGTACCTTAAAGTTAGAGACTAGGTCACAACAAATCCTTACATTGTCCACACCTATGCCTTGAAATATGGGGGAGATTGTCTCAGTCCAGACCTTTGCAGTAGGCTATTAATTCCACCAGAGCCTGACCTCAGATGCTAGGTTCAAATATGCCTACACTCTGATGAATGTCAGGTCCAAATCCAAATCTGGATCCCAAACTTGCGGTATGGGCCCATCTGTACTTGAAAGCAACGTTTTAAAGAAAGAGGAAAGCTAAGATCATGAAAATCTCTATTTGAATACCACATACAACAGATTTATGAACCTCAGCAACTACTTTTTTTCCTGTGTAAAATCAAAACTACCACAGGATTTCCCGTCCATATATACCATATGCTTTTTCCAACTTTGTTTAAAATTCTCAGTGTCCCAATATTCTGAAACTTCTGAGCATCTGCTGTTTTTCTGCAAGCATTATCTACTCTGCAAACTAGGCTATAGTCAAGAATTAAATTTTGTATAGGAAAAGTGATTTTATCTATTTACTTTTGCAATATGGTTATGACTGGTGAAAGCATCGTACACAATGTAACCCTTGGATAACAGCCTGAAATACGATTCTCTTAAACAACAAGCCTGTTCATTTCATTGTAACTGACTGTATACATTGGTTCAATACGCATGCAAAACCAAGTCCTGCAAACTGCCAGTGCACGCCTTGCAGGATCTTCTGAGTGCAATCTTCACTTAGAGAACAGTCAGAAGCATGTCAAGTAAAACACCAACAACGCTAAAGGAAACTTATAAATGTTTGCAAATTCATTTTATGGATTAATGACCCTACATATAAGAATTGACGTTTCCAGGACAAATCAATTCTTTATCCTACAAATATTTCAGCAGTTTTTGCTTACACCAAAGCAGAGGCAAATTTTTCCTTCTTTAGATCAAACGAGACCTAAAATCTGGGAAGATTTAACAGTAAAATAAAAACAATGGGGAATGTAAATGTTAACCATCTGCAATTGTCATTACTGCTATTTCTTATTATGTGATATCTCTATCAATTTCTTATTATGTGATACCTCTATCAATGGCATTATATTTTTACTTTTGTTATCTCTTGCAACTTTTCAGTCTATTATGGTTAATCATTGATAAACAAACACTTTGACTGACTTAAAAAGTGGCAATCATCTCATCTAAATTTAACCGTGTAAAAGTCAAACACCTACTCTAAGCTACTGGTGAAGGCTCGTTCTATAGATAGTGGTGACAGATTGGCATTTTCAGAGAGAGACTTATCCTACCTGTCTTACACACTTGTTTTAAGATGGGATTAATCACCCTCTGAAAGTACTCTTTTCTTTTTCTTTCCTTGGACTGACTTCAGTAAAAAGCAACACACNAAAAAAAAAAAAAGAAAAAAAACCCCCAAGAGATTATTTCAGGCCTTGATCTTGAATCCACAAAGGTATTTACCCCCAAAACTACAGTTCCTCTAGGATGCAGGAAGTCTCCTCCTAAAGGCAGATGGGAAGAAGGAAGGTGGAGAGAGACAGGAGCACAGCCAGTCTTTATAATTACGCTTGTCACCTGCCCCAGCTCTCTGCCTTTAGGGCGGGTGAGAAGCAGGGCTAAGGAGAACCAAGGCATGAGGGATGATCAGACTTTTTTGCCCTGTGTTGCTTTATCCGCAGAAACCATGGGGATTGCCACAGTTTCACTCTCGGTGGAATTCCCGTGACAGAAACGTTTTCCAGGCTTTGGCAGAAGGGGACTGGCCAATAGCTATTCTCCTTCAGCTGAAGCAAAGCAAAACCAGCATCTCCCTTTTTCACACGAGATCAGCTCCAGCTCAACACAGAGAAGGACCACACACCAACCATTGCTTCAGGACATGAGCCTTAGGAGGCAATTCAACGGAAACTTCTAATACCCTTAAAATCATTCAAATGAAAAGATCCTGATGCTGATGAGGGAAGAAACATTCTTCTTGGCGTCTCTCCATTTTAAATTCTGCTATAGTGACAGTATCTGGATTAGACTCCAGGACAGTATTTCTGAAACAGCAGGAACCCTGCTTACTGCATCAGTTTTAAATTACAAGCCTTCCAAAGATGTCAACACCACTTTCCTGGAGACTTTCCTGAAATTAAAATACTGAGCTTTTCCCCTGAGCCTTCACGGAGTCATATGGATCCATCGCCCAGTGCCACCATTTGTATTACGATTTGCCTATGTTGGGTCACTGCTACTTCTTCATTTCTGCTCTATAGTCAGCCTCGTTCTTTGATGTTACTCAGTCACTATTTCCTTTCCCTTTACTTTTATCTCTGTCCTGGCATTCTTCCTTTAAGCATCCTCTCTACCAGATGGTCTCCATCTCTCCTTCAGAAGTGCCCAAAATATTCCTACTGCCTCCTCTTGATCTTCCCCCAGCAGCAAACCTCTTCATCCTACAGAGCTCAAATACCAATGGATTTCTCCTCCTTGCTGCTCTGCGTCTTTCTTGCACTTTGAAAAGGAATTCACTGGAAGCAGCTAACCTCCAATCCTCATTATGCACGATGCACTCATTTATAAGAGTTTACCCAGGAGAAAAATTCAGACGGGATATACGCTGGTACAATTGCATTTTTTCAAGTGGAAGCGCATCTGATGTCTGCACGCCGAACTGGAGCTCTAGTTTTAAACAGGAGCTCTAACTTTTTCATTTGGAAATCCATATGGATCCTCTAATCTGAAGGTCAAAACAGCTTTCATGAAAGATACTGAAAACAATGATACTTTATATTCACCAGCATAATTATATAAAGATGATTCAATACTGTAGTATCATCAGAGGATTCAACAAAGTCTCTGTATTATGTATTTTCAAGATGGGGTTTAGAGACTGTAAGATGAGGCTTCAGAAGTTTACACAGAGAAAAAAAAAAACTTGTCACAATTTATATCTTCCTAATAGGTCACTGAAACTCTGAGGATAACAATTACTTTTACTTGCAGTCGGCAGTGCACTATAATCAAGAATAAAGCTCTAGATATTTTTGTGGAAGTACAAGCACTTCCTAAATGCAGCAGCATAATAATGTATTGTATATTATACAAATACAGCGAGGTGGGATTTGTGTTTGTCTCTTTGCAAGAGAAGAAAGAACTCAGAAATGACCTTCTGTTCATAAATTTCTTTGAAAAAGGCTTGGCCTGAAACCACTTCACTACTATTGATATAGTCTGGTTTTGTACATAAATCTGAAATGTAAGCATTGCTTCAAAAATAACCAAGCAATCACAAAGCTTTACTTTTCAGATTCAATTGCCTTCAAATCCTTTACTGAAGTCCCCTTGGCACTGTCACTTCAAAATCAGGATAATGCCGTATAGTGTTTCTCAGTTTCAGTAAAACAAAAGCCTTATTGAATAAATATGTGTGAAAACACTGCAGACAAAACCATCTCGGCAGTTACCACCTGACCGGCTCACAGTGACCCTCCTCGGTGACCCGCGTCGGTTCGGCCCTCGACTTCTTGGCGTATCACAGCACTGTTCGTTTCCACCGTCTTTGTCCTTAAAACTGTAGCAAAACACATGTTTTCCTTGCAGAAACCCAACAGCAGGCTTTAGACATCAAGGAACAGCAAGGTGACCTAGGATTTCCATATGCAGGAAGCTGCTGATCATAATAACCTTTTTTAATCTGCCTCTTGTATCGTGAATGTACAGGAAACCTTATGGTTCTGGTAATCCCTTAACTCTGGGTTTTGCAAGGAGAGCTCACAATGCCACCCCGTCACGGAAATGTAAAGGCAGCATAAAAAAAATCTAGTATTTACCATCTCGTGCCTCTTTCTGCTCTGAAAAAGGATGACTCAGGAATGTTTTGCTTTTTTCCATATATCATCTTCCAGCATATCGTACACTTCTCTGTAGTTAAAATATTAGCTCAGCCCCATAGATCCCATTACTGCAGTAAGACAGCAGCACGTGCCAAGGTCCCAGCGGTCAGGTTTCCCTCACCTCTCAGGGCCGTGGTCTCAGGCGTCCAAGTCACTGAAACTGGAACCACATTGCAATTAGTTGCTGACTTTCAGGCACTCGCTATTGGCAAGAGGTACGTGGCTAGTGCTGGTTCACAGCTGACTGCATCAAACAGCTACCAAGCAGGACAAGATCTGCTGAATTAGATTTTATTTTGCTTTCAAAAAGGTTATTAATTTGCTGCAACCTTGTATTTCATTTTGCTATCAAAGAACCTCAATAGTCTTCGGAAGCACAAAGAATCTCATGAGAAAAATGTATTTTTGTTAGCAGGTGAGGTAACAGGGCTTTTCAGTTGTGAAAGGTTCATTTCAACATGTTTGCACTAAAAGGCAAGACTCATTGTCAGTTCTATTTCTGACTCATTAAATCCATTTTAAAAAGAACGTACCAAATAATTGTTAAAAAGCAACTTCATAAGCTACAGAATAAGGAACAACAAACGTACTGTTTACAACAAATGTGACGAACTGTGAACCTGTAGTTCAAGTACCAAGAATGAGAGGGACACCAAGGAGCCAGAGAAGACAGCGTTTTCCTCTGAAGACTAGAAATATCCAGCAGGGATGACAGTACAAGTGGATAGTCGGGCTGAGGTACTGCAATTTTATCTCACCTGAACAGGAGGTGGTCCCAGCTCTGCCCGACACCCCAGCATCCTTGTATCTGTGAAGCCAATGCTGGTTTTTTCCCCTCACTTGCGCATTTCTAAACCCTTCATTTCCGTAAAGCCAGCCAGCGATGGCTAGTTCCCAAATCGGGTGTGCAGAGCCCGGGGAGGTGGCCTTGACATGGGCAGGGCGAGGAGGGCAGCCTTCACTTAATGGTAGGACAGCTGCGAACGCCTGATGCTCCACACTTTACATCATGATGTGCAGCAGATGTCCAGCTCCTCGCTGTTAGAAAGGGCAGATAAAAAAAAGCAGTGAATAAATGCTACAAATTGAGGTAGGGTCAGCTCTGCAATATAGGAGATCAGACTAGACAGAGGCAGAAATAATTTTCTCGCAGATTAGAAGCAGATAAATGAGCGAGAGAGAGGAGGAAGGAAAACATGCAATACAGAAAGGAAGATAAGAAAGAAGCTGTTCATCTTATGTATGGGAACCAACTGCTGCTTATATATTTTTCCTCCGTAATTTTAGTAACTATCCTCAAGTTGTTAATCTGAAACACTTTGCAGGAAGCGGACCATCTATTTAATTCAAAGTGTTGTTGGAACACTACAGGATTTTCAGATAATTCAGCTAACGCACTGGACACCTGATCTGCACAGCGTAAGGGCTATGGCCAGGATTTTCACATGTAGATGTAGATGTCTCACTTAGGAAAAAGGGCATCTAAGCTTTCAAGTTCAATCATTTATGCTTACACATTCTTCTAAGATAGCTATTTGCTGGCAATATCAAATATAAAATTTCATCCTGGTTTCATATGTGTTACTGTGGACATACAGTCATCCACCACAGTTAGCGAGGGTGAACATACAGTAAGCCCAAAAATAAAGGTTATTTCCAATGTAATTAATATAAAAACAAATAACCTGTAAGCTAAGGTGACTGCTTGTTCATAAATTAACACAGAATAGCCTGGTAGGAATGCAACGTGTGCAGTTTTCACACATGGCAAAAGTTTGCCAGTGGTTGCGTCCATTGCAACGTGAAGGTTATGTTACCGACAAGCACGTTTTCATCTGGCCTTAGACTTAAAAATAACAGTAAAAATCAAACACAAACAGTTATTTTCTTTCTTTGGGGATTTGGCACATGTGCTATAGCAGACATAGATGGAAACTTCTAAAATAAATTAAGGAATGTACTTGTCAGTTTATTAATCAAAGTTTACCTGCTCCACATTACACGGGGACAAATTAAACAAGCTACCATGGTACTCAGAAAACATCTGCTAACAAAGTCAGAAGTAATGATAAACAAACTTGAGTTCCCTTTGTGGTTGATTTCCATCCAGCTGCATTTAATTATAAAAGAGCTATCAAAGAAAGCTCCCCATTAGCAGCTAATTCAGAATGACTTCAGAAGAAAATCCCAGAGCCTCCAGTGATATCTCTCCAACAACTTTCTCATCTCTGCAAGTGATTGAGAAGAACTGAATTAGACCGGTCTAGTGATCAGTCCTCCTGCTAACTGCCAGAGTAAAACGAAGATGATATATCTTTTCAGTACCTGTGATTGCTTGTTTTCAAAGCATTCTTATTGGTAGGACCTATAAGATCTAGCAGACTCTCTTGCAAGTAATCTCTGCCAAAAGCATCAGTGCCGATGAGCAATACAGAGATAATCCTGAAAATTTCTGTATGCATTTTCTATAGCAGAGCATCTGCTGATATTACTGAGAAAGTGAGAAAATTTGTTGCTACAAGTTTTTTAATAAAGTCTCTTTGACTTTGGTATTTTTCATAATGAAACTGAAGATGGAGTCATTTATAAATACCTAATTTTGGTTTACATCAATCAGGAATTTTTGTGTTGATGTTGCAAGAGATGTGTATAGCCCCAGCCTGATGCTCGGAACCAGTATGACCACGCCTGAATGTTATTAAAATATAGCAGCCACTCTTAAAAAAAAAAAAAAAAAAAAAAAAAAAAAAAAAAAAAAAGAAAAAAAGAAAGAAAGAAAAAAAAGCAAATACATCAGGGTTCCCATGGAACTCCTTAAATTGAGAAATTTTGGTAATTCTATGGATAGGCAACCTATCCGTCAAACCAAAAAAGTGACAGTTTTTCAATGCATCCAGAACTACTAGCAATTTTTATAAAATTCCGTAAAGTCCAGCAATAATTGTGAACCCCCAAAAGGGCTCTGTGTACACAGCTCAGTAAAGCACAAGCAACTTGTAGTGTATTCCTATTGGAAGGTCTGGATAATGGCAAGGAGGTAAGTATGATACAACATTGAATTATTTTTTTTTCTCTCTGCTATTCTTTTTCTTTAAGACAGTAACGGGTGATTCTTCCCTGAAACCTAGCTGCTATCTGGCCAGCAAGCAAATACAAAATCAAAAACCCAGTGTGCCAGATATGCACAGCTGTATTTGTGCTTCTGCAGCTCCCAGAGGAAAGCACACCACATGTCGGTTACTTGACTTAGGGTGGGTTGGTGAGGTGTAAGTTAAAAGGGCAGCTGTACACGCTGGGAAATTTTCCAGATTCATTTTCTACCAATTGCTTTAACAATGCCACAAGCAGCGGTGAAGACGTAGGGATTCTGGGTAACACAGGTAGAAAACAGGAAAACTTTTCCTACAGCTTATTTCTTATTCGGTCCCCAGGCTCTCTTGAAAAATCTGTAGGCACTTTATAGAGGATTTTTTCCCTGCAAGAATAAAGGGGTTGGCTCTGATTGCTGCTATTCTAAGAGGTTAAGGGAAGAAAAGACATTATTATATATCCACATGGTAATCAACCAAGGTCTCGTGTAACTATTGCTGTTGATGTGGTTCTTCCTGGCTCTTCTAGAAAACAGTTAATTGGTGTACCTGGCCTAGAAGTTTGAGAACCGAAGGAAGAAAATGATAACATGGTTTAACAGACCCTTTGTTTACGTAAACATCCATCCACAATCTGTGTCTGATGGGGTGAACATACGGCTTTAATTTTACCCTTGGCACATGGATCAAACAATGTTGCCAATATCTATTGTTCTCCTCATAACAATATGCCTGGTGGTTTCAACATATCCTCTCCATTAGCTGGCTTCAGATCAAGCATTACTGTGTATGTGCTTGTGTCTTCATAAAACTGGAATACGGATTTTTTTTTTTTTCTTTGTACTAAATGTGTAAGAAGGAACACAGTTGAGAATGGTGGTCAACCGTCCCTGTGAGTCATGAGAACAGCTTGCTTCGGATCGCGTGGCGGAGCCGACACGCGGGTGGGAAGAAGGGGTTGGATTGGATTTGCAAAGCCCCGGCCATATAGCTTAGGTTTTTCAAAAACCAGAGGAAGTGGTGAGTCAGATCCTTATCCCCTTTTTTCTGGGCTTTAGCAAACCTTTCTGGATTTGGTCCATCTCTGATCTACACCAGCCCTGCTCCAGAGCATGGACACACTAGGTAGCTGGGAGAAGGGTGGTTTGGATTGTTTTTTTGTTGGTTTTTTTTTTTACTCACCATATTTTTCCAGTTTCATTTCCTTTCTATTTACTGCAGAAGACCATGATAATGCTCTTTTTTTTTCCTAAATGTGTGGCTTCTGTAGAGGCAGCATAACAGGGGAGACTGGGGTCTGAGGAACGGCATGAGGAGAAACCTCAGATGGGCTCCCCGAGCCAGAGTAGCTTGTCATCTCCATGCTAATCTTCTCAGCTCCTGCCTTGGCCTCTGGAACAGCAGCACTGCTTTCTTACTTTTCCAGCAGCAATCAAACTTGACGTTTCTCTTCTACATTGTACTGCATTTCAGCCTGTACTTCCAAAGGTTTGATCCAGAATTCACTTAAGTCAATGGAAGAAATCTCATTGCCTTGAATGTACTTTGGATCTGGCACCTTCTTTCCACCTGATCACTAACGCCCAGTTTATATTTGCTAAATTACTGAGAAAATACCCTTCTGATTTCTGTGGTATCATTTTCACAATAATGGAGAAGCTCTCACTGAAAAAAAACCCACTAGTAAAGACAACAATTAAATTTGGGCCATTCAGGGAACTTACTCTATGTTTCGAGGTTGCTTTTATCCATGATGTTTTGCTTTTGAAGGCTGAAAGACAATGTTCGAGAGGAACTGGCTTGGAAGAGTTGATGATGCCCCAGCCATTCATCCTGCCCAGAGCAGAAAGCTGCTGCCGTGGGAGGCAGCTGTCCGACACCTTTGGGTGCTCCGGGGCCCTACAAGTAGCACAAAAGCATGAGTGAAAGCTTGTGGGAGCATCAGGGAAGGAGGCAGATCTGGGAGATAACAGAGTGGTGATTAGCATCACCAAAAATAGGGAACTGCAAGCCTTTTTTTCCCATGCTCTCATGACACTCCTCCTCACTGGAAGTAGTAATCTTGAAAAAGCTTTGGTTTTTATTCGTATTTCTGTTTTCTTCCTACTGCACCATTTCTCACTTCTCTCTGTTCCTCTCCAATGTTCTACCTTCTGAATGTGCTGAATCTAAGCCCAGTGCTTTGAATGATTTCACTGACCCTGTAATGCTGCATACCAGCACAGATACATATCTTTTAGGTTTACTTTTATCTATGCTAATTTTGCTTCCCCCTCACATTTGCAAGTAGAGAGCAACTGCAAGGCTTCCTGTGCATCGCAGGCTGCAATTTAAGGAGTTTAAGAAGAATTAGTCTAGATGCTGTTTGTGCACTCGTATATACGCAGCCAGCTTTCAGTCTCATTGCTACCCGTGTGCTTCAGCCTGTTCTTGACTGTCAGAGAGCTAACATTTCTATATAAACTGATTCATTAAAACTATCAGAATGTAATTATCTCTGCCGTACAGAATAAATGGAGGTTTTCCCCCAGTAAAGGCATGGCAAGAGAAAGAGAAAAAGAGGTAGAAGACCCCTCCTTTTATTTTCAGAATTGCTGTTGTACTTAGAGAGCTATAGCAGTTCTAGCATTGCTCTAAACACACTGGAAAGCTTACCAATAACAGCCTAAGTGTCTGAATCCTTCTAGAGGCAGAGTCCCTCAAAGAATGAATCGGGTAGTTTCTGTATTTTTCTAAGTTTTTTTAGGTCAAACTAAAGTTAGGGAATCATTCCCCACAAAAACACCTGCAGGAGGTGGGGAGACTGGGAGTCAGCAGATGAATAGTCATGTATGATTTAAGTCTTATGGGGAAAAAACAATGCATTAACTTTGAAATTGTCTAATACCACAGATATGAATTTATTATAGAATTAATTACCTTACTTGAAGTGGCACTCATTGACACATGATATTTTGTCTAATCCTCTATTGTGTATAAAAATGTAATATACTGTAAAATAAATTGTAGTTGTTATTACTTTAAAGAGCAATTTAATCAAGGGGTTTTGACAAACATAACTATAGACTGATAGCTACTTTTTTTGCCAGTATTTTATGTTAGGAGTTTGTCAATTTTACTATCACTTTGGTTTCATACTGAAATAACAAATTATCATCATAAAAATCCTTTTGTCCCAAATCCATACTGTTAGTTTCAAAAATGCTTAATCCTTCCTGGCCATCGTCAATGTTAGGCATAGAGCATAATTTGAGATCAAATGCGGTGAAAATCAAGAGCACAGCTGTCACCACAAACACCCGGGTCGAGCGGCAGAGTTACTACAGAGTTGCATTTCACTTGCCTCTCCTACCTGTGTCCAACTTACCCTCAGCAGTTGCGGGAGCTCTGCTTGGGGTGGATTTGAAAGTACCTGTGGAAAGAGGTTTCTAACCAAACATCCCTGGTGAACTCCAAAAAAGACCTGCTAGTGAGGAAAATAAAGCAATATTAAGCCAAACTGAAGCGAACGCTAGCATGTGATTAACATAGCATTGTCAAAGATATCTCACAGTTTAATTTTAGTGGGGAAAATATGGTATCTCAGATACCATGATATGGGTGTTTGTTCACAGCCACTGTACCTGTCAACTATTATTACATTGATGCTGCCGTGTTCCCTGAGCTGTTTTGATTTCTTAACAAGAAGAGAATTTTCTCTGATGTGCCATCTGTAAGGTACAGTTTACCAAAGGAAAACTTTAACTCAAATTTTTAATAATTTTCTGTCGATTCCAATAAAATCTGATATATTTTTATAATACTTACAAAATAATAGCAAATGTGACTCACCACATGTGCCACTATTTCATTCGATATTCCTCTTCTCCCACTGACTTTTCTTTCCTGCACAAAATGCAATTTAAATGTCAACTTGAACTAAAAAACTTACATTCCTGTGGAGATTGCTGGTATCTCATACAATCTCAAATAATTCAACTGCTTTCCACTCCTTTACCTATTTTCTTCTATTTTAGTATCTCATCGTGCAGGTTCTAAAAATAACAAATGGTGGAAGGGATGAAGTAATGCACAGTTTGTTTACATGTAAGTGACAGGACAAAATGTCCTTTCATGCCTGAAAAGGGATGGTCCCAATCCATCACAGGGTCCAAAATTCATTTATTGTGTATACCAGTGCACAGTGAAGGATTATGACATCTTTAGCAAGGCCACTGCTAGCTACATAAAATGAGGAATATAAACCAAGGGGAAAAATGATAGGAATAGAAAAAATAGGAAGGAAATTCATCTTATATTTAACATCCACTTGCCAATCAAGTGCATAGGCAGCACAGAGGATGTCCATGGCACAGGAGGTACAGGTCTGCTTTGTTCTGTCAGGAGACCTTATGCTTGAGAAATTCATATAAAGATCATGAGGATACTTAGAGTCTTATAGTTTGGATTTAGGCCTCACTGAGACTTTCAGGTTCCCCTAGGAAAGCTGTCATCTATATGCAGAGATACTTGCACTCCCCACAAACTTGTTTTACCTTGGGACAGAACCACCGGTGATGGGCATGGGACCCACCAGCACCACGGTGCTCAGCCTGGGCTCTCCCTTCTGGGACGTGGCACAGGAGACGTTTCCAGCTCAAGCTCACTGTGATACAGTCAGGAAACAGTGGTGGCAACCAACAGCCCTGCCTTCATGCTAGAGTCCAAATCCCTTCTTCCACTCCTAAATGTGTACACGCCTTTTTCACTTTCATAAAAATGCCTTATTCATAAGGCCAGAGAGTTTTCATGATCTTTCTTGCCTAAGGGCCATTTTTCCTCTTCATTTCCTAGAAAGACTGCTAAATGTCATTCTCCACTCTCTCCAATATTGCACAACAGGCACGGGAAACCTGGGGAAAACAGCTTTGTCTGCTGACATCAGTTAGACATCAAAAAAGTTTAGCATTCTGAAAACTAAGCCCTGAGATTTAGCCCTAATCTCTGTGTCTTCGTTCCCTAAGTATGACACTATTCGTGCTCACCGGTTTGTGATGATATACAATAAAGACCGAGGCAACCAGTTCCTCCATTATTGGTGTCACAGAAATAACCTGGACTGTGCCATTTAAGGAGATATAAGGCAAAAAGGACTACGGTATTACAGTAAACTGAGGATTCACTCCTGCTTGACTTAGAAAGGATGGAGTTGTCTCAGACTAAATGCAAATTAGAGGTGCAATATTTCAGACACTAAAAGCACCACAAAATGTTGGAAGCAGCCTAGGGTTCAAAAGGAACTCAAAACTCACCTGGAATTGCCATGGGAAACAGTTGCTGGAAAAGCTGTCTGGAAAAATGCCTTCAACAGAAGAGTCTTCAGCCAACCTGCCTGGGCCCTTCATCCGTTCTGAATAGAGAATTCTGTTATCGACACAAAAAATCCAGCTGTGCCCCAGAAGATTTCCAGGGTCTTGATGGCATCTGCAGGGAGGGACAAGACCTGCCATCAAGAGATGTGCCATGGCAGATTTTTAGAGCTATTTTCTAGTGAAACTATGGGCTAGAGTCAAGTTCTATATACTCACGCTGACTTCAGGGGCCATTTGCACAAGTGAAAACTCACTCTTCCTTTCTTTCTCTGGAAATCTCTGCATTGTCCGCCGTTGTCACATAACTTCTGCAGTAAACAGGTGAGGACCTCGTTAGCTCCCCGGCTTTGATTCATTCCTGCAGCCAAACCCATCCTTTGCAGTGAATGGGCGACGATCCTGCAAGAAAACAGTTTTTAGGCTAAATTTTATTACTCAGTAGCTGACTCTAGATTTGATAAAGTTAGATGTATTTAAGATGTCTTGGTTCTGCTTAGATTGAGAGCCCTAAAATAGGCTCCATCACTGTGTTAAGACTCTGCACCCTGATCAGACTTGCACAAGCATTTAAGTTAGTGCAGTTTGTTGAAGCTTCAGGAAAGAGTGCTTTCACAAAGTGAGCAACATGTGTACTGATAAAGCTCATCTTTCCTTTCTCAACACAGCCGTGAAGCTTTACATTCTGCCTTACCACACTTTTGTCCCAAGTCACTGCTACTAGAAAAGATGCAAAGAGACACAGTTTCTGTGGGTTTGTTTCAAGGAATAAAGGTTTAAAATGCAAAAGAAGAGATAATTAGCACAATTACGGCTCCAGTAAGTGGATTTCATTCACCTGTTTAAAAAAAAAAAAACGTAAAATAACAGACAGACAAAAACCCACCATGAGCTGCACAGCATGCCTATGGGGTAGAGTAGGTCCAACTCATTAATGCACTGCTCTCAGGTTAGCATCTCTGCTGCTCTGATGATCATATAAACAGCAAAATCACATAACCAGCAATAAATCAAACCCAATGTGTAACTATTAGGCACAGATCCTGTGTACCATCACAGCACCTTCAAGACTAACAGCAGAAGAGGGAAGCTCTCCTGCAGCCCCTGTATCTTCCAGGGGTTCATAGGGTTGCTCTGCTCCACGGATGGATGAAGAGCACCTCGCACTGCCTGTAGTTACCTCGCAGAGGTGTTGGAGGTCGTAATTAATTACTGTTTGTAGAACCCATTGAGATTGTTAGGCACTAGAGAGAGAGTGGTGTTATAAATTATTACACTTGAAAACGATCAAACTCTTCAGCCTTCCACCGCTCGCCTTCTCACAAACTTGAGGCATTTCCTTTTCTCCTCCTGAAATAAAATTTGCCCTCTTGACATGCACAAACCATTAGAGAGGCTGTATTTACAAGCACCTAACAGTGTTTTCTCAAGTTTATTTTGACATTGACTTTTAATCAACATGATGATGATTGAAAAAGCTAGTCCAATGTTTCACTAAAAAGGAATATTAAAAGTACATTGATTGTGTCTACAAAGATATGCAATTAAAAAGTATGAGTCAAGTGCTGTTATTTAACACTTGACTTTACCTATTTTGAACTCTTGTGGCCCTGTTGTGTACATGGTTAAATGTGCGATACTCTGTGTTTCAAGTAAATCGGCTGTAAGCAATTTTATATTTTAATGAAAATAATTACAGTTTGAGTAATATGAAGTGTATCTGAAGTATAACCCCCCATGCTACTTCCCCAGAATTAGCTGTGATATAAATGATCATGATTTATTATGGTTACTTTGTGCTTTATGTGTTTGTAGGGGATCCTGGCTAGCAATGATGATTCTTAACTAACAAAGAATTGCATTTCAAAAGCAATTTTTTCTTGGATCTCATCTGTAATTCTTCCACAAAAGTGATATGATTTAACTATGCTGCAATATGTGATATTGCAAAGATGGCATTATTGTGCTGTCATTTTGACAGCTTACTTTAATTTACACCATTTAATGGATGAATACTTTTTTTTTTTTTTTAAATCTGGTGTTATTCTTTCTTAATATACCATATGCCATCGATCCCACATGCACTCCTTTGCATAAGCACGCCAAATTATGTAGTGGTGTAAAGTAACCTATGTGTCATATGCAACCTATCTTTTGAGTGACACATCAGAAGGTGAGGTCCTGTCTGTTCTTCAAGGATAGTGTGGCTCCTAAGACATTTCTGAGCCCTGAGTTGAAATATGTTACATGATACATTATGTACCGGTTGGCATCTGTCCACCTCAGAGATGGGCACTTTTCAGATACACTGTATGAAAATAAATTTGTGAAAGTCATTTGCCTTGGTAGAAGCAGCACTATAGAAAGTGTAAAAATTATTATAATTACATTACTGCAAAAGCTAATATCTGCAGCAGCTGGTTTCAATTGCAACCACTATTTTAAACTATTTTGTCAAACAAAATCTCTTTCAGTTCCTAACGTGTTTTGCCAGCTAATGGTAATAACTACTCATCANCGGGGGGGGGAATTGGGGGGTGACCTCCAAAGAGAAGAGAGAATACACCAGGCTGATCCAGGCCTGTCCACACCTCACTCATAAATGTACATCTCTGGATCAGCAAACCTCAGCTCAACAGAGCTTCCACATCCTAACTCTTTTATTTAGGCAACCTTCCTAAAGGAGTCAGGCGCTCAGGCTACCCATATTACAAACTGCCCAGAAGTTGTGCAGCTATGTAGGATGCCACTAAGCTCAAGAGAGCAAGACCTCCTTCTCAGGAGGACCTACTGACCTGGGTTCATGTACCGTGTGAAAACATCTACACAGTTTTCACGTCATACCTGGTTTTTATCTGCCTTGCTTGGGTCTGTCCACAAAAACCTCTGTTGACGTGCTCAGCAGAGCCTGCAATCCTGGCACAGGAGTAATCTCTGAAGACTTCAGCAAATCAGCTGTGGGAAGTTATCTCAGTAGGGGAAAATTTCATTGTGCCTTTGGGAAGCAGTCCAATTTAAGAAAATAATAATTTCATAACAGGGTGGAAAGCAAGCTGATGATACCCCAAGAACTTAGCTTTATTTGGTAGACTTTTGTCCACTTTCCAAGGACACCTAAGAGTTAAATAATTTAAAACTATAACAAAAACAAGAAAAAGATAGCCTAGTCGTTCTACTTTCCTGTTACAAATATTATTTTTGGACAGAAATGTTGCAAACAAAAAAGTAGTAAGAGCTAAAGATTTCAAGCGGGAGGTATCCAAGGTTGAAAAGGATTTTGTTGACATGAACTGAAGAAATACAGCATACCTTTATACTTACTTAGCTCTTTGATGTTATACATGATACCCAGTATGGCATTACAACCAACCATACATGTCATAAAAATACAGAGATCCCATGTGTAGTAAACCTGCAGTGAATTAATACCTCTGTCAAGGTGTATCCTGTGATATATTAAGCCATCCTTACTTCAAATTCCAGTTCACACATTCTCTACAACTCACAGGACCAAGAACGTGCAAACATTCCAGCAAAACCAGGAATGAGTTTATTTTAAAATTCCATCACGCTGACTACTGATACATTTGGAATAAGAAAGCTCATAAGATATTTAGAAAATTATGTGCTTATTCATAAATGTTAATTTTTGTAGAAAAAATAAATAATTCACTTTTTTTTGTTGTTTTTTTAATGTTAATTTAAGGCAGTAGCTAGGATTTCACCTGCGACTCACCTAAAAAACTGTTAGGAGTTTTGTGTGACCAGAAATGAGGTATTTGCACATAACCAAGAAACAGATATTGACAACTGACACATACTTCCAGCACCTACTGAAAATTACCAAGAATTTAAATTGTCTTCAGATGCCTGTTAAGAAAGCTGCAGACCGTTGCACAGCAGATCAAAAAATTGACACAAACGTGATTTATTTTTTTTACACATTAGTTTGAGCGGTCACTTCATGTAGAAAAATGTCAGAGCTAAACGACAGTAAAGAAAAGGCAGCAAATGCTTACGTGTTAGGACAGGCTTTTCATTTATAACAGATTTATTTAACTTTTTTGCAGAAGACATCTTTGATATGGGATTTAGCATTTACATTGGGCTTCGTTGCAGGGGTAGGGAAGTCACACCTTTTAAATCTCTGGTAGAAATCTTACAGTGTAGAAGGGGAAATGAACACCAGCTCTCTCCCCCTCCAGTGTGAAAGAACAGATGAGAAACTTTAAAAGTTGGACACACAACCCTTTGACCCGCATGATACTGGATAACCCTCTGCAGTGTCAAGCAATGGATCATCTTACCTGCTGCCTGCAAAAAGGACTTTCCTTATGTGTGTGGGAAGGGCACTTGCCTATGTCTGAGGCAGACCTCCTCCCATCCTACTTAACCTATTGAAGAAAAACAAAACAAAAGAACAAAACAAAACCAAACCAAACCAGAACAAAGTGAAAGTTTACAGAAAATTGAAGGCAAAACCCAAAATATTTCCCAAACCAGCCATGACAAGGTAAATTTCTAGGCGCTTCCACCCCTCTTTCAGGGTGGGAATGGGGCTCTGGAAAAATGCAGCAGGCTTAGAGGTCTTGATGGAAAGGAGAATGTTTCTGGGCACTGAGAAAAACATTGAAGCAGACTGGTATCATATCGTATTTGTTTCTGATGGATTTAGTTGGTCAGCCTTCTTCCTCCTTCCATACAGTACACACACACTGATCTATAACACCCATATGGACACCAGCGTATAGGCAGCAAATGCCAGATTAGATATAGTAAGAGTAAATTTAAGAGGTTATAAATGTTTTTTCGTACTAGTATGTATTCAATATTGTCATTAACGTAAGAGTCCACAGACATAATTTGAAAGTTTTTATCCTCTCTTATGTGATCATAACATAACGAAGGAAAACCATTCCCATTCAACTTAGCTGCATTGTCATTAGAAGGTGATTAAAAAGGCAAAACAACTCTCATTTTGAATCTCTAAGGAGAACCACTGCCACAGTGAAGATTAGTCAAAAAGGTTCATTCCTGCCACTAGGTCATAAAAAGGTAAAACATTTTCAGTGGGAAGGAGGACCTGGAGGGGGAAGGACCGCGGTGGTGTTGGTATGACATATACTGCCTCGTCACATCGAGAGGGAGACTGAGGTCTTGTGAAATCAGTACTTTATCACCTTCACACTGTGTCCAACCCCTTCTTCATGGTTTTAAGCACAAGTCTAGCACTATATACTTGCAAGGAGCCCGCCACAGAAGCATTTTGTTCAAAGAGAGGATGAGATTTGCTTTATCAGATAATGCTACAGTCCTGTCTCATGTGGCACATGAGGAAAGAGGCACTTCCTTATGAACACTCAAAATTTCTCTTTATACCACCCACATACGCAGTCATTACTTAGCCATCCTAAAAGACAAAACTGTGTGCTGCTTTCACGTACTGCATAACATCGCTACCCCTCGCACTGCTGGTGGAAGTCTGCGGAGGAATAACACCGTCAGCCGCTGCAAGGCTGCCAAAGGCACAGAGCCGGATTTCCCCAAGGCCTCCCTTCCCTTTTCGGCACAGAGCTCAGCGCGCTGAGTGCGTTTTGGGTCTTCAGCTCAGTAAAAAACCTGGCCACAAGATTTAGAATCAAAGGCACCAAGTTTCAAACCCTGCTGAAAATCTGGCGTTTGCTGAGATGTCAGAGTACTTATGGTCAAAGTATGGTCGTAATCACTAAAATACACAATTGCCATTTGTAATCAGCAGTACTCGCTCACACAAATAGTTTCATTGACTTCAGTCACAGGAAATACTAATTTTGTCTGACACTGGAAAGGACTTCTAAGACATAGAAGACAACAATAGCATAAATATTATTAAGACAGAGCTATCTTTGTCCAGCCATTAAGACTGTATCACTGCAGCTTCAGTGGATACAAACCAGAATCAGTGTTAATTCTATAAATATTTCTGCATCACCTCACCAGTGTGTGGGAACAAGAGGTGGGCATCTTCTGTTCCTTGGAAAACATAAAGAAGCAAACAGATAGTAGAGGGAAAGACGGAGATCTCAGTCAGACTATAGTAACATATTTGCAAAGCACGAAACAGTGACACGGTGCCTGAGAAAGGATAAAGAAATTATTGCTTTATGAGTTTTGGTTTTGTTCAATCTCAAAAAACAGTTGCACAGTTGAGGTGCTCAACATTTGAGTTTTAAAATGACTGCTCTGGGATGGTCCCTCATTAAGGGATCAGCTTTATAACGCGTCAGCTAATGGACCAGTGTACATCATCAGCTGGATGATAGATATACTTCGAGTCAAGCATATGCTCCAGCATCTGCTTATAAAGCTCTTTTGAACATAGGCTCAGGGTCCTGGGTTAGACTAGACATAGCAGTCTTACAATATTTTTTTAAAGTATTGCCCAGCCTTGGAAATACAGCTTAGTGCCTTGGATTCTTCTCATAAAGTGAAAAGGGCCATGTGTCTTGTAAAGACTAACCCCAAGGGAACTGAGGTAAAGTATTTTTGTAGCCTTAACACAAATTTTCCTTGCGTTTATGGCTTCATTATTTTAGTGGGTGTGTTATTTCAGTGTGTTTTTCTGCTACTTATTTTCTATCTTTTTTACTGCTCTTTTTTTTTTTTTTCCCTGTCTTTTTTACATAAGGAAAATGCGCTCAACAGATGATGCAGCAGTCTTTATAGCAGAGCTACTGGTTTTCATTTCTGTTTCCTGAACCTTGAATAGTCATGCACTTAATATGCTCAAAGAATGTTTCCGTAACATTATAATATTAAAGTTAATGTCTGGTCAGTGGAAAAGCTCCCCATATGAACAGAGCTGAAAATTTCTAGGCATTGATCCTCTGTTAAGTGTAGTTAAAGAGTTAAGACAAAATGAATTAAAGGAATACAACCAACAACAGAAAAATTGTTTCTGATTAGCAGGAAAACCCAGGATTAGGATGCGGTTACTCTGTAATTGCAAAATCTGAACTTCAGTAATATCTGGCAGGGTGGACAGGGAAAAAAACAGTGAAAGCACTGAAAACTAACGGGTAGGTCTTTTAAGGTAAATTAATCTAAAGTACTGGCCTCCATACCTATGGATTTCGTCCCTGCACTCGTAGAGACCTACCTCTGTAGCAACCTGTTGAAATTGGTAGGACAGATATTGTCTACCACGTCTGTCCAGCCTGGACAGTGTGTTTTTCACATAAGTGCCATTTTTGCTTGGTGCCAAAGGTAGGTGAATTGGTACAGCTTCGACCGAAATGCACAAAGACAGCAGCTATTGATCAAGCATAGCTAAACCGATGAATTTCCTATTCTGATGACCCATCCAAATTTCCAGTTTATTAATTTTCACATTTACTTTACCTAATGTCAACTCACTTGCCAGATCTGCTTTACTGGTTGCTTGTTTGCCTAATTAGCAGTAATTTGCATATTTACTGAGCCTGTAAATTCCCCGTACAGTCTGTGCTTAGGGACTCCAGTGATCACCAAGTCGTCGGTCAAAGTTTTGATAAGAAGTAATGTGTAAGTAAATTCTACAAGCCGTCACCCTAAGGCAAAATAAGTTCATGGTAGGAATGACTGGGTAAAATAATAAGAAGCCTGAAGCTTTTCTCAAACCTCAACCAAAACCTGGAGCCAAATCTTTTACAAGACTTGAAGTTAAGTTCTCTTCTTTTATTTTTTTAATTTGTCATAGCCTTTTGTTCTGTGCCAGAAAAAAAGAGATACCAAAATATCAAGACAAAAGGCTATTCTTGGATTTATGACATGAGAAAATCCAGGAAGGAAAGGAGACCTCATGAGAAAGCCTGTTTTCACAACATTTTTACATAGCTTTCAAAGTGTGTGTGCATACAGGGGCAGAAAACAGTACTTCGAGCTAACAAAACAAAATGTACCATAACATGATGAGTTACTTTGCTTACCAAGTCAAAATAGCTGGTACGATGCATTAAAACCTGGCAGAATCCTTACGTTCCTGTCCCATGATGTGCAGACTACATCTTCAGCGAGAGCCTATTAACATCGAGTTACCCAGTGCTCAGCAGGAGCTCAGCAGAGCCACGGCTTTGCACAGAGCAAAGCACCACCGAGCTCTCCTCTTTCAGCTGGATGTATCTCAAACACTTTCTTGATTTCATTCAAATATTTTAGAAGTACAATGGAGAGGTATACGTACGTGATATAGGCATAGGACAAATTCAAGGCAACAGGCAGAAGTATGCTGAAAGGAGAGCAGATTAGCAAGTTGCAGTAGTTAACATTTTACTGTTTCAAACAAAGCAAGAACTGTAACAAAAAAAGAAATGCAATAGATTTAACGCACAGAACAGTTTGATAGGAAACACAACACATGATTGACTCAACTGAAAGCAGACTAGCATCAAGGAATGCTGCTTTACTGGATTATTTTAAGGGGCAACGGATGCCCCTTCTTCCCCCGCTCACAACTAGTGCAATATGATTGAACTTGTCATGGACGTGATTGGACGCAGCATGGACCAAAAAAAGGTACCCAAAGCACATCATAGAAATCAATTAAGAAAGTAAAGTCTATCACACATCACTCCTCTGTTGTTTAACTTCTCCTTTTGTTTCCTTCTGGTTTTGGAGTTTCAGAGAACGCTTGAGTTTAAAATTCTCCTCTTACACACGGTACTTTATATTGCACTCAACCTATGTGACGTTATTTCTGCTGAAATACCTCAGCCTTCATGAAATAACCTAATTCTGCTTCCAGGCCCTTTTGATTAGACAGTCCTTGCTGAGTGAGATCCAATTAGTGGAAAACTAGGGAGGATATATAAAAAGACGTTGGTCATTGACAAAATTGAAATGGCAACCCAAGGTACCTCCCTGCAAATGTTTTGTACTACGGTTATAAACCTTTCGTCCTACGGAGACCAGCCCTGTGAGCCAGCTCAAAGTTTGAGTAGAAAAGCCCAGCACCGGCTATAAACGAGTTTGTACTGGTGGTCAGGATTTGGCCATTGAACTGCACAGACTTTATCATCCCTTCCTTTATCGAGAGACCTTCCGAGGCTGTTTTTCCTACCTGGTGTAGGGCCCAGGTAGCTGTTGCAATCTGGCCACGTGGGACAGCAGCCTCATAAAAGTGGATATCGGTGTCCTTTTCACACACTCATCTAAAAATTTTCCTAGAAAAGCACCCACATGGGAAGCTGCCCCTCACTGTGGTCTAACAATCTAACCAGGGGTTAAAATACTGATCTTTACCTAGGATATAACGCAGCTTGACATGTTTCATCAAGCATGTGGTTCTCGCTTCAGTTCCAAAGCGTTTCTCTGAAAAGTAAGAACAGAACAAAAAAACTAAGATCGCTACTAACGTGTAAACTACATTTAAGTAAAGCAAAATAGCAGAGAAAAGAATGTTTTTCATTGTTAACACGGTAGAAAATTAAACACCAATCTTTAAACAAATTGTGCCATTCACTTTTGCAGCAGCAAAAGAGTTTATTATTTCACTATTTCATCTCACCTTGTGTCATTAAAATATAGGACACAAGTAGTAAAACACAAAGTAAATATGCACATATCTTTACACCATGTAGTGTAGCTATAAATCTTACTCTTTGATAACAGCTGTACTATAGCAATCATTTGAGTAGTGCAGCTGCCACAACAATATCAAATTTTATAGTTAAAAAGCAGTCAAAACTTTAATGGTACAGTGGAGGTAGATATATATTGTGCTATAAATAAACATTATCTAATGAAGAAATGAAACATGTTTATTTTTCCTTGACATATCATTCAATATCATATATCTTTGCTCCTGCAAGCTGCTATAATAGCAGCCATTATACTTCAGCGTGTACAACAACAAAGTCTGTAGTTGTACTAATTACGTTGGATTTAAATGAAGGATGGGAGAACTTCAGACAATGTGGCCTTGCAAGCAAGGCTTTCATTTCATTAAAGGAGTATCTTAAAATGTTATCGGAGTTAAGATGCTGGCAGAGGTTCTGAAGTGGTTGGGAACGCAGTGAGAAACGAGTGGGTTTTCCCCTTAGACGATGACTTCCACTGTGTTTGTCTGACACAGTGTAATCGATCTGGTGAGCAGGAGGCCATGAGAACTGATGTACTGGTTCAGACGAGTTGTTGCTGCCACATTATTCACAGCCATGAGAAACCTCTGAAAGGATACGAGAACGCACTGGTCTAGCGGAGGCAGGCTCGTGTCCCTCCCAAGACAATACGTGCCTCAAACAGTCTCTGTGAATTGACTTTGGTTTCTGGGATTACTGGTGTGCTCACGTTGAGCCTAGGGACATGGTGACAGAGCACTGATCACACTTCTGGAGATGTTCACCTGCCTACTGCATAAAGAGTGAATGAGGGCATGGAAGCGTGGAAGAGATCTTCAGCAAACATGCTAGAAACATCTAATTTTGAAGAGTCCACAGAACATGACTCATCATGCTACATAAGGGCCACAAAACATTGTCTAACGTTCAGGTGTGTGTTTCTGCAAACATTTTCACTTGAGTCCAGAGTGAACTTCTGAAAGATACCTCCCAGTTGCTTCTACCCGCTGCATCAGGAGCTACTGCAAAGAGCTATCTGGAAACCATGCACTGGGTGCCCTTTGAATGGCACTAAAGTGCAAGTGAACACCAAGGGCAGACCCAATGCAGTCCCATCACTAACAAGGGGTCAGTCCGTAGGACCACACTAGTCTCAGTCCAAGGCTAACCCTAACACATAAACATGGTAGATTTGAGGTCCTCAGTACCAGCTACTCTCCTCTTCAGATTCATCCCTACTGCTCCACTGGTCACTAACATAGACGTAGCCTCAGACCACTAAATAAAAGACCAAAGCCCACAACTACAGTGTGTCACAAGATGGGGAAGAGAGATGGGAGAGAGGGAACAAATATCCTGGGTTCGTGCAACGCTAGGGAAATTTGGCAAGTAAAATTCATGAACTCCATTCTCTTAAAAATCCTCCTTGGGAAGCCGTGCTTCCCCTCTTCACATCAGAAAAACGATGCTAGAAGCATCCTTGCCAGAAGGGAGATTACCGTCTTGCCTGGAGCTTGCCTCCTGTTCAGTGTGGGTTTCTCTGAAGGTGACACATGGACACCCTGGTGGGAACTGCAGCGACCCAGGGGAGCTCATCCATTGGAGATCAAATCCCTGACAAACAGCTTACCGCAGTTAAACTTTGTGCGTGCCCACCATCAGAGATCCTCAGGGTGCATTCGCTTGCCATCAACAGAGCATTTATCTGAAAAACCCCATGAGATGCTATAAAATAAACCCAACAGCTGTTAGCAGAAGATGACAAATCCTAGATACCTTTTTGTCACATTGCAACCTATACAATTGACTCCATGTTTACAAACAAATTGCTACAGAAAAATATTAAGTCCTGGCATTTAGAGAAGCTCTAGAAATTACTCACTCCCTTGGAATTCTGCATGACAAATTAAGACTATGCTTCAACTCCTAACAAATGTAGCTAGAGCAGAGTTTCATAAACATTCTTGAGATTTCTTCTGTAACAGCTTTATTTTGGCTCCCCACTTTTCCTGCTTAAACAAATGGAAAGGTTGGCTGATATTGTCAAAATACAGCACTTCTCATGAACCAGGAGTCATTTATTAATGTAATTTATTGAGCCTGCGTTGTAAAACATAAAATCATATTTCTACAGGGAGGGGGGGGAAAAAAAAAAACAAAACTCATTACCCTAAGCTAAGATTATTTTCTTTTAAAAGACAAATTATTGCAATTGTGGATTCTGTAAGTAAGCTTATGTGCTTCCAGAACCAGCCTTTCAGAGGCCAACAGGGTAAGTTTTAATGAACCGTGCAATGTTGGGTAAGAACAGAACAGATGTTTGCACAGCCATCAGGTAGACCTTTGTTTATATAAATACACCACAGTAGATAACATCTAATACCTTTCTCATGGCTTAAAATAACCTTCCCACTAAAAATACAAACAGGCTTTTTCCCAGTTGTGAACATGCTTAAAATCTAATTAATACGCAGCCGATCGCAAACCCACCAAACTGCTCACGCAGGGTCGGACCTGTCATCCAGCGTCACCTCTTTCATGACACAGTCTTAATCTCCTCCTTTGTCGTTATATTGCAGTTTTTGCTCTAAAGGTTTCTGCACTAAAAAAGTGGGAAGGTGAAACCATAGTTCAATTCAATTTATTTTTATATTGCCTCTCATACAAAGTCTTTCAAACCGCTTTATATTGAGAGATAAAATAATCATATAACACTTGCCAGAATTCAGCACGGTGACTTTCATACACTCAGGGTAAAGCTATGTACCAGGGAAGTAAAATTTAGAAAATTGAGAAACAGAGAGAGTATTAATAAATATGCATTAGTTCCACGCTGTATAGTAACAAGAAGAGGGAAGGAGATCCCTGTTATGGTGCGTTCATAGCCCTTGCTTTAGGTAGGAGGTCTCTCCCGGCTCTGCAGACGCACACGGAGGCATGTGCGTGGAGGAGGGTGAGCACGGTGAGGGCAGCGGGGCTGCTGGAGAGGATGAGGAAGGCATCACCCAAAGGAGCCCTCTACAGCTGCGGTGGGCACAGAAACACAAGTCCCTTGTTTCCCTCCATATGTAAAGCACTATTTCCATTCAGAAAATGAGAAGAAAACCTCAGCCTGTCTTGAGAAAGGAAGGGAAAAGTGTACCGAGTCACTAACATTCATCGTCTGAGAAACACAACGCAGGAATAACCTCGCAACCATGGAGGGAAACATTTCTGCAAAAGAAAAGCCTATAGTGAGCAGCAAAGCAAAAAATGTTTATGGCAACACCATTACTGTGTTTAACTTAAATAATTTATAAGCACTCAGTGTCCAAAATATCACCCTGTATTAAGTAATGCAATTATTTATAAGAGTAAACCTGGAACCAGGTGCACGCCGCGTATTGGCAGTACGGTGCAAGCAGCAGCCCGTGTACAGGGACAGACATCGGAGTCAGCAAGTGGGCTTCATTTACTCTGCTAAACCCGTTCTCATCGAGTCTAGAAAACAAGCACGGAAAAACTGCCTCTCAGGCTCCTAAAGTACCTCTACCCTTCTCCAAACAAAACCCGAATGTCAGAACACTCACCCAGTTTATTCCAGTATGACCTCAAGTAGCACGGGAGAAAGATGCTCCCCAAACCACCATTAAACAAAGGGTGTTATAAATTCTGTGATATACTCTTAAATTTACATTCTAAAAGTTTACTACATGTCTGAGGCCCATCATTTCAGAAGCCCGCACATAAAGAAGCCTGGTAAAAGAGCATTTAAGAAAATATTTGGGCAACAGCTAATATTTCTTCCTACCTATCTTCACGCCCATGCCGCTCAAGCCAAGTCACATCTTTATAATGCACGGTAAGAAAACACAATATATAGTAACTCATTTTCTGACCTTTTAATATTTCTGTCATTGATTGTCAGAAGTGAGGACTGCTCTCTATCCTAAGGTGATGGATTATTTAATTAACTATTGACCTTTTCAGTATCAGATGTTGACAATGAATGCGGTCCTATGTAAGCTGCCTCCTCTGGATGCTGTTCAGTTCTCCATTGCACGTTGATTTGTCTCACATTTTGGTTTTACGCCTAACGTTCCTATTATGTTCATTTAAAAACAAGTCAAAGTCTTGTATTTAGTGAGGAACACTTTTATGATCTACTGCTTTGAGTTTTCTTTTGAACGTCAACTGTGTTTGTAGTAGAACTTATATGAATATTAACAGAATTAAGTCTTTCGTAGATAAAATCATTTCTACTGCTTACCTATTACTTAGGTTTCTGGCATACTTTCAGGACAACTTCTTCTGCACCAGGAGGCAAAGAAGCCAACACAGAAAGGAAAATTGCTCGTCATCTGTGCACACGGGTCAAGAGATGTCTCAGACTAAAAACTGTAAGAATCATTTGATATTAAGCTTTGCCTTTGGGCCCAGCAAAGACTCCAGCCAGGAACATGACATTTATACCGAGCACCTTTAAAAAGCAAATATTTCACTACTTTCCCACACGATAGGCAACGTGAAGCCTTGTTTACACAAAAGGAAACTGAGACTTCAGACTTTTTCTCCCTGCAAATAAAGAGGAAGGATCCAGATCTTCATCCTGAAGGCCCAGGATACCAGTGCTCCGGTCTCAGGAATTACAGATTCAGCTACAATCTTTTTATAAGCGAACAAGGTATTTTCCTCCACGAACATGTTGTTGGAACCAAACACTGAAAAAATGATCTGTGCCTCCAGGTTGTCAGAGAGATTTACATGTGACTACACAGCAATTTGGGTATTCCGCTGTGATTTTTCGCCAGGGCTGAGCGAGCTGATTAATCTAACATATTTTTGGTAGAAACTGTCCAGCATTTCTCCAGGAAAAAAAGTTTGTAGCCTGGCACACCTTCACAATAAATATCATCTGCTAATTTCATCTGTTCACTTAGAAAACACTTTTTTGCCAAACACAGTACCAGATAGAAGTTTGGGGAGCTTTTTGTGTGCTAAATGGTCATTAATATTTTTTTCAAAGTGTTCCATTTCCCTAATTATTTTGGTAACCGTATAACCATAGAATCGCTTCATAGGAATAAAGTCCATAAAGTAACCCTGCACCAGCAGAGAATAACAATTAACGAATTTCCAGAAGGGCTGTTTACAACAAATCGTCATGTTCCCCTCATATTTTTTTATTTTTTTTGTCTGTGAAAATAGCAGCAGCACACACAACAGTAAATATTCCTACTGCTGATGGATTTGGTAAGTGGTTTTAATCAGAAGCTTTCTTTTTGCATCAATCAGCTTTCCCCGTAACCTGAGAGAGATTCCTACATATGTCATCAATACACCCAGATAGCGGAGTTATAAGTCTGATTTTTTGTGATGTTAATGCAATATTATGATAGATATCTATTAGCAGGGAGAGCGGAGCAGCAAACGGACTCCGGCGCCTTTGACAGCGGCTGCTCTTTCTTTGTCAGTGTCAATCCGCGGCGGAATCATGGGGAATGAGCGAATGTGACAGGAGAGGACCGCACCAATTATGGATGAAGGGATACTATCTACTCCCACTGGTTGATGTGATTTATTCGACGGTACTTCTGCATTTATAGAACAGCAGATTGTAGCTGCTTATGAAGTGACAAATAGTGCTCAATGACATTGACTGACTTGTCTGATCAATTTAGCTTGTCTGAAAAGTAGCCGTGAATTGCTGTCCTTGTTGAATGACGGTTACGAACAGTCCCGGTTCAACTTTACCTATGTGAAATCTCAAATGCCATTAGAAAACTGATAAAGATGGCTCCCTTTAAACAAATAACACTACAGCCCCGTACCAGGAATGAAAAATACTAACCTTTCCTATAGCTTTGCTTTGAAACGCATCTCACTTAAAGAATGTTTTCTCTTTGAGACTGTGTCAGTGGAACATTTTTATTCTTTTATGAGTTCTTGAATATTTGATATATTTTGGTGGAAAAGCAATGTATCTGACGGAGAGAAAACAACTGGAGTTTTCTTGCAGGAACCAACAAAGCAACTCTTCGTGTTTTCTAGTAATTTTATTGAGCCTTGAGTCACTAGATTCATTTTTAAAGTTGGAGCTCCTGGATTCTGGCGATGATGTAATTCAGCTTTCCTATTAAAATCAAGAGGAAAAAGCAAAAAGGAAATTCCTGGCCTTGTGGTCAGAGAGCAACTTGAAAATGTGATTTCAGTGAACCCAGTAGGATCAAAATCCAAAAGAAATTGGAAGCCAACTTAAAAATGCTGAGGGATTTTGGTTTTTGGGGGGTTACGAGAAGTAATCTTAGGACTATAGGAGCCTGACAGGACTTTTTAACACTTGGGGTTGACAGCACAGGAACTTCTTAGAAGTCTGGCTCGTTTTGACAGAGCTGTTGTGTTAATAACCTAATATTGAAAACTGTCAAACTTTCAGTGACTGCTAGCCCTTCTGGCAAAAGGGGTTGTTAAATGTGAAGAGGTGGCAGAGCCAGGCTATTGGGTGCCACATAATTCTTGCCGCTTTTAGTGAGCCTCGGCACAGCCCTTCTAATAATACTGGAATTACATGATAAGGTGTTACTCGGCACGAGTAAAGACTGCACAATATGGCCTTTAAACAAACATTGAATTAGAAACCATTGAGAAACTGTTAACAAATTATATTTTATCTAGCATTAGATTAGTATTTTCATAAAGTCATAATGTCGTGCCACACCTTATAAATAATACATATGATATTTCTTACATGAAGCAGACACAGGAGTTGCCTGCAAATAGTAATTCCGTGTATAAATATATGCAAACTTGTGAGTGGGTCTACACACACATATCTATATCTATCTATCTATATATAAATATATATGGTCGCACATACATATAAATCGATGTCTGCATGTGGGGGGTGCATGTGCGCCGTTCATTATATATTACAATATTAAACTGTTATCCATGCACAAGTATATTTATGTATATATTTCAATTTATTAGAGCTAGGCAGCCCTTTACAGACTTAATAAAGAGCACCAGCATTATAAGCCAAGAACCATTTTTCCCTTTCCCTGTATTATTCAAATTTATTAAACAATATTTCACATTTGTTTGACACAATGTCAAACTCGGGACTCCTAAAGAACTGCTGCAGCTTTGGAACTGTTATGCTTTCTTGGACTTTAATCATTTTTGGCAAGGCTCCATTTCCTGTCAGAAAGTGAAACAGCTTAGGAATGTCATTTTCACGAAAGAAAACAGAGAGAATCCGAGAGGAAGTTCTCCTCCACTCCAGAGCCCCTAAGATACTCAAACACACTCGCAGGAGGGCTGGAATACATCAAACATTAGCAGAGGGAAAAGGACACACTTTTCCCACATTAAAATACATGGATAAAGTTGAACTTTTGCTAAAAATAGTTCCCATGACTAATCCTATTAAGTTTTTAAAAAATTGGGCCGTATCTCCCTTGAAGTCAAATTGTTTTTTAACTTCAGAATGACATTAAAAAAAGACTCTAAAGTGCCTTTGCTTAAGTCAAAGTCCCTGGAAGATTATTTTTTCTTTTCTTTTTTTTAAGTGAGATATGAAAAATGAGGACAGGAGCACGGATCGCTCTTCTAAAAGGGCAACTTACCTATTGAAGAGGTGGGGAGTATCAGTCTCTCCCAGATCATTGCTTGTGATGTACTTTTTAAAAGAGAGGCTCCCTGAGGAGGGAGGAGGTTAAAGAGAGCAGATTAAAACTAACCCTTAGCTCTGCCAGCTCAGTGCCTACAGAAGCCAAGCACAGCCCCGGGGGGAGAGGTGTATAAAGCCCTGCAATGCTCCTGGGCAAGAATCACCTATTTTCTTCATTCAGAGGGCTACTTATGCGGAAACCACCCTGACTACTTGTTGTGATGAGGAAACGAGCAATGCCCAGATGGATTTTGAGAACACAACCCACCCCCAAGCAGGAAAAGCACTCCACTAGCAAAGTTAGCAGGTCCCACTGCATCTCAGCCGCGCTGGCAGTAAATGTAACTAAGGACTTCTGACAACCACCAGATCCACATACAATTTATGAATCCTATTCGAGGCTCATCTGGGTGGTTCTCTGTCAGACCAAACACTCAAGTTTTATTCTGAGGCTTACGCCATCTTTGTTTGTTTGTGCTAACGTACTAGACAGAAATCCCAAGCTATGGTAATACCACAGTTGTTTCAGAGCTGGCTGCAAGGGGGGGCAAGATTCCATTTCTGAAGGAAAAGCCATTTGCAGCAGGACACTGAGAGAAAAAGCATGTTTAGCTCCTTCAAGGAGTTTGACTTAAATCCAAACAACACTCATACACGGCCAGGAAAGGCAGGTAAGTTTATCTGTTGCACTTTCCCTAGAATTAGGTTAAATACCAAGTGATGGGATTTTAGGAGCCTTGCAAATGCCTTAGCTCTGTTTGCTTTGGTTGCAATGTGTGCTTAAATCTGTGTGTTACAAACCCCAACGGGGCACACGCTGCCCCGTGAACCAGCGTGCAAGCCAGCGGGTCAGTGAGCCCGAGCTGGGAGGACATCCCAGCACCATGGTCCACAGGACCCAAACGCAGGAGACCCAGAAGAGAGCATCCAGCTGGCAAAAGCTGAGCAGAGTGTGTTATCTGTCTTCAAGGAAAAGGTGAAATCCTAAAGGGAAAAAAAACATGACCCATACACATGCTACAAAAAGCATGCATGCTTCTAGCTCAGGCACGAGAAAGGTCAGAATTCAGCCTTAATGAAACTCTTCTCCAGATGAAACACTGGAGAAGGAGGTTAGAGAAGGGAAAGTAAAATGAAAATAAATTAACGAACTCACTTAGCAATAAATCTACACTTTCTACAGTTTGCTCATGGATTTTTCTATGAACAGATGAGCAGAGAGCACAAGAAGATGAAGAATGGAAGGGTCACAGGAGTTGTCTACTTTCATAAACCTTCAGAGGTCCCGGTTTAAATGCATCCTCCATCTACCTTCTGCTCAGCACTGAACAGGGAGCAAATGTGAACAGCAAAGCATGCATTCAAGTTTGTACAGGTAGAAGCACACAGGCGTGCCCTTAGGGAAGGGAAAGAGCAGAGCAGGTTACGGTAGGAAAACGAGCCCCCTAACATGTGCTTTTTCTCTCCGTCTCTCGGGCAGCACGGGTCAGGTACAATCGGGTGGTCCCAGCATGTTACACACACACCAGGGGACTGTAAAAACTCTCAGCGTTGGTCTACATCTGCTTGCATTGAAGTCGTCCCCCCCAACCACACTTCAATGGCGGTAGAGTTAGGTCAATACCGAAACACTTGTGAACACGTCGCTCACCACATCGCTCCTTCCCACCCCCCCGAAACCCCTCTGGCGGCATTGTTTTCCTTTCTGCCCCCAGCTGAGCTTTCATGGTGCTCTCTGATGTTTCTGCAAGGAATAACTCATTCCCTCAGCCCAAACCTGTGCAATAGGTACCTTTGGTCTTCCCACCACACCGCTGCCGGTTGTCCCGACAGTATCTTCTGCCTCGGACCAGCTTTGCTGCTGGAACTCTAATTCAAAACTAGCGCATGGCATTTGTTTGTTCTTAAAGTATAACTTTGTGTTTGCACTTATAATAATGTCTTGTAGCAAGTTAGTCACTGAGGAACATTTCCAGTCATTTATTTTCCAGTACAGACTACAGGTTTCCATGGCTATATTCCACAGAAAAAAAAAAAAAAAAAAAAAAAAAAATTCCAATTTCATGTGTAGATGAAATACTTCAAAGTCTCAAACACTCAAGCCATCACTAACACATGCAATAATATAAACTGGAATGAATTTTCAGGATGTGGTAGGCTAAAACTCAGCTTTCGGAGCGGCAGGGTTGAAGTGCGCTTTGACATCAGCCCTCCCCACCCCCCTCTCCCCACATCCACTAACTCTTCCTTACCTCATCTTCTTCTCATGCTTGGTCCCATCTGACAGCAGCTGGCAATCACCGATTGACACCAGAGCCCACAAAGGCGTCCAAGCTACAGCTCAGTCTGCACTTCTGACCCATGCACTCCAAGCACCATAGTGTCAAGTTTATACTGTAAGGCCGTGAAGTCAACTCATTAAATGGCCCTCCAAAAATCTCTCCATTCCTCAGCACCCAGTCTTCATCCAAGCCCATCTTCAGCTTCATGGTGTCGTGTATACTTGCCTGCCCATCAAGAAAAACTCTGGCACTGGATTTATCTCAGCTCCATCCAGATCCCTCACCTTCAAGAACTACTCTGCAAAGCCATCGCTCACGGACCATGACAATATACTGAGCATCTATTTCTTCAACAGAGTCTATGAAATGCTGTTTGATAAATCATTGTTGAAAGTTTTGTTTGTATTATGGAAGGAGTCTTCTTTTGTACTGAGGGGAAGGAATTTGGAGAGTTAAATCTAAATCTGGAGCTATATTCCTGGTTTTCTGCACATTTAAATACAAGTAAGGAACTTACTGAACTTAGNAAAAAAAAAAAAAAAAAAAAAAAAAAAATCCACAACAAACCATACCGTTAATAAGATGCTAAGCGACAATCACCATGACCGCTCTTCTTAATATGCTGCGCCAGTTAAATCCCAGCCTTTTCACATTCCCATTGCTATAGGTGCCTCTGAAACAGCAGTTCACACATTACCCTTCACCCTCCTCCCTTCTGCCCCAACCTTGTACCTCCTCGAGGGTGTTGCACGCAGCCATCCATTTATCTTCCCTTTTTATCATCTCACTGAGCCCCTCAAAGATGGTCCGAGCTACTCGTGTCCTCCCCCTTCCTCTCCCCCCCCCAAATTTCCATTTATATCTAGATCTTTGCAAGCCCAACACAATCTAATGGGCAGGAGAAGGCCTGAGCGCAGATTGTTTAACAATGCCTTGAGGGGCTTATTCACCAAAGTTCGATGCTCTGACGAACAGCTTGCTGCAGCTCTAATGGTAAGGCATATAAAATGCATCGTACATTAAATTTAATGTTGCCTCATTAGTCTTAATTAGATTCCTACATTACACCAGGATTATAGTTTCTTCATGTTTATGTTTGCTCCTAAAATAGTCTACACTAGACAACAGTTCGGTGTACTTTCTAACCTTTGAATAAATATGCCCTGAATTGATACCTACCAATATTCTTAACCTCGAAGAAACAGAAATTAGGTGATACTACAATTGCCTTTCAGACAGAGAGGCTATGTAGAGTAGGTCACAAAGGAATAAATTTAAAGAAAAAAGATGTAGTACACAAACACTAGAAATTACTTATCTTGTGTTTTAAAGGGGTGAGCAGTGAAGGGAAAGGAAAGGACTCTTTGTTTCAAAGAATTGGATGGCTTTTCTATGTCTATGGATGCTTTGATAGTTTGTTCTCGTACTTATGAATATTGTCTTCTGGACCAGGCTTTTCACAGTTTATTTACTTTAAGCTGTAAAATCTATTTCAAGGTGATGCCACTAATTCAGCTTTGGAGCTTGACTAGAAGTTGATGTAAGAGTAGAGCACGTCCCACGATTAGACATAATGCCCTACGCCAGGACCACGGCATGTCAGAGGCTGGCAGTGACTAGAAAGAAGATGACCTGAATCATACTCTTCACTGTTGACAAAAATACCACTCTGACAGGTCCAGGAATGGAGCTGCCGTAGCAAAAACCTTTCTTTCATCCAAGAAAAGAAACCACGTATCCTGGGATTCCCCCCACCACCCAGGTGGTACCTGCTCAGTCTCCTCATGGTGGTGAGCTGTCCCTCAATGCCGGCACTGTCCCCCCACGCCTGCTCCAGCTCCCAGCGTTCAGCATCGCCTCTGGTACGGCTCTACCTGCTGCATTTCAAATAACTGGTCTTGTATGACAGTTCCACCTGAAATGGAATTTATATTTAAAACAAATAACTATGAATATGTGGGGTCTATTTTATGACAAAACAGTGTATTTTAGAAGATTAAACCAAATGGATTTTTTTTTTTTCCATAAAATTTTTTTTTTAATAGGGAAAAAGTCTGGTTACACCAGAGCTATTTGAGGAATTGGATTTCTTTTCAAGATTTTTTTCTCCAAGCTTTTAATAAATTGTTGGAACACCCCATCTTTCTTCTTGCAGTTAATTTAACAAGCAATTTTAAAATTCTAAAAAGGTTAAAAAAATAGCAAAATCTTTTTTAATGTCAAATTGAAGCTTCGTTGTTTTAAACATTGAAAGGATGAGAGCTGCTTTATAAAACTTTATAATTCTTAACGTTTTGGCCCAGGTCTTGCCACAAAATAGTTCAGACTCTTGAAATTATTTCTTACCCAGCACAGAGTGCAATTCATACATGTTTATCGATTTCTTTCCAACTGACTTATCCGAACATTCACGGTAATACGGGAGCAAAGAGAAGCCAATTAACATTATTACCAGTTAGTGTTCTGCTGATGTTTTTAAGTTCATTTCCTTTCATGTCCCATACCATGAATTTGATAAAATTTAATAAAATTTCATTTGAATTTGCATGTAGGCAGTCTTACTTGTTAATTAGAATTTGAGGAATACTATAAAAAAGACAGCGTAACTCTAGACATTTCACTTGCTTAAGGGTTTAAAAGAAATTCTTTTGTCCTGCTTGGGTTTTCCCTTTTCAGAAATGTTTGCAAAAAACTGAGTGTTTGAGGTATTCTCACATTGAAATGCATATATTCCAGTGGTCTCACCAGGTACACTAAAATAACATTATTTCCTCTGAGATAAAACAAGCTGACTTAGGCTTTGAAAAATCCTTTCCTTGGCTCAGGAAATGGGGAAATACTTATGAAAATTTTCAAGAACTATCTGGCTTTATAAGTAGATCAAAGTCTAAATATTTGTACCACAGACGATACTGAAACAGTCATTTAGGTGACTAAGACAGAGATTTGACAGCATCCATCCCCAAGCACATTAGAGTGCACATGTACTGACTTTATACAAACTTGAATTTAAACTTTACATCCATCTACACTACAGTAGCACATTTTCCTTAGGACTGACATCTTGGGAAAGGCCTAGGCAACCCAAAAAGAAAAAAGGTTTACATTTTCTAAAATCCCCTAATCCTGCCTTTTTGCAGTCTCTCCATAAATTGCTCCTTTTTCCTGAGGGGATAAAAAGCTCAGTCGTTTCTTTGAGGGCTTTGTCGTATTATATTTGCCAGTGAGGAAAGAAGGGAAAAAGGACCAGGTGACTCCTGTTGCAAACTGCAGCTATGGAACAGCTTAAGTCCCAAAGAAACAAACAAAAACCCCAGAAATGCACAAAAATCCTGCCATTCTTCATCATGAATTCAGAGAATACCAAAATCTTTCAGTAAATATGGATGAGGGGCATATCAATGGGCTACTGCTGGATTCACAGGAGGAAGGAGGACTAGATTCCCCAAGCACATATCTTTAGCAGATAATACAATGTATAATTGCAGTACAGTGTAGAGCACCTGAAGCAAATTTGGGAGAAGAGGGGAAAAAAAAGTGATAACTGGATGATGAGCTGGCATTTATGAAAAATAAGATACGGATGTCCAAGAACAAATCCTCACTTTCTATCTTAAAACTACACAAAGTGTTTCAGAGTCGGTAAAACTCAGCAGAATTGTTTCTTTTGCCAAAAGGCCCAAGAAAAGTCAACTTTGTCTCTTGCGTGGGTTTCCTGCAAGGCAGGATGCAGCCAGGTAGGATGCATCCACCTCCCCTGACTGTGGCTAATACAACCTCAAACTAAAAATAGTAGACATTGTAGGAAGGCTGGGACTTCTTTTTGTCTTTTTATTGCCTTGCAGCGAGGACAACCAGCCATGCTGGGCTTCAGTGGGAAAGGCTCCCAGCATGGCTGGAGCTGGATCCATGGGAGAAGGGGAACGCATGAACCCCAGGCACCCCATGCTGAAGACCAGACCTCCAGATGTTGGAAGGAGAGTGGCTCCCGCTCAGCGAGCGAGGGAGGAGGCAATGAGAGTGGTGATCCTGCCGCTAGGAACTGCTCTGCTCTGCAGAGCTGGCAGGAGATGAGAGGTGAGCTGTACTCTGCAAAGAGCTGCAGCAAGTTCCTCTAGAGCAACAGGGAACTTAGCAAAGAGTGGCTGCACGCGAAATCACAGGTTCAAGGCTTCTGCAGGTGAGGCACAGCTGACCAGTGCTTTGCACGCCGGGATAGTGCAAGTGAGAGTCCGGTCTACCCCTTCACCATCACTCTGCACCTCTGAATTGGATCACAGCCTTTTCATTTTACTGGCTGCAGGTGGGGGTGATCTATTGCCTTCCTGTTGGGTTTCATTTGAGACATACAGAAAGCTCTGGGACATCACCCAGAAGCAGATTAATTCATTTATTCTGCCTTTCCAAAGAAGGTTTGAATGTTTCCGGGACCAGCCATCCTCCTTGCACGCACATTAGCTGTTCTGGCAAGGGTGTCTCAGCCCAATTTGGTTTGAGTGACAAAAGTTAATTTTATTGATGTGCAGCCTTCTGTGATGCTAGGTAGGAGGTCCGACAATGCAAATCAAATGGCTTCTCCAAAAATATCACAGTGATAGATAATGAGACAGCGATGCAGATTTTTGACACTTTGATCCTACCACAAGCAAATGTTAAATTTAGAGATGAGAATTTAAAAAACTAATGCCGCGTTGCTTTAAAAGTGATCAGTGAAAGATATAAATAGTTTAACGAAGACTAATGTTATTCAATGAAGATTTTTTTTTTAAACCCAAAACAAAACTATAACAAGCAGGATTAAAAAAGAAAAAAAGGGAGAAAAATTAACTTGAAACAAATCTAGGAATAGAAACATGTCAAATATGCTATTAAGGTTTAATTTCACTTCTAATGGAGAGGTCATACACTGCAATTTGATTTTACTACTGTATATTACTATACACCTATAGATACACGTCAACTATTATGTTAGGTGTATAAGGGAGGTATCTGGAAACACTAGAACAAGGAAGATGACTGACGCTTACAAGAAAAGCCTTTATTATATGTCTATGTTTTGTTTCATTAATCATGTATGTTCATTAACCAATCATGGTAATTTATTATGCACTGTTTCAAGACATCTCGCGTTACAATGGTGTCATTTTCACTTTGATCATCGAAAGATCTTGCAAGATGACATTTGCAACCAAAGGACCTGGCTCCTCTGTTCGTGCTGCATGAATACGTACTAGAGATTTAGAAGTGTTAAAAAAAACCCCAAACCCTGCAGTGCAACATAGTTTGCAAGAGACAAAAATTAATTATGTAGCTCAAAGATAACAACCCACAAATGAGGTAGAAATATTCAGGTGAAGTGATTTGCACATGATTTTAATAGTGGATAAGCACCAAAAGGAGATGCTATTCATTTTGTCATGTAATATTTGATCATTAAGTGTTTTGCTAGGTTGTATCAAACTCGATCTATACAACAGCCTGAAAAACATTCTCTTTACAAAACAACCTAAAAATGTTCTCAAAAGTCTTGGCTTTCATCACTACCTGCTATTGTGTTTATATAGTAAGAAACTAAATATATGTTTGTCAAAAGATAGTTAGGGGTACCATTACCATAATGCAGTACTTCCTTTCCCTTTATTCTAATCATCACTGCAAGAAATGTTGTGAACCTAAGTATTAGATAGAGCCTGGTTTTATGGAACCGAGGTTTACAACTTCTTCACCGTTTATTCCTGCCTTCTGTTGCACCTTTCATAAACCTACTGATTAATATCAAACAGTGAACAACTCTGACAAGCAGGATTACTAATCCAACATAACTGTTTATAGTGTGAATGAAAAAAGTGCTCCATTTCCAGCCACTGCACTTAATAATAAATTCCTGTTGTACTTAAATGTTGAAGGGATTACATAACTGTCAAAGTTCCTTTAAATGTTAAGGGTAGTAATCATATTAAAGACATACTATACAGAAGCAAAAGCAAATGTCAGTTTAGTTATTATTACCATATTTGCATGGAGTTTTAAAATATAAGGCCAGATTCCTAAACACATCAAATTTGTGCTCATTGCAGCTGAAGAGCGCAGCGAGGAAAGGGAGCTGTGAACCCCGCCAGCCGTGCGGCAATCGTGTGCCATATAAGGGTCAGAAAAAGGAGCTTCACGTGCTGTAGCATAGCCACAGAGCTGTTCTTGATTACACCAGCTGAAACAGTACCACCAGGACAATTGTGCCAGAAAGACGAAGGGGAATACCACGCATTCTTCCTCCCTCTCTCTCTCTTCCGCTGTGCATACTTCATGCAAGAAGGCCTTTAGATTGGCTCAATACCATCCTAGGACAATTCTGAAGCACCCACTTAAGATACGCTTATGACAACTGCGACCCTCTCAGGTATCCTAAGACAGTGATAGCCAGGAATCTGGTGCAAACAAAATCAAATACGCAGATGCTTATACGTGCAGTCTTTTGATACTTTTCCTCTGACCTATGCTGTTGGTTTTAACACTCCATAGTAAACACCCAGGAGTCAATTGGTGCCTCATCAACAAGCAACATTATGAATTGTCAAACATTTCCAAAGAAAATTCTGATAAATTAATTAAACTGTTTATTGAAACAAACAAACAAAAAAAAAAAACCCAAGCAACAAACAAAACCCCCCAAAACAATGAAGACTTAGGACTCATATTGCACTCTATATTTACCTCCTTCACTGCATTGGAGTCATTTGCAGGATTAAAACCTGAGCCTGGCGCCTCCCCACACTATGATTTTTGGCAAAGAAACAATTCTTTGACTGTCTTCCAGTACTTTTTTAAAGGACCGGGGTTATTCACGCAGAGCCACACCCCACACCCAGCAAGACAAGAGGAATGCTTGCCCGTGGAAGTTATGTGCACGCAATGAAACTCTTGTTCCCAAGTTAGAAATGGGACCCCATTATTAGCATTCCTGATATTCATAGCACTGCTTACGTTCCACAGCACCCACTAGCACTCAGCCAGTAGCATCAATTAAAAAATGTCTAACCGTGACTTTTATATTATCATTAAATCACTTATTTTCAGAATTGGTCACCTGCAGAGCCCTGCTGCAGAGTTTGGTTTGGGAGGTAGGGCTCCAGCCATAGTCTCACCTGAAAAAACGAATGTCAGTGATGCCAGTTGATGCTAATGTCTTGGAGGAGCATCAGCTCTACAGCTGTACCCGAGTCCCTTCCTCCAGCACTCACTGAACGGTGTTTTTTTGGAAGTAACCCACTTACATGTGGCCACAGTTGCCAGCTTTAGCTTATAATAAATAGAATAATGAAAAGGCAACGAGCAACAACATTATTAATTCACTGCACGTTGAGATCCAGGGATAGTTACAACATATTTGACACCTAAAAATCAAGTATTGTCTGGTAACCTACTTAGTGCTGGGTGGAAAGCAATCTCCCATGGCTGGACAATCCCCGAGATGTTCAACATTTTCCTCTCCAAACTCAAAAATTCAAAACATTTGCCAATAATATACATGTAAGAATAGAGATGTCTCTAGATAGGGTCTAGTGAAGGTCAAATTGCTTTGAAACGTCACCTCTTTTTTTAGGTTAGTTATCACTATGGCAGTGATAAATATTTTGTAAAAAGTATAAATAAAGCAGCCTAGATGTTGCATACTCAGAACGGGTGTCACTAGAGAACTTTTTTTTTTCCTAAGTGAAATTTCTAGGAAGGATTTTGGCAAAATGTTAGTGTGGAAAACACCATAGGAAGCACATTGGCCCTAATGCATTCAACAACCTATGATGGGTTCCCTGTCACCGTGGCTATCATGTCTGGCCCCTCTTCATGTCAAGCTCTTCCTTTAAGGAAGGGGGGAAAATTAGTCGTGCTCTTATTTCTCAACATTCTTTGACCAACTATCAAAGCAAACTGCTTTTTTCAAATTAAGTTTTTTAGTTAGCGACCCTTTTTTAAATCTCTGGCTTGGTGTTTGTCCACAAAGAGAGAGGAGACCTCATGGCTCAGCAGATGGTCACCTTAGATAGTTTCCTGAGGGTTGGGAAGGTTCGAAGAGGGAACCCTGCATTCCTTCACTGGATCCTGAGGTCTCCCTGGCCCACTGACAACTACCATCTAATGCCTGATGACAGGGCAATGCAGACTGCGTGTTTCAGCGGCATTTCTAACACTATCAAAGCCCCTTTCCCTTGTAACTGAACCGTTCTAATTATGCACATTTCCCTTTGCTGTATTCCTCAAGGTCTTGTCTCACCAAATGATGTAACTCTTGATTACAGCTCTTGTATTCATCTTGTACGACGAGGCTGAAATACTCCCGAACACCTTGATGACAAGTACATGGATTTGCCTGGCAAAACAATAACCACACTAAAGCTCTTCTAACATCCCAGTTTCTTTGCTGAAAGCACCTGCCTATACTGTCAATTCATCCTGTGCCTCTTGGGTGTCTGACTTAAGCATAAGTATGCAAGTCCTATAAATGAATACATGCCGCTGGGGGTAGCACTTACAGTAGAAGAGTATCGTCTCATGAGTGATAAGGGTGACAGAAGTGCAAACCAGAGCTGAGTGGATCTGGCACTCACATTGTGAACAACACAGCATTCATACGGGAAGATTTTCCCACAGAATGACATGCAATAATTTATTCTAAGCCCTTCCAACTTGCGTGTGGTTGTTTTTTTGGTTTGGGGTTTTTTTTTTTTCCCTCCTCTGCGAAGTTGCTATCTTCTGCAGCTTTTCTCTAAATAACTATTTAAGAGAAGATGCCGCTGCTAAAATGAAGCACCTCATTTGAAGGAAAACTAACCCGTCCAGCCAAGTAAATAATTACTAGTTAACGGTATTCCCACATGACCGTATTCTATAAAAGTGTACCACTGAGGAAAAAAAGGTGGGCTTTTTAACACTAAAATACTGATGGTCTAAGGTGAAAGTATTAAAATGGCCCTATTTTTAATCACTAGTTATAAGTATACAAGCAAAATAAAAATATGCCTCCCGAAGTTTTAAGCAGGAAATGCTGTTTACTCAATGACAACCCTGCTCTGAGCATTTCAACCTCTTAAAGGTCAGAGCATGAAAGGCTTCCAGATCCCCCAATGCTCTGCGGCACAGAGAAGCACAAAAACTCTTATCCTGAGCCAGACTGGCTCCCCAACACATCTACTGTCATGTCTCCAACACTAGCCACCACCAGATGTTTCGGCAGATGCAAGAGCGGGTGAAATAAAGGTGGCTGTGGGAGACTCCTTGTCTTCTGAAGGAGATCAAACATTTTCCGACTACATACGACCTGAGACCAGATAGATATGGACCCTGTCCTGTCACCATTTAGAGCCATAAATTGCAATGGGACATGCTCCCATATACTGCTGCCCTGCACAGCACTTCTGCTGAAAAGGGCAGAATCCAGTGACCCCAGGGTCTGAAGTCAGAGTGGAAAAGTCTGAAACCTCCCTGGTCACCTATAAACATCCCTTTCTCTTCCCCCCCGTTCCCTATCCCCCCACCTAGGTCCTCTCCCTGTTGCTGCTTAGCTGCATTGTTCAGCTTTTTGGTAAAAATAGCTGTAAAGTAAAAAAACATTACTACACTTATCCAACACATAAACTCCATAGACTAAAATTCACATATTTTACAAAGATTTGTACTAGCATTTAAAAATTTCCATTCCTTGTAATTACAGAAATTCAAGTAAAGGCAACAAAAACCTGTACCTGTCCCCTGGAAACTCTGCTCAGCCTCAAGCCTATGCACACGCATCCACGAGACGTGATCCTTTTGCCTCTCTGCTGCCTGTTCTCCAGCTGTTGGCGGTTAGTGCAAAAGAGACAGGGAGACCGATACAGCTCTTCAAAACATTTCTGCTTCTCTGTCAGTGATTTTCTGCCTTCAGCAGTCTGGTCAGAGAGCAACTCTTAAGCATGCACCTTCCTTTAGACTAAAATTCCCAACAACATAAAACAGCATTAAAAGGATGGAAGCATTCAGAATTATGGTCAGTTCAGTTAGTCTTGATTTTCCTAGCTGGCAACCTCGAAATACAAGCACAGCCTTCAAAATGCAAGCTTATAATGTCAACTAAAGGTCACAATTTTATTATTTTTAAACTAGCTAACTAAGAGTCTTAAAACGTCCAAATGGAAAAGAAAGAGTAATGATGTTCCAATTTGAAGTATCTAACAAGGCTGAAATAGGAAAATCCTTTAGAAGTAGGAAATCCATGTAGTGAATGACCAGCTCTCACCTTGCTGTACAGCAGTGGGAAAGGAGGGGAAGACCTATGCAACTTTTAAGAAAAATACAATGCTATCTACAGTAATCAGTGTGTCTGGATTTAAAAGGCAAGATTATCAGAGATAAGAGTCCACCGCAGAGATGTGGTATGAATTTAGCTCACAGCTTCTCCAGGTGGTAATCCTCACAGCTCACAATTGTAGTGTTATAAAAATCACGTGTATGTATACAACAATACAGGACACAAAGATTAAAAAAAAATACCAGAATTAACAAAGAGGAGGAAACACAACAGAAATGGTTTGAGAAACAACCTGTGAGAAGCTGAACAGGTCTGCTCCATCGCTATCTACAATGCTGCCAGGGCACCACTGCAGGAGCACGTGAATTATTGCTCTAAGCATATGCAGATCTTTGTGAGACTAGTATTAATAGATTTCTGTAATACATACATGATTTAAAAATATACTTTCATTTAAAAGTTCAGTTTTGTAAGCACATCAAAGCTTTGAAAATGTAGATTTATGTCTTTTAATAGTGCCTATTAATAATATTGATATAATTATCACTATTCGTATTTGAAGACTCCTGAATACAAATTTTTCAAAGATTACTTGAAATTCAGAATGGGGAGTACAGAGATCCATAATTTAGTGGGTAGAAGTGGGAGTCAAGTTTTCTGGAGCCTAATTTTCCCAGTGTTTAAATATTGCAGAGAATCAATGCAAAGCTCTGAAATGAACTTTGGAAAAACTGTTCATTCTCATTACTACACTTATCCAATACATAAACTCAATAGGCTAAAATTCATGCACTTTACAAAGATTTGGTGCAGTTTAATAGAGCGCTTTGAGATCTCATGATGAAAGGGTGAACACAAGTACAAAGTGATATAATAAAGAGAGCACTACTAATTAGAATTATTAAAATTCATACACTAAAACCTATAATCTAAGCAGTAGGGACCAAGTTATTCATGGGTGTTTAAAATAAGGATGAACATTAAGAATACTAATTTGGACAATTGAACCTGGCATACCAAAATTGGCCTTTTTGTTTTGTTCAGTCTTTGGAGAACAACAGATAAGTTCCCATAAAATAAGAACAATAAGCTGCTGTGTCTATATACTTTGATTTGTTTTTTAAGATGGTCAGTTAGTACTTAACAGCAAGCGCTAGGTGAAATAAGCCATTCATGGAGCAACCAATGATGTGATGGGGAGAAAGACATTTTTTTTTTTTTTTCATTTAAAAGGTGGAGAGCAACAACCCCACTGTCACAGGAGGTGGGCTGGGGCACCGAGCAAGGAAATGGGTGCCAGTGAGGGCCACAGTCCATGCACATGCCAACCCCTCCTGGTTCATTCCTCAGTTTTCAGACTCTAACCCTTCTTCAAATGCCCTCAAGAGAATAAAAGCAAGGAGCCTCCACATGCAGTTTGTCTAAGCCCAACCTTGGCAGTAGAGATGAACAACTGCCAGGATTGTGCCCCTCTCTGACCCATCCTGCCATTTCGTTCCAGCCAAACCTTGCTCTAACAGGCACAGAGCAAACATACGTATGCAAAGCTCTGCTTAAAGGCAGCAGGATCATCCAGCAACACAAGTGTCCAAATGAAGCTACAACAATGGCCACACCAGCTATCTGCTGCCAGCCTGGGAACTGTGACTAGCTTGCGCATACATTTGCATAAGTTATATAAAAATGAATGTATAAAGTTATATTTATCTGTACTTGTATCTTCTTTGATATGAGTGGATGTTGCTTGTCCACCCACAGTAAAAACTTACAATATTGTAGGCTTATAAATACAGAAAGGAGGAGAGCAAATTACAACAGATTTCTCCTAGGCTACACTTCAAATATTGTTCAGAGGAATGGAGTTGTGGACAGAAGTTAGGGCTCATAACACATCAACAAGTTGGCCATCAACATGGCACCATTTCCATTGCTGTTGGGTTCCCATTAATAAGGAAATTGGTCTGATGAGGTGTGATAAATAACTTCACTTCTTCACCTTCATTTCCCACTGTACCCAAGGTCCTTGGTCCAATCCCATAAGTTACAGTTCTCTGCACACCCTGCATCTAGCTGTATCCCGCCCCAAACTGGGCACAAATGTGAGCAATCAGGGGCTGAGCCGATTCCCACTGGAAGTTGGTGGGAGTTTTCCTGCTGACTTCAAAGAGACCTGAAGCAGGTCCTCCCTGCATAGCAAGGAAGATGTTCGTTGAGATTTATAAATGTGATTTTCTGTTCATCTTTCTACTTCCTAACTTCATAATCTCCATTTCCTGGACTAATGCCGTGGGTTGCTGTTCTGTAGTTGATTTACAATAAACAGAAGAAAAACTCTGTAAACTTGTATTTACTGCCAGTGACACACACTTCAAATTCCTTCTGTATTCTCAATGAAAAAAAAAAAAAGTTACTACAAAGATCTGGAGAAAATACAGTATCTGGCTTAATCCCTTACTGAAGAATAGTAGATTGTTATGGAGACACAAATTATATTGTACATAATGCATTTCATCAGAATACAAATATAACAATATTGCTTTTTGCCTTTCAACTAGGGAACATCATATTTTAAACTTGGGAATCATTTAGCTTTCAGATTTCTCAAAGTAGTTGCAAGGAGACTTGGAATCTCAAAGTAATTGCAAGGGTATGTGAAGCTCAAATCCAGCTTAATGACAAAGGGGAAGAGAAACTAAGAAATCTCAATTAACGTAACCAACGATAACTAGATTCTGTTTGTGAGTGAACAGTATCAGATCAGCACAAGGAAACAAAACACTCAATTAGGAAATATCAAGGTTTCGTGGAAAGAAGGAAAACATAACCAGGAGATCTCAAGTTCAAGTTGCCATTACCCCTCTGAAACATCACAGCTCAAAGAGGGCCAAATTGCCTGAGATAACAAAATGACAGCCTGAACTTTCCTCATTGAGGCCGGTTTTATTTATCATTAAACTTTTAGTTTTGCATTAAAACTTGCCCAGTGGGTAAAGCTAATATATTTAGTTTCAGGAAGAAAAATGCAACTCATCCCCACCTATATAGTGTATAAATCTATATGAATATATATACATATATGAGAACATAATCCAGTAAGTAATCTAGTAGGTAACTGTACCAACACGTAGAGATATATTTGTAGTTGTTATTCTGTATCCATGCACCGATCTCTGTAAAGACAGGATTAACAAGTTTTCTTGAAACTCTTATTGTGTATCCAGTTGAACAAGAACATCTTCTTTGGATAACACAGTATAAATTACCTAATTAAGACACATGATCTGTGTAATAAACCCACATATATAAAACATGTGCAGCAAACAGTTTTTCAGCCCAAATGTGTCATTGGATTTTTTTTTTTTTTTTCAATTTAGGAAAAAAAAGTATACCACATGTAGACTAATAGTCTCCCAAATTTCCTTTTTCTTTTTTCTTTCAATTACGAGGGCATTGTCATTACACAAGTCTAAAACCAAGTTCCTTATGCTGGGAGATTTGAGATTTCTTTTCAGATTTTAACCAGAAAAAAAGGATGATATGTTCATCTTTAAAAGTTGATACGCATCTAGGTTGTCATAAACTTATGTATAGCAGCAATATAGATCGTTCTATATTGCCATTACAATTTTTGCTGAATAAAAAATTAACATGATACAGAGTAAGCGTAGCACATACTATCCCAACAGCATGAAGTCCCAAAGGGTGAATGTGATCCTTGAGTATGTAAAATGGAGGATAACATGTAGCAGCAGAAAGTTGCTGTCTCCTCTGTGTACAGCACTGGGGAAGTCATTCCAAAAAACCAATGTTCGATTCTGGCATTCACACAGTAAAAAGTATGGCAAAAACCCTGCAACTGACTTTGAAAAAAACCACTAAAGTTTTTCAGAACCCATCTCACAGATTTAAACTCCACCTGTTTCACTTATAAAAGAGAAGGTCTTTGATATGAAACAAGTTTATTCAAGCATAAAGAAGAAGAATCAAAATCCAAAGGTTAGAAGTTAAGGCTAAAGAAATTTAAATGAGAAATATTTTAAATACTGAAAAAAATTAACATCAGAACAACATAGGAAAACTTATTCTTTCCTGAGGAAGAGTATTGCTCGAGCTGAGGCTTTAGGAACTTTTAAGCTGAAGCATAAATGAGAAATATCATGGTGGTATTACTGAACAAAGCCCTATGGCCTATAGATCAAGAGGTCAGAGTAGTCCCTTCTGACCTTTAAATATAAGTATAGGACTGCTATTATTTGCATTCTGTTAGTCCTGAGAGTTCCCAGTCACAATTAAATTCTGCATCATGGAAGATCCTGAGCAAACAGAGAGATTTCATGGGCTGTCCCCAAGAGTTTACAGTCTTAGAGCTCAATTTTGCAACTCGCAGTGAAGGCAGTTCCACATAAGTGGGATCATTTTCCCAAATTTGATGATAACGCAATACTGACATTTATTATAATGGTATTTCTTTCATTTTGCCATCACAGTATTTGGGAGTTTGACTGCATTCCTTGCTAAGTAGCCTATTCTCTTTTGCTCATACGAGACTCCAAATTGCCATTTAAAATTCCCGAGTTTATTAACTTTAAACTCTTGGTGCCAGCTATTTTATATGGCAAGCCAGAAGGCAGGAAGAGGCTTGTGACTGACATGACACGTACGTGTTCCTGGAGAATACACTAGAAACTTCTGCCTTTGATCTGAACCTCTCTAATAGAGAAAAGCTCATCACGTTGGCTAGGCAGGCTCTATTTTCACATTTTAAGGCCTTAAAGGCCCCCGAGTTACCCAGGGAAACATTTATTAAACCTCATCGTGGCATACCCGAGCTAATGGGTCATCCCAATTTCAAAGTCATCGGTTGAAATAGCCACACTTTCAAGGTCTCCCCTGTTTGTTTGAGGTCTAGTGCTGATGTACGTGCCAAGAAATTACGTGTACCGTGTTGAAGCAGTGCAGTTCATGTCCCCAGAATTGTTATATTTCTGATCGCCACAATAGTTACTAAAAGCTTGTGCTCCAGACTGGTGGGATTCGGTTTCAATTTTTAACACACTATTTTCACTGCATCCTACACCCAGCCACAGCTTATCTATCATTTGATTCTGACAGATACATATTTTATATTTTGACAAGCAACCCACTTGACTGCTTTCCTGTGACATCATCTTATCTCTGAATGTACCAACCTGTTAATAACTTCATTTTCTGGTTGAATTTTTCCAAATTAAATTAAGCAGGCGAAACATGTTAAGCTCACCAAGTCCTCTTAACACTTCTGCTGAAGGGCATCTTCTGATAGCTTGATTTTGAAAAGGGCAGCGTACAACCTGTTCAGAGAGGGATTTGGTCCAAAATATCAGGTTTCTGGAAGGTGGAAGATTTCTTCCTCAGCTAAAAAATACAAAAAGGACAAAATCCAAACAACAAAAATTAAATATTTATCATCTGTTAACTAATATTCTAAAGATTATATCGTTATTTAATGGTACTTGAAGGAAACCCTTATGAGATAAAAAGGAGCAAGACAATCTAACATAAACTAATTTTCAATTTTTCTTCTGTAGATAGAGAGATGGAAGCTAAATATAGTCCAATGCTAGCATGAAATAATTTTCTCTCTATCTTGCGACAATAAAAAGTCAGCAGAAGCTTTTCTTTCATGTTAATTAAAACAATTTTAGGAAAAAAATCTTCCTGGATATACTATATAATATTCTTAATTAAATATGGGCACTTTTGTACTTATCTTACTCCATAATTAGCTCTTCCATGGAAGCAATACTGCACTGGACATGAAATCACAGGACAGTGACAAAATTTAATTGCATAACTTGGACACAAAATCAGAAAATCAGGCTCTTCTCCCAATTGTGTAGCTCAGAACATTTTTTCCCATTCTGTGCCTCAGTCTGCTGCCATTTAAATTGAAAATGTTGCACCACGGAGAATGAAAATCAATATGAAAAACATAGTGCAACTTATTTTTTCCAGTTGTCTTAACAAGCCGAAACACAGCACTCTTAGTTCCTGGAGGTTTCCCGTGCACTCAGGTTGTTTCAAAAAGAAAGTTGGCTTGCACAGAGCCACGAGCATCAATCCTGACCCGCTCGGCTACTGGGGGTCAAGGAGAGGTCCAAAGCAGGAGAGCCACGCTGTGCCCAGAGGTGAATCAGCATCTCTGGCCATCACCCCATCCCGGGGACATCCCCAGTGATGGAATTCTGTGCTCCAGACACATCCTACTTTGGAAAAAATGGTCTTGGCGTGTGGCCACCCAAAGCCACCAGGACCGTGAGGAGAAAGCCCAACAGCACTGCTCGGGACTAGAGAGGAGCCAAAAGACTCTGACCGCTTTGTTTTCGCTTTGCATCTAAGATCTGTTCTGCACTGAGAGCGTGGATGAGGAGCTGAGAGAAAGGTTGATCTCATTCCCCTGGAGTTACACCTTTGGAAGCCTCTTCAGAGGCCTGAACTGCATACAATGCCATTGCATAAATTACCACTGTGGTGGGACTGGATTAGCATTTGTAGATTGCATTTCTTGATATATCTGAAAATATCCACTTAGGGCCAAACCCTCATTCCATTCAATTCAAAGAGAATATAACTTTCGGCTCTAACAGGGTGTCAGACTCCAAGAGGGAGTTTTGAAAACACAACGTATCTTGTTGGGCTTTATACCAGCAACCTTTGAAGATGCCTAGCGTGAGAAATGCCACCCAGCACTGGAGAAAGCTGCAAGAATGTGCTAGGGGCTGCCAGAGCTCCCCGTGCTCGTGCCTTTCCCTACCCCACTTCACTACAAACTTCCAAGCCAACCTTATATTTATTGGAAAACACGTTAAGACCAATAACTCAAGAGCCTGAGTTATGACAAATGCTTTCATTTTCCTCACCAATGCTAAAAAAAATTTCTGACGATGTTGACAGTGGCCTGATCCCATCCATCGTGTTCCTGTAAGAACCCTCTTTCAAAACATGGCAGGTTTTGCCTAGGAAAGAAATCCAGACCTGAGGCAGAAGTAATCTGGGATCAGAGACCAGCTACAGAAAAGACTGAGCCTTTTAAACAGAGATCGGTACTACTTGGAAGCTATATACAGCAGCTGAAACACATGCCATTGTATCGGGGAGTGAAAAAAACAATCTGTAACTTCAACTTGTTTAAAATAGATTTAATTAGAACTAATACAAATGCATTTTTCCTACGTGGTTGATCTAATCAACACTGGCAGTTTTAATTACAAGCCTATTTAAGGTGAACATATTGCATTACTGTGAAAAAGATGCATTATTTTACATTGTAGGTGTACCTCCTACTTCTCTATCTGTCACACAGGCAGTGTCTTTAATAGCTGTTAATGTTATGTCTCATTTTCCAAGTTCAATTTTTGAAGTTTCTAAGCACAATCCGATGGAATCCAACCCAAATCTAATAATTGCAATCTATTTTATTTTTTCCTCACTATTTGGTTTTCACCACAAAGAGAATGACAGGTCTAATATGAGGCTCCTGAAATGTAGTTACATCTAAGCTTCAGCGCTCCAGAGCACATAAAATAAATATATGATCAATGAAATGAAACATGACAAAATGTTTCATATTGATGTTATTTTTCTTTTCAAAACGTCTTTTATGGTTAATGCCCTCAGTCACTTTTTCCATACATTTTCTTTTTTGTAATATATAGCTTTCCTAGTTCTGATTTCAAGTTCAGGGTGCCTGGGGAGAATTGGAAGATTTCTTCAAACCAAGACTGTTCCTTCAGCCTTTCACATGAGAAAATTGTTAGGCGCATTAAAGTATTCCTGACTATGTTGCATTCCTTTGTTCAGAGTGAGTTTTGGGAACACATCCTTTTCTCATTATATTTCCATAAAATATATTTGATCTATTCTATTCTTAGAATACCTCTGATGTGGTCTGTGAATGGAGCACAGTATAAAAATATTTCTTTTTTTTTTTATATGAGACAAAATGTTTCCATTTCTTAGACACATAAAAAGTCACTATATAGCACTCCACGAAAGTAAAACTTTACAGAGAGTTTTGGTATAACTCGGCACAGATCACAAAAGGAATCCATCATCGTAGAGTCCAGTTGTAACTCAGAGCCTCATCAAATGCACACAGATAGTGACAGAAGGAGGAGAAAGAGAAGAGGAGCAGAAGAAAGGGAAGAGAAATAGAGAAGGAATGAGACCTGGATAATACTACTGGGAAGCAAGTTTATATTTAGAAGCACAGAAAGATGTTAACCATGTGCCTCCTAGAAAAAAGTAAATCTGCCGTAATAGTAGTTGACAATAAAATCACCTTTGGAAAAAGTCTTAATACTTTCAGAGCACAACCCAGGATATTTCCAAATGCAGACAGATGCCTGAAATGTTTACACAGACAGATCATTGCAGCAATTTAGGCATTTTTTCCCCCCTTCACTTCCCTATCTTCTGATTGTTGCCTTCTTTAGGACCTTGAGAAACACCAAGTAGCAGCCGCTCTGAGCAGCTCTTTTCTGCAGCTCAGGCTTAGCTTGGCTGTTTATTGCTACACCCATAAAATTATGGTTTTGATCAATCTCTTCAGAACCCTTTTCCTCTGAAGTTTCCCCGTTCGTCCAAGGAGCGCTGCTCCAACCTGACACGTTGGAAACACGAGGACTGAGAACGTAAGGTCGTCTCCGGTCTGGCTTCACCCCGATCCGGCGGGCAGTGAAATACCCCCACGCACATGGCCAGGGCAGAAATCACCCCTTCCAGCAGCCGAGCCTGCCCCTGATTTTCACTCCAGTAATGTCATCTGATGTGAACAGGGAGCCTGCAGCAGCCCAGCTGCGTTGGTTACTGACCACAAATGACTTAATCCCCAGTATAAACAAGGCCTAACGTTCAAACTCATCTGCCGATTCCCTCGCAGCTTCCTACTCACAGTTCACGGAAGATGACTTCTCCTTGTTCCCACAACTGAAGAGTTGGGATCAAAGGCTTGAATATAAAGCTTTTTTTTTTTTTTTAACTCAGGTTGCCAATGTCTTCACTTCGCTGTGTTGAGGTGTTTAAAAAAAAAAATTGAAATCATCATAGAAAATTTTTAAATCTTTAAGCAGTAACAGGCTTGTGTAGGTACCCGCGGCAGCAGCAGCTGCATGGGATGCAGTTTGCGCCTCTCGCTAGCCTCATAAATACATATATTTATTGTTAATTGTTTAACAGACAAACTGGCATTCCCTCCAGCTGCTATTTGAACAGCCATGGGAAGCCTTCAATCGGCTGAGCCACAAAGCAGGTGAAGTTGGGGGTTTTGGTTTATCGTTTAGTTTTAATTCCCATCAGAACTGAAAAATATTAGAGAAAAATCATGTAAACAGAAATGTAAAATCTGTGAAGAACAATGCTTTTTTTTTTTTTTTTTTTTAAATCAGTATTTCTCTTTAGAGGAGTGCAATATAGGTTAGTCTCAAAATCAGACCGGTGGTGTCTGTCTGAGAGCCTTTGATGTATCAACAGCGCAGAACAACTGCCTGATTCCGCACAAACGGCAGAGACTGGAAATGTGGAAATTATTCACGTAGGTGTGTTGGCAGGGTTGTGTCATCTACCCCATAATGCACCTGGTTGCTATCACTTTTACTTTAAAGAGCACTAAAATTCAGCTAATAAAATTTAAAAAGAAAATCATATAAAGTGACATATAAGCAGGTTTCACATATTAATAAAAAAGCTTTAGCATGTTCTTTGACACGTGAAGTGTACATTCTCTTTTATCAGACTTTTCCCAATTAAAATAATGAAAAACATGCACTACCTAACAAAAAAATTAAAAAAAAAAAAAAATAAAAAACCCCCCAAACTCACCCACATTAATAAGCACTGCATGTGTAACAGGATCATTCTGGCAAAGGAAATTTTTTCTCCCCCCTATGAAATTTTCCTGGGTGACATACAACAATGCATTTTCATCACACTGTCCACAGATTTGCACACATAAAGGGACTTATACGAAGGCAAGCTATTTTCCCCTAGGAACTCTCCATTTCCAGCAGTTATGTTAATTGCCATGCGTCACTCCCCTCCCTTCGGTGCCCTTGGCTCTGCTACTGCCACCCCAAGCGTCCTTCAACCCAAGGACCTCAATTCTGCCCATCGCAGAAGGTCCCAGCCATGCAGGCAGATCCACGTCCCAGACAGGTGGTCTGTGTCACACTCGTAGGGGACACTGTATTTCTTGTCACTCTCTTAGGGGGTGGCTCTGCGAGCACTGGAGATGCTGATGGGAGCCAAGACCACCCCAGCACATACCTTCTGGTTGAACCATTCCTGGAAAAGCGTTAAGTAAGCTCATCCTGCGTTTGCAGGGCAGATAAAGCCATTCACGTGAACTCCTCTTGCCACTGTGTGGTTGAATATCAGACACTTTTTCCATTGAAGAGGCTCATGAGCTCCAGCCCTCACTACAAGGAGCTGAAGAGGCAGTCTCTGATAGACACCATCTCCTTGCTGTAGCTAGGCTTCGTAACTATGTTCCCTCTCACCTTTGTTTACTATCAGCCCTCCCTAATGTTCACAGCTGCCCGGGTACCCCTGCGTGATGGTTGACCACAGACAAGCAGCGTGGCTGTGCACATCGAGTACAAGATGGTGCAAAGCCAGCTCCTCAGGGACATGCCAGGTGAGGGTGAGGTTTTCCCCACTTCACAGAAAAACATTCAACCCATTGTCTAGAATAAAAAAAAGAAAGAATCGTATGCTTGGCTTCCCATCTAGTATATGAAATCTGAAATGGCTGGCATCAGGAAAGCTTTACCATCTCAGTTTCCCCCATCACATGCTGTACATCTACTTAAGTGCAAGATAAAGGCCAGTGACAGAGTGAGCACTTTGTTTATCGACATTTCTTCATATCAGCTCAGCGATCTACAGGATCAATCCCTTAATTTGCAACATCTTTTAAGCATGTCAGAGATCAGAAATGAGCCATATCTTGCTTCTTAATAAGTTTCTATATAAATCACTGCCTTATTAAAAACAAAACGTAGTATCCTCCGCTAACGACCAAATTCTACAGTTTAGCAATGTTAATGACCCTTTACTGTGGAACATTGAAATATTTTTATAATAAAGGTTATGACTTGCATTGTATTTATTGTAAGCAGGGGTTTTATATTTTTTTAAAAAATCAATATTTTAATATGTAACACCTAAATATATGACCTTCCTATGGCTACATTTCAAAGGCAATGTGTGTGTTCCATTTAACTTTTTTTAAAAAAAAAAAAAAAAAAAGAAAAAACACAACTCTTCAGAAAGTTGTAAATATTCTAGAAAACTTGTTAATCATGAAATCTTGTAAACCAAAAGTTTCTCAGGGCAAGGGGAATCTATACGATTCTCAGCAAACTGCCTTTGTTTCAGATGCACTGGTTCACGTGTCAGCACGCCAATGTGTCATGCCTGGTTACATTTGTCTTGTTGTGTTAAAATTACGTTCCTGACATACCCAGGCTCGATGCCCCTTCTCCATTATGTGTCAGGCTGCCCGTTTTAAGAGCGTTAGCTTTTAATGGCTTTGTATTGCCTTATTTTTTGTGTTGAATGAATTTGCCAACTAGAGAGTAAGACTGATGCCCTCTTCTGTCACTGGTCCCAGCAGAGACCGCCCGGCAAGACTCTTGCACCCACCAGGACCCCAAACACGCTTAAATCATATGTGGCAATTGTCCAAGCACAAAGGAGAGGCTGTACAATAAACAGCTGTGTCAGCTGAATATGACAGTATGGCTCGATTCGTGCTGCTTTCCCGGAGCCCTCCCTGAAAGCCCCACTCCTCACAGGAGAAATAATGAATGTTTACATTTGTCACCTGTGCAAAATATGCTTTCATGTTAAATGTTCACAATCAGCTTCCTGACGAAAGGCTACGTGGGTGTAGGAAGGTGGCTGGCTCTCTGAGGCGTACATTCAGGTGACTCTTCGTGCCACGGATGGTTCAGCTACAGGGCATCGTTTGCAGTGGGCACGGAGGAGGCTGGCAGGCAGACGGTGTACAAAACTTCATGGATAACTACAAATCCTAGATAAATTCAGCAGATGTAGGCTTTGATCCCACTGAAAGCAAACTAGGTAGGATTATTGTTCTACAACACAACTCTCACCCAGCTGTTGGAAACTCAGACACGTGCCAGTCTCCAGTACCACCATTTGCTTCTGTTAAATTCGGCTAAATTCACCAAAATATTTTGCCTCTCTCTTCCCCTGAAATACTGCATTATAATCAGCCCAGTACACAGGCCTTACTTTGGGATAGCTAGAAATCATCAGTAAACAGAAGTTTCCTTACAAGGTCATTTTGCATTTCTCTTCCTTCTTACGTACCAGTGTTGAAACATTAAAACTCTCATCACAGGGCTCAAGACTTAAATGTGTATTTTGTTGAAACGATAACTTTTTTTCTCTTTATTATGTGTGTAAAATAAATCAGAACTGGAGTATCAAAATTTTATGGTGCTACAATGGTAACATGGCAGGTGTCAAACATTTTGTGCATTAGGGTTAGATTTTGTTAATCCCCTTTTAAACCAGGACATAAGGTAGAGGCCCATGGTAGCAATGGGAGTAACTCCCATAAAAACCCAACCATCACTTTATCATACCTGTGTCCTCTCCATACACCTGACAGCCATAAATTGGAAGTCTCCTTGCGTAAGATAGTCTAGAGCACAGTCACCTGAAAAAGTCTACAGCTCTGTTTTTCTACAATATACATTGACATTACTGATCTCTTCCGGTGAAAAGCAAACACACTACCATTTAATATCATATCGTATAAAGCTGCCCAGCCATGAGCAGAAGCAGCAATGGATTAACTTTTTGAATTCCTGTACCAGGACTACCTCTCCTGTGGGAAAGGCACCCTAGACTTCAGAAATTTACATTATAAATTATTTATACAAGCACAAAAGTAAAGTAAACGTGTTCATTAAGTGAAGACTTTTGTAAAGCTGACCCATGTTTGGGTCTTGAAGTAACACACTTCAAAACAAGAAACCAATTTTAGAAAAGCAAGAAGTAACAAAATAATGAATAATCAAGTTATCAAGCATAATTATGTCACAAGTCAACGTTTCTTCAACGACAGTAGTTGATGTGCACTGTGTTATCTCATACACTCATAAAAAGTAACAGATATTACCTGTTGGTGCAAAATTTTAGCAGCAAATCCTGACTTTGGAAGCTAGCATAAGTACTGACATGCATGTAATAAGTGATCATAAAGGTACTTGAGCAGTTGAGTATGAATAAGTCCGAAAATTTCACCCAGTAACGAGAGTCAGACTGGGCTAAATACACTTAATATTTCATAATTCAAACTATAACTTCTTCTTATTACAAGGCTCCGTATGTCTGCAAAGTAGCCCACTACCCCCATTTTCAGCTGCGTTTCAAATAGCTGGGCAGTTTATGACCCAGACATGGTAAGACCCTGAGATAACATCAGGTTCCAGTTTGGGACTTTTTGAACTGCACTAGAAGTTTTCTGAAGAAAATTTGAAAGGCAAATTTGTTAGTCTGAAGCTAAACATGTTTTTTTAATGAAATTGACTGGTTTACATCTTGCAGCATTCCAAAAAATTAAAAATAATAAACATCTCAGACTTGCTGCCTCTTTAGCTGGACAGGTTTCCCACAGCTGAATCCTTTGATGATACTCTTTGGACTTTCTATTTTAAGAAGTCATCCCTTTCTACTTCTCTCTGGAGGCAAACTCTTTTGCTCTCCTGCCAATCTTCCTCTTGACCTTTCTGTCCTGTGTACTTGGCCCTTCCATCTCTTTTCCAAAGTCGTCTCTCTCTCTCCTTCCACACTGATAGACCCTCTTCATCTCCAGTGCCAATAATTCCTCCTCAGTTGCCAGCAGACCTCTTCCTCTGCCCCAGTTGCCAAACTATTTAATCTTCTAGCCCTTCTTCACTTTTGCCAGAAGATTTCTCCAACTTCCAGAGAAAGTGTATTGCCAAGACCACCCCATGTATTTCCACCAGTATAACGGCCAGTATTGATACAACTGGATATATTAACTGCAGGAACCACATGTAGCAGTAAAAAAACTATGTTATTATGACATTGAAGTTATATGTAAACATTGACCTTAATTGCACATCAAGAGGAAATTACTTTTCAAATGCTATAGGTAAAAATTTTAACTCAATCTCTAATTTCCAAACCAAAATATTACATTAAAGAACCCATAAAGATAAACCAGAGACCACCTTTTTTGTGTGGAGAAGAGAGACCTGCTTAGTAAACACCTCTTTACCATGAACATTGTAAAAACAGCAATATGGTTAGGTCAGCTGCTTTGTACGAGTTTCATGCGAACTGCCTATTGTTTGTTGCAATAGCTGCAAGACAGTATCCAACAACCTCTCACTCTTCAGCAAACTCACTGACATAGTTCTTAACAAAAACTCTAACTCTCACTAAAGATTATTTATCAGACTCCTCCACACCACATGTCAAACCAAGAACTGTCCATGCCTAAGGACTAAGGGAGGATCTTTTTGGCCTTGGACAAAGACCTTGTCTATATATGCACATTATTCTCTCCCAGCTACAGCAATATATCTCTGTCCACTCCAGCCAGATTAATATTTAAACATGATGACACTGTCATTCAAAAGTTTCAGGTTTGATTACCATAGTTCTCATAGTCACAGTAGGAAACCACTAACTTTATAAGAATTACAAATCTTTTGGAGTACAGCAAACCAGAAGCCGAGGCAGCAGCCTTCCAAGCCCATCATCCTTTCCCGTAGCCCTCCTCCCATTAAACATCAAGCTAGATACTTCATTTCATTTTGAGTTTTCAAAACCCTCCGAGGGACAGACCAACTCCGTGGGCTCCGTCAGCCAGCACGAACACACTTGCATTTGAGAATTGCTTTCAAATAGGAACATAACCAAGAATCAAACGCATGGAGACAGATTAAGTGGTTCAGGCAACAAAAAGAGACTCGCTCCTAAAAATATAGCAATGATTAGAATACCAGCATTTCTAAAAGCCGCCAATAAATCTTGCTTTATTGACCTACAGCAGCCTCACAAAAATAACACCATAAAATAGACAACTCCACAAACCCCTCTTCACAGATTGGGGAAAAAAGAATAAATGCCTCCTTTGCAAAATTTTGAAACCAAAAAGATGAATGCTGCATAAATACCTATACTCATACACAAGTAAATCGATAAAACCAGTTGTGAAGTTAGCCAAAACGTCTTAAAATACTCTGCTTGCCTGGTGTAAACTCTCCTCGATATAAGGGCATCATTTGCTTCGCTCAGAACATTTCAGCCTACAAGCCGTTCTCAACCTCAGACCTGTAAAGTCGTCTTAAAAGCTTGTTATGATTTTGAGGGCCTTCAAGCTCTCCCCATGCCAGTTTTTACCTGGCAAAGGTACCCATCCTAACCTTCACGTTCACATTTTACGCAGTAAAGTAGAACAGCTTTCAATTTAGGGAATAAAACACCCTCCGGCTGAAGAAAATTCTCACATTACACTATGTTAAGAAGAATCTACTTCAATTGTGGTCAGTTGTCATGGAGAAAGAAGGCAGGGGGGGAGAAAAGTATATTCCCATGTGAAAACCTTTCTCTTTTAAAAAAAAAAAAAAAA